>JAGPOW010001167.1:21050093-21065266 GCA_030014935.1 Caiman crocodilus | reverse complement strand
CTGCTGCTGCTGCTGCTGCTGCTGGAAAACATGGGACAATTAAGCACAACAGAAAAGTGTCGAGGTGGATAAATCTCTGCACCTGGGCTGATCCGAACGAGCGTGTGCTGACACAATGCTGAGGGGGCTGGCGGCCAAGCGGGAGAGAGAGATCGCCTGCTGGAAGCCTGGCACGGACATCTGCAGGCTGGGGGCAGGCAGGGTTACCGCCGGCCGGAGGGCCACATGCGGAGATCGGAGCCGGTTGGCGCTTGTGTCCAGCTCCCACTACAGTCATTGGAAAGGTTCTTGATGCCTATCATGGGAAGCTGACTCGTTCCTCACTTGGACCAAAGAGCGAGAGGCACAAATTATCTCTCTTTTGGGCAGGAGAAAGCCCAGGAAGAGCTGTCATGGTTCCTTGAGATGGAGACTTTGCTCACTGGCAGCAGAGACGCACCCAGCACCAGGAGGGAAGCTACGGGGCTGCAGATGACACAAACTCTGCCCTTTGTTTCAAACACCGCACTGGTTGGTGCGGGGGGAGCTGACTTGCCTCTGCATCTCATGAGTGCGAAACAGCACAGGGGACCGAAGATGGGGTTCGACCTCGCCTCTCGGCCCCAACATGCTGCTCGGCATCTCCCTGCAACTCCCTCCTTTGCAGAAGCTTGCGCTCAGACGCGCTGAAACGCGAGCGGGTCTGCTCGGGCCAGGCGCTGCGCGTTCCCGAAGGGGAGGGCTTGTTTTGAAATGGTGCTGGGTGTCACCTCCCAACTGCAGGAAGGAGGTGGCGGGGGAGGCCCGATCCCCATGACCTCCCTTCCCTCTAGCTCCTATTGAATGCATTTCAGAGCACGCTGTTAGACATTTGAGGTGGAAATGATTTAATAACACCCCCCCCGCTCCCTGGCCAGCGCAGGGCCATTTCCTATAGTAAATCCACCGGCGTTGCCCAGCCTCTTCCTGAACAATGGGGGCTTCCACCGCTTCCTGATAGGAAGAAATCTCAAACTGAATTAAACCAGGAGAGAGGCTGACGCTGGGAGGTCTGACCCAAGAGCTGCGCAGCTGTGAGGAGGGCCCTTTACGGTCGCAGTGTGCTTGCCTTTCCTGAGCAGGGGGCTGGACATCACCAGCTCTGCGAGGCACTGTCTGCACGCACCAGATGCTTGCCCCTCTCCAGGGATGACGGCTAAAATTAGACCTGCAGAGCTGTAAATACGGGATGCAGAAGGAGCAGCAAGAATGGCTCTTACTCTTCCAGGCCCCAACTCAAAGCACTTGAGAGCTACACACCACAGTAAGTACATATGCATGAGCCACACTGGACGCGATCCTTCACTTTTCTGGGTTAGGAAGATGCAGCGTGGTATTTTACATGATCCTTAATAACCAGAAAGCAAGTGGCGATCAGATGCTGAGGACCTGATTCTGCACCGTCTTGCTTCTCTCAAGTTCTCCAACCCGCTCGAAGGTCTGGTGCAAGCCCCAGCCTGGGAACGCAAGAGGTGTCTGGAGCGGACCAACAATTCTCTGCCAAAACACGGGGACCTCCCACCAGCCATCTGACACAGCTCCAAGTCATCAAAGAGCCTGGACCCAGCAGTGAACTCACCATAGGGGCAGGATGAAAGGACTTAAGGTCAAAGCCCAGAGAGAGAAGTGACGCACTGCCCTTGGAAAGCGCTCCTCCGCCCCCCAAAATGTGAGGGCAGCTTTCCTCGCCCGATTCCTTTTCTGGCCATTGGACATGGGCACGTCCAAAGCAGCTGTTCAGGTACCAAAACGCTATGTCTGAACATGGATGCCAAACCCCAGCTGCAGTGATTTTGGAGAGAGACGGGAGGAAGGGGCTGTGAAGCTGGCAACCGGCAGACATTCGACTCGGGGTGCTGGCTGCAGCTCCCTTCAGGTCACTGTGGCTCCGGTTTGCCACTGGCCACACAGGCAAGCTGGCACTGGATAATGCTGAGGTCGAGCCCAGAGCCACCGCAGGAGCAACTCTCCTGATGGCCAAAAGGGGCTCACAGGAGGGGTCTCCCACACCACATTACACTTAAGGAAATGGCTTGGCTTAAAAATCAGCTTCCAAATACAGTTAAAAGGCACACAGAGGCCTCTGCTGCAGGTCTGCGGCAGTCGCACAAGCTCCACAGCACCTCGTGCCTCCAGGGCACAGAACGGCTCGGGGCAACCAAGACCAAATCTCTCCTTTGCTCGCCCCTCTTGCCTTCGTGGCTGCCAGCAGGTCGTCCCCAGCTCATTTGCTCCCTTACGGCCATGCTGCCCCCCCGAGCAAAAGCAGCCAGCGATGCAGACGATGTGTGCCCGTGGCACCAGGTGCTGGCTCCCTCCCCAGACGGACACGAGGGCAGGCAGTGGAGGGCAGAAGTGCAGAGATGGACAGTAACTCTGGCTCTGACCCTGGCAGCACTCTGCTGATGAGGGAAGGAGGCAGCAGGGCTGTGTTATGTCCCAGTGACCCAGGCCATGCCAGCTGCCGCTAGAGACACGGCGCCCCTTTCCATAAGCCAACCCAGCTGAACTCCCCAAACGAGCTCCCTCCACTGAGCGCAAGGGGAGAACGTGGCTTCTTAGTCGCTGCCCGTTCGGAGGGCCCTAGCAAGACTCAGATGTGGGTTGAGCTGCAGCAGCCCCTTGGAGGGGTCCAAGCCCTTAGCATTTGTACCATGGTGCCCCTGTCCTAAGCCTGGACCTGCCAGTGCTAGGCTGTGCAGAGAAAGAATAAATGGAGATCAAGAGCTCTCCACTCTCAGCTCAGCACTGCAGCAGATGAAGGCATCCGCAGTCCTGGGGCTGAGATATAACCTGTCCTGCTCCCTACAACCCAGCATACACCCCAAAGCCAGGAGCAGGATGACCTCAAGCTGCTCTCAGGTCTGCAGGCGGGAGCTCACTGAAGCCCAGCTGGAGAAGGACCCAGGCCAGCAGAAAGCCTGCTCCACCCAGGTCGCACAAGCCCATCTGCTCCATCTCCATGCGAGTGGGCAGGCGGCTGGCTGCGGGCACAGGGAAGCTGGCCTCAGGCTGTGCTAAAGTTGCGTGTGCAGGAGGGAAGTGGGCTCCAGCTCCAGGGAGGGGACCGTACCGAGTTCTCAGCTCCAGACACGAGGGGCTGCCACGCAGGATGGCCGCCTCCTCCTGCCCAAACTGAAGCATCTGTGAGGTTGGCGACAAGACAATAGCAAACTATCTCCTGATCTTGCAACGGCGACAGCTGCCACAGCAAACCACCCGAGTTTCCCAGCAGCATTTGCAACCCATGGATCAGGGTGAGGAAATAAGGTGCTCCTGGGGACACATCTGCTCCCCTTCTCCATCCTGGCTTCCCCCTGCTCAGGCTGCAGGAACAAACAGATCCTCCCAGCATCTCCTCATGGCCTGTGTGCGGGGAGAGAGCACCACGGGACTCATACACGTGCTTTCCCTTTGAACCCCAGCCCCCGGATGGGAGGGAGGGAGGGGAAGGATTGTGCAGGGGTTAGGGCTGATGCCTGGAGATATATGGGCTTCTCTGATGCCTGGAGATGTATGGGAGTCTCTGCTTTGCCACAGACTCCTTCCGTGACCTGGGGCAAGGCTCTGTGCCTCAGTTTCCTCGTTTGTATACATGGGGATAATGGCGCTCCCCTACCTACCACACAAGCAGTAATACATTCAGACTGTGAGGCTCTCGGGTACCACAGAGACAGGCGATATATAAGCACCTGAGATGCACAGGCAGCTATCAGCTCCTTCAGACTTGAAAACATCCACGCATGGCTTGAGTCTCTGCCACAGCAGTAGAAACACATGGATTGCAAGGGCCAGGTCCCTGGGGGATGCCTCCTCCTCGCCTCCTTTTGTCTTTGCACTTGTGCAAACCTGTGGATTGCAATCCTTCAGGCAACTGCAGCCCTTCCCCAGCACCACATCTGGGACGGGACAGATGATCGGAGCACGCTGGGGCCAACAGGCTAGACGCGGAGGCTGGAAGGGGGGAGAGGCCCAAGCAGCAAAAGCAGGCACTGAAAATATGCTCGTGCACATACACACAGCCCAGCCGCAACCCCAAGACGGCTGCAACTCCATTGCACCGGATCTTTCCAAAGGAAAAACAGGACCCTGACTTGACTAAGCACCCGCCAGCCAAGTGCAAGGCAGTTTGGGCTGTCTGAACTGCTCTGCCCATACTGAGAACTTGACTTGGAGAGGATCAGAATAGGAGGTGATCTGGGAGGGCAGCAGCAGCTATGACTACGCTGCCCTGTCCCCCCTCTCAGGCAGCATCTGTCAACCCCCTCCTTGCAAAAGGGAAAATACCGCTGTGTGTTCATTTCCCCTGGCTGCAAAAGGGCTCCTGGCTCAACGTCTCATCCAATCTGGTCACCCTAGCAGATTTCCTGAAGATGTAATGGCTCGTGCCGTGGATCCACAGCACAGGAAAGGCATAGCACAGTCCTTGGAGCACACCCAGAGCATCCTGCAAGGGGATCGGCTGCAATGATAAATGCTGCACATCCCCAAGCTGCTGCATGTGGACTTGGTGGAATTCAATGGGCTGGACTTGAAACCCAGCAAGCCTCGGCTTCGAGCTGAGCACAGATTAATCCTGGCTGCTTCAGCACGCATGACAGTACTGTACAACTGCATGGAGAGCATGGCAGCCACTGAGCACGTGGATACTTCTGATGTTTATATTATTTCAATCATGGTAGTGCCCAGGGTCCTTGGTCTAAGCCAGGACCCTGGTGTGACAGGTGCTGTGCAAAAAAGGATGGCCCCAGAAAACCAGACAAGTAGGACAATGCTGGGCAGCCAAAGACACGTGACAAATAAAGGGTCCGGTGCCATCAGATCCTCCAAAACACAGAAGGAAAAAAAGGAGGAAGAGGAGTGGAAATCACCGCAGGGGAACACCTAGAAGAGAGCCTGCAGCCTCTCCGTTCCCTGGCCCAGATCCATGCTCTCCTTCCCCTGGTTTCCTAGCACTGGCTGTGACTCAGGGAACAGGACACAATTCCACATCCCGCCAGGCCTTGTCACCAGGAAGCGATTCCCCAGGATCCGCTCCCCATTTCCCTTGGTTTCGTCCCCTCAGGGCGACGCGTCACGTGGCTCCAGCTGCCCTGGTGAAGCTTCTGGAGGCTCAGCAGGTACTTCCACAGCAGGGCAGGAGTGCAGTTACGCCCCGGGCTGGCTTGCAGGCAAACACATTGTCGCGGTCACTGTGGCATTCCAGCGTCCCACTGTCTTCGAGGCAGTTATCCCCATGATGCAGGCGCTGCTACGATCCCAATGGTACAGACCAGGAGCGGAGGGGCAGGCAGGTTAAGTGAGCTGCCCATGGTCATGCAGGAAACCAGTGGCGGAGCAAGGGCTCAGCTTTGGCTTGAAATGCTCTCACCACTGCACCGATCTCCCTCTTCTGCATCCAAGCAGTTGATTTTCACTTGCGACGTGCTGTTTAGCGATGGCGATTCGGCTATGGAAAGCGCTGGGAGCGTGAGCGCGGGGCCCGGTCTGCTCCGTGAGCCCCGAGATGCAGGGCTCGCACCCTGGAGGGCCCGCTGCTCCCGCTGTGCTTTGGAGACGGCCGCACGGTAACGAGAAACATCTGCTCACCTTTGTCCTAAATTTCCCCGCAGATTCGGATTAGCTCAACAAAGCACGGCGCTGCCCGCCCGCCCGCCCTCCAGGAGCTGGGCACACCTTCAATCGGCTCTCCCTCCAGGCCAGGGCAGCGTGCGTACACTCGCACACGCGCACGCCAACACAGCCAGGGAGCCCCCCTTTCCACCCCGCCGCCCCCGTGGCTATCTTATCTTTAACGTGACATCCACCCACGCTGCAAACCGATCCCGGGCAGCCTCGCAATGATTGGCCCGCCCGGCCTTGCCAGCTCCATCCGACTCGAATGTCACGATGATTTCATCTGCTGCGAAGCTTGGGCTCCCCGCACGCCATCATCGGCCGCCGGCCCCTTCCCTTCCTATGCCGGTCCCGGGTGCGGAGGCGCCGGGGCAGCACGCCTCCCTCTCTGAGAACAAACAGCTCGCTGCATGTCAGGGCACCAACTGGGGCTCTCCCCCTCCCCGGGGCTGCCGGGGTTGTCAGGCAGCCAGATGGATCGAATCCAGGCGAGGGAAAGGTGCGGCTCCTCCCACTCCCGCTGTTTACTTCCTCCGCGGGTTTCTGGCGGGACCGGCAGGAGGCTTCCCTCCCCTCTCCTCTCCCCTTCGGAGAAGGTTCCCGGCCTCCCGACCACGAGGAGGGGAAACGAAAGCGCCGGCGTACCCCCTTTCCTTCCAGCCCCGTGGGCGAGCTCCCCTCTCGGGCAGCCCGTGATGTCGAGCGAAGCCCTCCCGGCCTCCCCACTCGCCAGATGTTCGCATGCCCCGAGCGGGAGCCAAGCAGAGCTCGTCGCCCTCCGGACTCCCCCCCACTCCCGAGGGTACTTACTTCCGACTCCCCTGTCTTCTCTGCCTCGTGCGAGCGGCCGTTCCCGGACGGCCCCATCGCCGTCTCCCGGAGCCTCCGGCTCCTCCTCACAGCCCTGCCATCCCGGCTGGCTGTGCCTTACATTCTCCGGCTCCGAAGGTTTCCTGACGATTTGCATAGTTAAGCCGTAAACTAACCACAACATTCCTCTTCCGATTTTGCAATCTGCTGGAATAACACGGTCGCTCTGAGTCGATGAATCATGATCTATAAACCACAGTTCTCGTCACCGGAGCTCCCAGTGCTGGCTGCAGCCTGGGTGATTAATCTCCGGGGATGCCAAGCTTAACCTACGGTGCACTGCTATTTATTTTCCAAACTTCCAGCCCCCTCAAGAGAGCTGCTGTGTTCCTGCCTCCCCTCCCCGGTCCTCTGCGGGTGGAAACACAAGGCCCCGACAGAGTGCCGGGACAGCCCTTGGCGATTTGCAGGGACCGCGGTGCCTGGAGGGGGTGGCGCGTTTAACCACTGAAGGGAGGCCTCTGGCACCATCCCTACGAGGGAAGCACTCACTCCGTGGCGCCGTGGAGTCCTCAAAAGCCACAGCAGCTTGCTCTGCGCCGGGCTCAGGCTTGCCTTGTTCACCTGTCCGCTTGGTGGGGGCAAAACTCACCTCCGCAGCTCTTGCCAGCAGGGACACCCTCCTCCTCTCCCCACTTGGCCCACGTGGATCCTCACCGCATCTCACCCCTCGGAGATTAACCTTCTTCTCAGTCGTCTCTGGAAGATTAGTCTCCCCTCACCTTCTCTACCCCCTGAAACAGGTCTCTCCCTTCATCTTCAATGCAAGCTGGGCCTATGCCATCTGACCCCGGAGAGCCGGTGGGGTGCAGGTGGAAGCTGGGACGCCAACAGATAGCTGCGCTGTGCTCTGCCAACAGCGAATGCAGCCCTCTGACCCAGCACTGGAGGCCTCGTAGCAGTAGAGGCTCCATGGAGAGGGCAAACCTTGCCCCTCGCCCCCAGCATGGAGCGCAGAGGACATAAGGACTAACCTGGCAGTCGCATCTCACCCTGCTTCAAGTCTACCAAGTGCCAGCGACAGCCCCGCAGCAGAGAGAAAGGGGGATCACGATCTGTGACATATATATTTTGTATTCCAGGTCAAATTAGCCACATCAGTTCCAAATCACACCGATTGATCAGATCTCAGTCACTCCAAAAACTGAATGGGCCGAACAGGCAGAACTCAGTCGTTCTAAACCCCACACGTGGCGCTACAACCGGCGAGCATCCTCCATCCCGGACTCTCACCCTGGGACTTCAGATACTCCCAGATCCATTGGCAGGCATCCTACATGCAGGCCCAGGCCTGGATTTCTTGGGACTCGGATGCTCCCTATACTTGATCCGAGTCAACTGACTAGCTACTTTTTTTCTTTAATTAAAATATATTTCTATATATCTATAGATGTATAGATATACATATATATCTATATCTAGAGAAAGAGAGTTATCTATATACATCTTCTGTCATAAACTTTCCATCACACATCTTAAACCACATTCAAAAGCCCATGATTCCCATTACAATAGATGCTCCCATGTCCCTGCGCCCCTGCCAACTGACCAGCTGCATGCCTCAAACCAAGGCATGCTCCCTATCTCCTGGGGCCCTTTTTGCATCCCACCCAGAGCTGCCCGTCATCCCAAGGGCAGCGATTTGTAGCTCTGGGGAGAGAATGACAGCAGGTTCAAGAGGGACGAAGGGAAAACGAGATCTAGAATGAGGAGAGTGCACCACGGACAGGGGAGAGGCAAACGCAAAACCCACGCAGAGATCACCACCAGTGCCTCCAGCCCCCCTCCTCCAACTCCCACCGGGCGACACTAATTTGTCTGTAAATGAGAGGCTGATTTGCATATCTGATCTTTCCACTGCAGCCCCTACCACTGGTCCCCGCTGGGCAGGACTGCTTGGGAAACAGAGAGTGGGAGGGAGAGGTCCCAGTACTTGCAAGAAGCATTTCTCCCTGCCTGAATTTCGTCAGAGCATCCTCTCTCCCCCAATCCCAATCCAGCCCTGCCCAGGGTGCCTGTGGCTTTTCCAGTCCATCCTCTTTCCTGGATTCTCCATGGGAGAACGGCGAGCCCGCCTCAGTTTCTACCCTGACCCCGAGGGCACCGTCTCATGTTTTGCAGGCTTGACCTATGCGGGATGAAGCTAAACCTTTTCCACTCTCTCTGCCCCATCTGTTGGCTGGGGATAATAAATTCCTCTCTCTTGCATGACGGGTTAGGAGGCTCAATTCACCGGTGACTGTAACATTCCTTAGCCCTTAGCTGGAGGATCCTATATCATGACTATTAAGGGGATCTCAACAGATCCCAGAGCCATGAGCTCATTTAGCCACTTGCACAAATTCATCATAGGAAGATGAGACCCTCTCCGACTCCCCGTTCGATAATGAAGAAGATATTAAACTCCCCTAGAAGAGCTCCTGCTGGGTACTGAGCAAGGCACGCCTAGAATAAAAGCCATAAGCCACACGAACCTGTTACATTACCTCTCCAAGTCATTCCAAGGCACTCGTGGCAGGGAGGTTTTGCTATATTCCCTAGTATTAATAGCAAGGATTTTACAAACATTGCCATGGGTCTCTTGCATGCTCTCCCTGGCATTGCAGTGACATCGTCAAAACCTCAGAGATGGTATCACTTTCCAACCAAATTTGTTTTGACAGCGATTTCTAAAAGGGCTCCAACTGACCAGGGAGCACACTTCTCCCTCACCCCCATTTCACGTGACAGCTTTATCAGCGGAGAGCATTTTCCCCGTGCACAGCCAGATTGGATTTGCCTTCGGGTGACTTCAGGAAAATGGCATTTATTATGTTTTCCGTTGGCATCCGCCAGTAAAACAGGCTCAGGCCGAGGTCACTGTGTGCAACCAGGGACTTGCAAATTAAAAACAGTGCAAAGATGAGCTAAACCTAGGGGGAAATCATGGCAATGAAGGGAGCCCCAGGAAGGGTGGGGTTCTGCATGCCTTCTCGACGTGAGCCTCCAATGGTAGTGGGGGGAGGCAGCACCGGGGCCTCATATCCATAGGCCTATATGGGTGCGAGATAGTTCGTCAGCCAGCCACCCTGCTCTCCCCACTGACCCCAGCGGGACTCGGTGCAGGTCCGTCCGTGTGGGATCAGGGCTGGCTGTGGGCCCGGGGGTCACCAGCTTGTACAGCCCAAGTGGAGCCAGCAAAGGGCTGTGGTGCCTTCCCTCTCTGCATACACCTCTGTGACGAGGCAGCAAAGGCTGATGCTCTCTGCGGATGCTCCAGTACTTTCCAGTACTCCTGCTTCCAGGAGGCAGCCCCCCTACCTGTTCTGTGCTGAAGAAAAGGCATCGTCTACCCCAGTTAGGGGCCAGTGAATGCTGCATGCCTTGCTCCAGTGCCAAATGGCAAGCACATCTCCTGTCTCTAACGATTCCAGTTACCACTCCTGGGAGGGCGCTTGTATGCAGGGAGAGGAGGTGAATCCATCCTCGGGGCGCCTACCTGCCATTCTCCTCCTCTTAAGCAATCTGGAGGCAAGACCCTGCTGCAAAACATCCCAGAAGTCAGAGACACGCGTGCCGCTGACTTGCTGTCATGCAGGCCCTACAAACAGCCCGCCCTGAGTATCTGCCAGGCCAACAGTCACAGGGCAGCCCTCAGAGATGGGCTGGATATAGAGAATAGGATCAGTGCCTGGGACTTTTTAAATATATACTTATCATGTCACTGGCTCCCTAACCCTCGAGTCTGCTGCTTCCAGGGATGGAGCATTTCAGTCCTCTGTGCCACCCACGGGCTGCAGAGCCTCGATCCCTCTTACCACAAGTGGTACCCTCCGCTCCTGGGAGAAACCTCAAATCAAAACACGCGTCCACCCCAAACAGCACGGGACACAGCTACCGGGAGCTCGAGTTACTTGCGGCCCTGGCCTCAGCCTGGAAGCTGAAATCAGAGGGCTTGGCTCTGAAGCTATGGGGAAAAGCAAGTGCATGCCAGAAAGCCCCAACCGTGCAGCCGCCTGCGCAGCAAGGGACCGACCGGCCCGATTCCACTGAGAGGTGCTAGCAACAAAAGCAATATGGAGCAATACTGGCCAGGAGAATTGAATAGAAACCTACGCCGCTGGTACCGAACTCTACAGGAGTAAAAAAGACGGGGTAATGAGGGTTCCCAAGAGGGAACGTTCCTTGCTGGATGGCTGCTGCTTTCGATTCAGAAGAGAACAGATGGGGTGTGGAGAGTTGGTGATTACAGGCTGAATAAGTGAAGAGGAGAGCAAGCTCCCCTTGCTGTCCCATTCACAAAGTGCCTTTCTCTCCCTGCAGTTTGCTTTATTGTTCTCTCCATATCGCGAGGCGCCGTGCATCTCTGCCTGCAGAACTATGCCCGGCAACTCCCCCCCTTAGGAAGGGATCGCTGGCCAAAGGTGCTGGGGTCCACAGCTCTGGGGGCCAAAGACCTGCATTCATCCACAAGCTACACACCTGGTAGGAAGCCCTGGTATTCTTGCTGGGATTTCCAGTATCAACTGCTTTAAGCAGCAGCATAGCCGCAACCTTTACCCTTTCCTTGTCCCAGTGCTGTGTCTCGCATCTAATGAGCCACAGCATCAGAACACAGATAAGACACTACACCTAGGACTGTGATCTCTCCTCTAGTTACCCACGACCTGAGTGTAGGGGCTCATCTTCCTCCTTGGATGGTTGATGACCTCAACTGGAACAATCCCTGCTGGGTTTTAAAGTCAGAAGAGCTACTCGCATGAGTAGAAGCTAGCAGGAACATACCCTTAGAGCATGCATGGGCTGCTGCTGGATAAACAGGAGCCTGCATGCAGGTGCCAATGGGCAGGGAGCTTGTCACTAGGCTTTTAAGAGGCTTTATCACAGGCATAACTGAACTACGTGGAAGTGCCCGACTGTCTCGGCTGCATGTTCAAAGCACTAGTGTAGAAAGGAAAAGCTGCTAGTTCTCTGCCTGGGTTCAGAACAATACCTCTTCTCAAACCGCTCCTCACCAGGACCCTCTGGGTTTTGCAGCTACATTTACGCTGCCGACAACTTGCTTGGAAATAAACAGCCCCGCGGAGCAAACATGAAATTCTTCCGTGCTCCGGCTCGATTCTTTTCCCAAATATGGCTGCAGAGTTCTCATTTAATTGCTAGAAAAATGTGACTGGGATTATGGGAATGTGTTTATGGCGTTATTTTTATTTTATTCCTTTCTTTGAAACGCCTGAGGGGTGCTTGGGACCAAGAGAAGATGTGGTGTGAACAGACTGGGGAAGGAGTGCGTATTGGCATGCCTGCTCGGAGAAACGGAGCCTGGAGGGCAAGCCTCCTGCACTCCAGAGTGGCTGGAAGCCCAGCGGAGACGTTCGACTGAATTCCCACCTGGGTTTGATGCAAAGTGTTTGAATGCTTCTCTTCAAACAGAAGTGCTGTGGCACGTGCTGCCCGTGGCTCCCATGCAGGCACACAAAGACGTGTGTCTAGTACCCAAAGCCACCTTGGAGAATACAGCACCACAGTCGGCACTGCCTGTTGCAGGTACTTATACAGCTACCATGACCATGTCTTCTTCAACCCATTTGTCCTCATGTGACCATCACTCATCCCTGTGGGGCAGAGAAATGCAAGTGCAGGGTCCCCCACTAAGACAGAGGGGCAAAGCAACTCACCCTGCAGCAGAGCAGGGGACTGACCCCAAGTCCTAAGTTAGGGCTCAAATCACTTCCCTGCTCTCCCTCCCCAGATACAAGTGAAGCCCAAGTGCAACGGACTCGCTGTCCAGCATGCTGGACCTAAAGTCTCCTGTGGCATAATGCTTTCAGCAGAAGGGGAGGCTTCACTCAAAAGCACTGCAGCACACTTCTGTCCCATCCTAGTGGGAGCTCTGCCAGCCGGGGAGGGGAGTGCCTCAGACCCGTGGGCTATCCAGACCTTTGCAAAAGCCTGCTGGAAAACAAAGCGTTGCAGGACTTTGCAAGCAAAGTGTGAGGTGCTCTACATCCGAGCTGCTGCGTGACGGGGAGGAATTTTGATGATTTCGAAGTGGAGCTTTTCATTTGCAAAATCGTGAGTTCTGTCCTTATTGGAAGAGAAAAAGAAACGCTCGCAATTTCCCTTGGTGACAGGCTGAGTAAGCCTCGTGCTGAAGAAAAGGCCCTGCAGAGGCATTTCCAAGAAACAAAGATTTCGCTACCAAAAGCCGCTCATCTCAAAAGGTCGGAGCCACGTTGTGCCGTCGGTTTCCAAGTCAAATCCTCAAGGGGGATTTCTATTTAAGAACTAATGGCGCACTGCGACCTCTCCCCTTTGCCGGAAGCATGCTGCTTTCCATGAGAAAGAACTCGGGTGACAAGTGGTAATTTAAAAACTGGCTCTTTTGTGGCTATGACAAAGCTTGGATCCAAGCAGGAATTGCCTGTGGCCGTATGCCTCCAGCACAGCGCTCCTGTGGGAGAGGGGATGCCGGCTCTATGGAAAGTGAGGTCGCCTCGGATCCAATCCTGAAATCTGCTGAGCATCTCCTTTTGCAACAGGAGCTCCCGGGCTGAGGACTGTGACACAAAACCCAGGAGGTGAAACACCACGTTTATTTTGGTGCTTAAAACGACTTCCACTACCCCAGTGTCCAAGTTCTTAACACCGAGCCAGTCCTCCAGGTATGTTTTGTCCACCCAAGTGCTTGTCTTGCTGGTAGCACTACTAGTTACAGAGGCCATTCAAGAAGGCACTCAAGCAAGGGTTTGAACCTACACCTGCTCAGCAAAACACCTGAGCACTGTGTAGGACAAAGTTTGCCACGGGGCATCTTTGAGAATCATTTTTGCATGATCTATCTATATATATATATCTATATGACATTCCAGTAGCAGGTCTGGTGAAGCTCTGCTACCTGTATTTAACAGAGCCGTGGCTGGAAAGCTGACGGCAGCGTTTATGCAAAGACATACATGGCTTGCTGACAAAGTCAGACCCTGTATTGGCCATTTGCATTACTGCTGAGAAGCTACAGGGACACGAAATAGTTTTCCCGCAGGCCAGAGACAGCTATCAGTACCAATAACTAGATTTTGGTTCTAGTTCTAGGGTGGAGGGTGGGTCTGGAAACATGGTCCTCCAGCTGGCAAAGAACATCCCTGGAAGCCCTTGCCAGGTGTCCAGCTTTATCTGTTGACCCATGCCAGCTCCAGCACCACTAGCCTTGGGAAAAGACCCCCCATTCCCCTCTGGAAGAGGGCTGGGCCACTCACTTTTCCATCATTGGAGCGAAGGACGAATCCTCGAAAGCGGCAGAGCTAATGAGCAGGCAGCTCTTTTGCTGTGGAATATCTGAGAGCCGTCTGACAGCAGCGCCGAGGGGGATACTCATGACAGCATATCCTGTGGGCCTGCCAGGGACGGAGCGCGTGGGTTTTTGTACTTAGTCAGATTACTTCATTCACCTCTGAATCATCCCAGCCATCGGCAGTTGGCTTATCTAGCCTCTGATCGGTGAAGCTGACCACAGGCCTAACAGCTTCGCTCGGCAGTGCCTCCCCCTCCATCTCGCAGTGGGGCGAGGATCAATGCCAGGGGCTCGCCTTCCCTGGGCTCGCTCAGCAGCTGAGTCAATCCATGACTCTGCCCAGCGTGACAGGGCGCCGCACTTGCGCCTGCTTTGTGGCTGTGCATTTCAGAGGGATGCTTTTGACTTCAGGCTCCTCCACGAGGGGAAACGGATCAGCAGGAACGGCGACTGAGCTAGATAACTCCCCCGTGTGGGCACTCCATCCAGAACCGGAGCAACGTCGCTGGGGAGAAATGCTCTGCCTGGAGCAATATTTCCAAAACAAAGTCACTTGTCTCCCAGAATAGCTACAGCTCAAGAGTTATTCCACTACAGCCAGGCTGGATAATTTTCCTGCGCAGACACGGCCTGATGCAATGCCTGTCCAGGCTCAAATCTGCTTAACTGTATGAGAAGCAGTCATTCCTGCCACACACTACTCACAAGGCCTGGAAAGCATGTGCATCCCGATCCCACCCAGGGAGACCACCTGCGTGTTTCTGGTGTAGTGGAAGCTTCTGTGTCTGGAAAGGTGGCAAATGGTGAGCATGTAATTAAGTTTATGCTTGCTTGCTCTCCGGTGCTAGGATGCTAAGACTGGACTTTCAAGGTTACAAATTATCCTCACGAGGATGCAGGTGGCGGTGTGCTGCAGTGTGGTTTCTGACCTGAGTTATTTTGCAAAGGGGATCAGCTTTGTGTCAGGAAAGCTGGTGGGTGTGCAAGTACACGCACAACAATACAGCAAATTTGCCCGCCTTTCATTCTTTCAATTTAGGAAAAAGGAACTGTTTGATGAGAACCTGTTCTGAAATGAGAAAGCTGGGCCCTGGCTATTGTGACCTGCACAGAAACTCGACCACACGAAGCCCCTGATCTTGGCAGGAGATGCACAGCAATAAGCAGCAGCTTTATGAGTAGTCTCCTTTGCCAGGGGACAATCAGCCAAGCTGCTATGGGATTTTTTTTATTATTATTATCATTTTAATAAGTAGGCCACAATGACAGTCTTGAGCAACTCGTTTCCATGCATGCTTATCGCCAAGCCTCCCTTAACCCCACAGCACCCATTAAAAGCAAGGGAGACCAACTTTTCCAGTACAGGACGATACACAAAAACACCACCAGCTTTTGAACC
>JAGPOW010001167.1:21011511-21049993 GCA_030014935.1 Caiman crocodilus | reverse complement strand
TCCCATCAAGGGTTTGGCTGTACACTCTGACGGGGCAAGAAATACAGTTCTTTAAAAAGAATCTATTAAGCCTCTGCTCCTGACATGTGAAGTCTTTACCATTCCTCCTCCTGAATGGCAAAGCCAACACTTCAACTGCAGTGGTTATAGCAAAGGTTGAAGAGATGCTCCAAGTTACAAACGAGTCACTTCGAAGCCCTCTTCCCTCCTCTCTCCAACCATGGCTCCTAAGAGAGAGATGGTGTCCCTGTACACCTCACCTGATTACGCCACTGCTTGCAGCATGGTCTCATGCTCTCTTCCTGGGACAGCCCACACACAAAGGTTTGGCATGGCATCAAGTCTAAGGCTCAACAGAGGCGAAGGAAACACGTGCCTGATGCCCACAGGATTTCAATGGGATGCAGATGACTAACTCCGGGTGATGCCTTTGGAAATCACACTCCAAAACAACTCGCCTTGCCAGCCCTGCCTAGATGCCTCTTCCTGCACTGCCCTGGACATCTCTACTCTGCCCAACCCGGCTCACGTTCTCATCCGCACGTGGCATACCTTTTCCAAACTGGCCTAACAAGCCACAACACTTTTTTGACCCAACCCCTTGCCTACTCCTCCTGCAGATGAGCTCTCTGATGAACTATGGCCCAGATGAAACAGGTACAAATGACTGCAACGCAACATTCAAGAGTTACACATGCCTCAAGCTCGGGTGCTATGAAGACTCATGCTGGTAGACGGATCCACCCACGTGGCTCTCTTGAAGGAGAGAAGTCTTACCACAGTGCCTCTTGCTCTTCCTATGGTCTCTCTTGTGCTTCCACTCCCCTTTCTCTCTGTCTGTTAACCTTCATCTGTTGAATTACGTCTGGATTTAGGGCCGGACCCTACTGATGGATCAAAGCAGGCGCAGCCTTGACGTGGTGCACTAAAGCCAAGGCAGCAAAGGAGCGACGCAGATCCGCTGGCAAGTTCTAAGTGCCCACATGCAGGAACCCAGGGCCAGATCACACGAGCTGGTATAAATTGGTGTAGCAATGCTGATGGCAGGTAACAATCAGCTTTTGATCTCTTTGCGCTCGAGAGACTTCATAATGGCTTTGCTATCTCCCTCCCCTTGTGAAACGGCCTCTCTCCTTTTAAATCCATAGCATTCCTGGTCTTCACCATCTATGCAGTGAAACATCTGCAGCCTTGGCACCTTACAAATCCGCACCACTTACTTTACTAGGCTGGGGCAAGTCTTGGAGCACTTCCAATTCCAAACACCCCATCTTTATGAGACTCCAAAATGCCAGACAGGTGCCTCCCCCTGATCAGGCCTAGCCTCATTCATTAACACTGAACAAGTGCTGTGGGACCCCCAGGAACCAGGCACATTGTGTAAATACAATATGCCAAGTCCAGTAAATACAGCCACGTGGGCCATGAGAAGAAACATCGCCAAGCCAAGGAGGATGGCAAATAAACTCTCTCACCCCCTGCTTGTTACTTGCTCAGCTTAGCACTGGGACCAGAATTAGCTGCATGTCTTCTCTACAACAAGAAACAAATGCGGCCCGTGTTCTAGTTGCTGTGATCTGACAAAACAGACCAGGGTAAACACTATAACAATGTACTGGAGGGAAACACCCTCTTTTTGCAAGAAGATGGGCTGGATAGTCTAATAGGGCTTTTCCATCTCTAACTGCTCCCTTTCAAAAGAGAAAAAAAAAAGGAAGGGAAAATTGAGTCCAGTCCATGGTATTTGTCATGTGCTAACTATTTTGATGCCATAACACTGCAGAAATCAATGGGAGCAGAGCTATCCATCTCCCAATCGGAATCTGTGCACAAGTGTTTCTTTTTATGGCAATGGATCATCATGAACCGCTTAAGTCAGTGATGTTCTGGAGCAAGAAAGTGCAACATTAACCAGTTTTTCCATCCTACTCACCATGTTATCTAGAGCAATCCTCCCTTTGCATTCACTGCTCCTTGCCGTTAGTCTAAGTTCCCAGATGTTCAGGATTTGCCAGCATGTTTCTACCAGGCTAAAATGTGGATCAAGATGCTCAGAGTTGCCTAAGTTTTGGACAGTCGTCTCCTTTAGGCTGCCCTGAAAAGCTTGACAGCAATGTTAACATCTACCCAGCCTTCTATGTGATTTCTTGATCACCAGTTCAAAGCCAGGCCACATGCTGCTGACAGCCAAGAGTAAATTGCTGCCACCCAAAACCTTTTCTTGGGTGTCCATGTGAAAATGAAGCTAGAGAACAAACGGCCATGTCTGAGCATACATCACCACAAAACCACTGCCATAATCAGCCTGGTGCCAGACATCTCAGGGAGGCCAAACTCCTAAATGTTGCATGAAGACTGAACCAATCTCCTCACCCAAGAGGGCTGGGAGTCTCAGAGTCATGAGTCTGGCTGGCTGTGTCTTCTACCTGGACTGCATCTATTCTGTGCGAAAAGGGCCTTCAGTCTGCAGGGTCCTTCTCAACACCCAAAATAGCTTTTTGGTTCCTCCACTGGCATCCAAGTGGGAAGGCCTCACTGCAGACAGCTCGCTCGGAAAGATTGGAAAGATCGTGGTATCACTGCATCACTCTAACCTGGGGCTTGTGGATAGTGGATGTTAATTCCTGCTGTTCCTCGGTCGCAAGGAACAAACAGCCTCTTGCACCGCTGTCTTTCTCTTACCTGGTTTTTCCCCCGCCGCCGGTAGTTTCTTCTCACAAGATTCTTGTAGTTTTCATTCTTCTTTGTCAGGTAGTAATAGAGGACGCAGTCCGCCACTGTCTGGAATGAGACATGGGATTTTAAGTGCATGGCCTTTTGGACACCCATGTTCTTGCCATGTGAATGGTGTGTGCCTGCATGTATGCTACCTTTGCAAGTGGCCCTGACGCAGCTGGGTTTCCTTCATTCATTGGGAGATTACACAAGAGGAAACTCCCATGTGTATCCCTAGAGGCTTTCCCTCCAGACATCAGCGTGGCCCAAATGTGGCCTGAAATGCAGGGGAGCTCTCAGCTATGGGAAAGAGCCAATGTAGATGTCAAGCCCAAATACATGTGTGGGGCATGCATGACCAGGTCCTGGCAGCAAGCCACTCCGTCTGAACAGCCAGCAAACTTCTACTTGGCAAGCTGGGATCCCATCCTGTCAGCATGCCCCCTGCAGAGTACTTCCCAGGCACGGACAGGGAACTGAAGAGAAGTGGGTGGAAAAAAGCTTAAAACACCCTCCTCAAAAGGTAGAGACACCAAAATCTTTGTTATGGTTAGGACTTCCTAGCTTTCTGGCACTTCCTAGCTGATCCAGATACAGTATGAAAGCCTGGACGGAAAGAGCTGGTGACTAAATGCAGTGAAAGAAGGGGGTGTAAACTGCTTCTTGTGAGTCGGGGGTTCGGGTGCTAGGATGGGGATGGGGTAGGACATTCATGGGATAACAGAAGTGTCTATAAAACAGATTCTGAGCATGAATTGGCTTCTTTTCTTCAGTCCCGATCATGCACATGCGCGCGCACACACACACACACACACACACACACACAGTCTGCTGTGCCAAGAGCTAAGATCATGCTATACTATTAGGTTATTTAAGACACCATTTAAAGATTATTAATTCATTATCTAGAGCCACACTTTGCATCTCTCTCCGACTGCCGTCACAACAGGATAATGGATGCATTCACCGCTCTAATGACAGCTTGCTTTATACAAACAGGGAGCCACGTTATAGCTTGGTACCATCCAAGTCCCAGTACTCTCAGCTTCACGGCTGCGGAAGAACTGGAAAGGCTGCAGCGAGATTCACAAGCCACGTGGTTCGCCAGGTTCCTAGAAGCCTCTTCTTCCATGGGCCTGCCATTCATCTGCTGCTTAGGACAGACAGCTGAGCTTTCCAGCCTGTGATTCCCAAACAGACTCTCCTGCTGGAGTCAATTGGCTCAGACTAAGCTGAAAATCTACTTGACAGCCACTGAAGAGGCTCCTGCAGTCAGAACTGGGTTTGCTATTCAGACAACCGTGATGCTAAGTAGTTGCTCTTGTTACAGCAGCATCCCCTCCTTAGGGTGAGTGTCTACAGGACTGCCCTGCTACTGAGAAGATAGCCTGGCTTGCCCTGGAGTGAGACAAAAGAGCTGCTATATTTGGGGGTGATGTTTCAAGACACCTCTTCTATTCATCCAATTATTGGGGCTGGGGATTGTCAGTCAGAGCAGCTCCTCAATGGATGTACTCATCTGCTGGCTGAGACAGGACACCCTGTTTCAGTACCACGCGCTAAGCAAGACAATTTCTGTTTCGTCCTGAGATGTGGCCGTCTAGCTGAAGGGAGATGCCTACGCAAAGAAAAGCAACTGCTGCAGATGGAGCAGGGGGTGGCTGAGACACCAAAGCAGCAGGCGTGCAACATGCAAACGTCCCAAGAACCCGAGCTCCCAAACTGTTCGAGCTCACAGAGCCCCTCTCCTTTCCACCCCCGTCCAAGACCATGTTGCATGGGGTCTTCTGGACAAGACCATAGCAAACAGTGGCGTTGTATGCCCTCTACATACACGGTGGTCCCAAAGCACTTCTCAGAAACAAGGGTTTGCCTGGGCCAGTAATGACTCTTCCAATTAGCTGTAGCCTTGTCAGTAGTTATCTACCTCTCCCTGTCCCCTGTCCCTCCTGGCTGCTTTCCCATCAGGCCACAGGTATACAGGTTATGAATGGACTCCAAGTCCTTTAGGAAAGATGCTCTGGAGCAGCTGAACACGTTGCAAGGGAAGGTGCTGGAGAGTGGAAGACGGCAGATAGACAAGTCACTTGTTATCCAAGTGTGCAGACTTACCTTTCTGTCCAGAAAAGAAGCGATCAGCCCAAAATTCTTTGGATGCTGCATGAACCTACAAGAGCGAGAGAGGGGCGGTTAGAGGGGGTGCCGGGAGGCGTCTCCGCTGCTTCTCCATGTTTGCCTTTCCGATCCCAAGCCCTGCCGCTGCAGCTGCCTCCGTACTCTCTGCACTGGCACAGCTGGCCTCACAGAGCCTGAAGTCCGAGGAGGACGGGGGGGCCAACTTTCTCAAGCAGCCCATTGGCTCGAACTGGTTTGAGAAAATATTTATCTGTCCTGCTGAGACGGCTTCCCAGAAAGACCAGACCTTAAATTTAGCCCATTCAAGTTCTGCTGGTTGGAAGGAGGAGAGGGTGGGAGGGAGGTCCTCATATTTCGGCTTCCATTCCCCGGATTTTCAGAGCAGGGAGTGGGAGGGCAGGGGAAATATGACAAGAAGCTTCAGCATCTTGAAGCCAATAGCGTTGCGCAGTTGTCTCTGGCGCTCCGTTATATCATATCCCAGCAAGGGCTAATAATTACCTCCTGTCTTGCTAGCCCCTCTGGGGCAGAAAACCATGATTGCTTCTAGCTTAGTGCCAAATAAATGAGAGAGAGCACGGGAGCTGGAGATGAGCAACAAATGGGTCCCCTGTTAAAATCAAATAAAATTAAAAAGTTTCGCCAATGAGTCCTGACAAATTACTGGGAAATCATCAGGCATAACTAAGATACGACAGCACCGACAGAGACAGCAGGACGTGAAAGCCCTTACAGAAAGCCGTGCTCCTAGGAGACATCCAGACATTAAACACGTCTCAGTAAAGAAGCCAAAGGGTCACCAGCCAACTTCCCCTCAGCTTTCCGCCCAGGGAAAGGAGCCAGAGCCCTGGTGCTGACAGCCAGGGTTCACACCAAGATCTATACTGGGCCATGAGATGGTTAAAATCTGCTGGCTAAAAAAAGCATCTGAACAAAGGCGTCTTCACTCCCCTCTACCAAACCCTGGCTCTCGGTGCTCGCTCAGGGCAGCACAGTGAGTAACAGAGCTGCACAGCACCAAATGGAAAGCACAGCTTCGTCCCGTGTGTTAGCTGGCAGTCAGGGGGGAGCCGCAGGATGAGAAGTGGTTGCACGAGAGGACTATGGAGGTTGTCCAGGGCTTCTGTGCCTTTGAGGAAGCCACATCTGGTGGGCACAGGCTGTACCCGAGTGAGAGCAGCTAACAGATGCTCTGGCCACGCATGTTTCCCACAGGGGGAAGCTGCCTCCAGATGCAAAAGGAACCTCTCACCACAATGTCCTTTAACAAGGGGCTGTACAGTGAGGTCAAAAAAGTGCCTGGCCTAAACGTACCCCTAGGCTGCAAAGGAAAAGCCAGCAGGTGCCCTAAAGGAACATGAACTCGGCTGCGGAGCTCTCCCTTGCTCTGGATGGTCTGCACTGAAACACGATCCTCTTGTCCCATGGCACCTCGGGCACCGGGACAGGAATCCAGCTCCGAGAAGTCCAGCACGATTTGCCCTGGCAGAAACATGCCCCTTTCCAAGCCCGTGTTGCTCCTGGAGCAAGTGGCTCTAAAGATCCAACGTGAAATAGTCAGTCCCGAGAGCCTTTACGAGGAGCAGTCACGGGACCTGAACACTCGCTGACAACCTGCGGAAAACCTCCCGCTGGCAAGACAGACAGGCAGCCTGCTGCATCCCATGAATGCAAAGGGCTGAGCAACTGCATGGAACAGGCCTGTGGCTCAAAGCCCCACGTCTGTCACTGCTTCCCTGCAAGGCCTGGAGCAAGCTGGAGACGGGCTGCATCTCTTCTCACCACTGTGCAACTTGCTGAACTCCCAGGAGCATTCCCAGACCAATGCAGGTGCAAGACTCAGCCCCCGATTCTTATCCCCTCTGCACCAGCTTGACACCTGGGACAATGTTGACATCCCTGGAGTTACTCCTGACCCACACGCACCCAAGTGAGGTTATCGTTGGGCTCTAGCTGCCCCGAGTCCCTAGAAGCAGCTTCGGCAGCAGCAGACTGAAACGTGGTCAGAGCTGCAGCCGGCACGCAGCTTTTTGGGGGTGGAAAACAAATGCCACCGGGGCACTGGGAACGTGGGAGGCAGTGAGCAAGGAGAGTGGATCAGTGGGAACACATATCTCTGGAGCTTACAAGAAAGACACCTTTACTCTTCACCCATTTGCAGCTGCCAGCTTTGTTACATAAAGTCCCTTGAAGTGTGAATCTACACAAATTTAACGCCACACTCTGGAGAGCTGTTCTGTGGCACACGATTAAAAAAGAAAAAAAAAAACCCTCAAAAAAAACAAAAAAAGGAAAAAAAAACCAAAACCCAGAAGGAGAAACAGAGATTCTCTCAGAAAGTGGGTTCACATCACAGAGCTGAAGCCTGGCTGTCATGTAGTACACGGCACAAATAAATGGCTGATCAAGGAATGTGGTTTTACTGTGGTTTTATAAATATGCATGACACTGGCACATTCAGAGCGCAGCAATGCAAACAACAACGTGCCTTTCAAAGTCGGGTTCGCCAGGCTCCTAGTGCTCAGAGGTACTTCTGTTGCCAGGGACAAGCTGTACTTGCAAAGAAAACCTTATTGTCACCAGCCAGGGTCACGCTCTCAGCCTGCGCAGGGGCTACCTTTCAAACCTTTCAATGATGTTCATGTGCAAGGCTGAGTACCAAGTCCCAGTCCTTAGCTGGGCCTTCTGGATGCTGCCACTGTGCAAAATAACAGAGAACACCTTACTGCTAATGGCAGCACACAACCAATTTGGGGAGACAGATTCAAAGACTGAAAAAAGAAGGCAGGAAGAAGCTTGAACCCTGTGGTAATCTCTCTTGAGCTGGGCATTTATTTGGTTAAATTTGCTTAGCTTCAAAACTGGAAGGGCTATTTCTAACTGCTGCGATGGTGACTGGGGCTGAGCAGGTTGAAGGGGAAGGAACCCAGTTAGTTTCCATGGGGTCGGGAGAGCATTATAGACTGAAGTTTGGTTAAGCAACCATTTGTGGATGCCTTTAAATTGCATTGTACATGTGCCATGTGTTTTGCAATTTTGGGGCAAATATCTTGGTGGTCTAATAAAAGATGTCACCCCTACACAGAATTCAGATTCCTTGCATTTTGCATGGCACACAATGGCAGAAATGAAACGATCGCGCTCGCACAATGCGGTCACGCGTGGAGTTTTCCAGGGCTATTATCTAGGCAAGACCCATTGGGTGTTCCTTACATCGAAGCTCGAGTAATTACCCTGTTCACAGTGGCAGAGCAATACTTGCAGGTCTGAGAGCATGTCAGATAGTTTTAAAAACAGCTAAAAAGTAACCAGAGTAATTAATAACCAAACCAAGGTCATCACAAAGGGCTTTTGTGCATCTGCAAGTGTTTTGTTTCAGCTGCCAGCAGGAGTAACGGCCGTGAAGAAGTTCCCTCAAAGGCACGCCTGGCACAGATAAAGCTGGGAGAGACCAGGTGTCTCACAAATAGTCTCATCCGGAAAAGCGTTCGCTGTAGTTTCCACGTCAGTGAGGGGCAGATGAGCACCAAAGCAGGGCTGTCCAAGTCATTTTGCCCCGTGAGCTGGGCAAAGCACCGCTGATGGCGCAGCGGCTCTGGAACGCAAGGGGCGGATGTCGCTGATGCTCATCTCTCTTTTTCCGGCTGCCAACCGCGGTTGCCTGCAATGACCCAAGGCCCTGAATGTGGCAGCTGGCAGGGGCTGCATTCATCCCCCAAGTTTCAAAGCCGTGCCAATAAGTCTTGCAGGCCATAATGTAACCCCTTGCAGGCCACATGCAGCCTGTGGGCTGCCAACTGTACAGCCCTGGTCTAAATTACTGCCTGTTGGGACCATGGCCATTAAACCTCGAGCTATCCGTTGCTGCCAAAGGAAGCTGGAGAAACTGTACTTTTCAAACCGCCTTTTGGAAAAATGGAAACCTGACCAAAAATAACCGCTGTGGCCTTCCTGGCAGAAAGTGGCCCCAGAGCTGTGGGCTGATGGCCCTCTCCCTGCCAGAGATCAGAATCGGAGAAGCAGGTCCAAATTCCCCAAAAGGGTATCCGTAACTCTCCTTAGACGGAAGTTGTCCCAACCAAAGCTTGGCCTGAGAAGAGAAGATCCAATGTGGAAACATCTCCACTGGAGCAGGTACCTGCGGGAACGGCAGTTGCCAGCTAGGTAAGCTCTGCTACAAGGCCAGAGCTATAAGGGAGGAGTGCGGTGGAAGGCAACTGGAGGATGAAACCTGTGGGTGTCCGGGCAGATTAGTCTGACAATCCGAGTCCCAGGAGTCTCCCTAGACAACTGCAAAGCATGCGATGCCCAACAGGACGGTAAGCTGGCGTTAGCAGGATAAAAGTGCAAGGCACCAAGTATCGTGTTTCGCTGACCTTCCCTTAACCCGGCCCATTTAATGAGCTACATGAAAGCATGAAATGAATTGTTTTTCCTAACAGAAAGAGCAGATTTCCAAGAGGACGGGTGCCCAGACCGCGTGTGAAGGGGCCGTGGTGAGGGTGTGCCAGCCCTGAAACCGTCCACATTCATGTGCTAATTACAGACAGGACGCTGACTCCTTGCGTCTCGACGATTTAATTTTACCTCTGTGAAATCCACTCTGACCCATCATGACAACCTGGGCTTATTATTCAGTCTCATGACCACAAGAAGGGAGGGGGTAACTTCAGCAAGGAAAGATCAGAGTTAAAAAAGGGGACTTAAACAATCCAGGGGGCTGGGAAGGGGGTGGCCAGCCCTATCCCTGGGTCTGGGAGTAAGTTTCTAAGCTATGACTGAACTTCCTCAATCACTGGTCAGCTGCCTCTGCCCGAGATCGTCCCAGAGGCTCTCTGCCAAATGTGAGAAAACCTTGTCTTGCATACACTAAGGACCTGTTTCACACCCCTGTGCCCAGGACCAAACACAAGGCACGTCCACTGACCGTGCCACCTCTCCCGCAGCTTTTTCCATTCTCACGTGCAGCGTCTCCAGTGTTTTGAAAAGCCAAGCCTCATCCCAGCTACCCGGACATGCTTCTCAGCCCTGCTCACATCCCTTTTGCTAAACTCAGCTTGTTCACTTTTCTTGGCACGGACAGACAGAGCTGTCCGTGGATTCACTTGAGTCACCAGTCTTTGCCTCCTATAGCACAGCAGGCATTTGAGCTACAGCAGGAAACTTGGCTGCCACAGCAAAGCACCCTGGGCTACCGCTGTCTAAGCACTTCAGCGCCCAGCCCCGGAGTCGCTACCCCGTGATTTCCACTTGAAACTGTAAAGAAGTGTCTTCGTTCTACTCACTTTTCCCGGAAGGTTTCCTTCTCCTGCTCGCTCCACATGTTCATCACTTGCCGGTCCTTGTAGACCTTCATGGGGTCGTCCATGAGGCCGTTCATGTTGATGAATTTAATGCGCTGCTGGTCGGCATCGTACAGCATGGGGGGGATGACGGCGAGCTGGCGCATCTGCTTCTCCAGGTTCTGCAGGGAAAGCACGGAGAACACCTTGTCAGCACTGTGGAGCCTGTGGGACAACTGCAAGGCACAGATGTTCCCAGGAAAAGGACAAGAGAGGGAAGAAGAGGAGAATTCATAGGCCAAGGCAAGACAGCTTTACTGCTGGAGTAATTGTAAATTAAATGTTGAAGGCAGCTCTCGCCGTCACATGGGAAACCATTCATCTTCCACTTGGAAGCAAAAGGCTTCTCAGACGCACCGCCTGACCCGAGGAAACCGAGCCACAGCAGTGAGGAGAGACGAGCAAAACCCCAGGGAGCCTTAAGGCTCGCTAAACCCACTGCAACGGGAGGCTGGCTTTGCAAATAAAATCACAAGGGCAGCTCCAACCCCAGGGTGCAACCGAAGGCAGGCCCAGTTCCCCGAGAGCCCTGGTCCGAGTGCCGCTTTGCTGAATGCAGGGTGCAGAGGAGGCGTCTGCCTCCCCTCGCATCCCAGGGATACGTTTTTGGGGAGGGCTTCCTAACATTGTTCTCCTATTCTTTCCTCTTCGCTGTTGGGTTTGAAACTGAACTGAATGCACCAAGAGATAACTGCTTTAGCATACTAAGCTAAATCCCTGAGCTTGTTCTGCGTGGGCTACCAAACGGGGCTGATTTCCACGTGGTACTGCTGCCCTGCATTTACAGGCATGCGCTGCATTTTTCATGTATCCAGGTTGCAGCTGTAGTGGTCTACAGACAAAAGGAATCAAAACACGTGGAAGAGGTGGTCTTTTATTAAACCGACTAGATATTTGCAAAACGAAGCGTTTTATGTATTTGCAAGCTTTCGGATACACTCGCCCTTCGTCAGGCGCAGGAGAGGGTAGAGATTACAAAACTTCCCTTTTCATCCATAGGAATTTTCATGTCTACCTGGGAGAACTGTTACAATCTCTGCTCTCTCCTACACCTGACAAAGGGCGAGCGTGCCCAAAAGCTTGCAAATAAATAAAAACATTTGTTTGCAAATATCTAGTTGGTCTAATAAAAGATAATCACCTCTTCCACGCGTTTTGATTCCCGTTCTATTTTTCCTGGATCAGCCAATTGTGCTGTACGTGTGTCGTGTGTTTTGCATTTTTGGAGCGAATCTCGGTGGCCTAATAAAAGATGTCACCCCTACCCACAATTCTGATTCCTTGCATTTTGCATGACACACAATGGCAGAAATGACATGATCACGCTCACACAATGCCATCACATGTGGAGTTTTCCAGGGCTATCATCTAGGCAAGACCCATTGGGTGTTGAGTAGCCATTGAGTACGAACACTAGCCCTCCAACAACATCAGTGAAAGACTCGCTCAGCCTCATGGCATTTCTCTCCCTTTCTCAGGCAGGTTCTGATGTCTCCCTCTTGCTTTTTAATTCATGAGCAGGCCCGGTGGACTCCAGTGCTGCTTGTCATGAGGGAAGACACCTACCCAAGGTAAGCAAGGGTCTCCTAATATGACCCTAGTTGATTATGGGTCAAGGAAGCTCTACTGTGGGTGGCCATGTTCTGATCTGGATGTGTCACAGGGAGTTAATACCTTTGAAGATGTCAAACCTATAACAGAATAGAGAATGGCCAGCCTAGTGATGGTCTGACTCTGCACAGGACCTCCCTGCTCCACTGTTCAAATGAGGCCTAAATCCCATAGCCTGACATGGAAGGAGACATGGTTCCAGGAGCAAGTGCCAGGCAAAGAGCGTTCAGCAGTCCACAGCACAGCACCCGGCCTTACATCTGGCCACAATGGTTGGGTTCACCACAGCCTCAAACACTGATACCAAGCCTCAGGGTGGCAGTATCTCCCCTAAAAGCATTACTCCACCAGCTAAAGGGAGGTTCTTGCCTGGGGAGAGGCAAAAGCCAGTTCTCACTGTGAT
Organism: Caiman crocodilus; assembly: GCA_030014935.1. Taxonomy (NCBI): domain Eukaryota; kingdom Metazoa; phylum Chordata; order Crocodylia; family Alligatoridae; genus Caiman; species Caiman crocodilus. Next base: position 21,037,786 of record JAGPOW010001167.1, on the reverse strand, counting down.
ATGGGGTGGATCCTGACCAAAGCAGACCTGTAAAACGTGAGCAAAATGCAGTGAGCGGAAGCACAGTTTGTGCAGTGAGGCTGTTAACACAAGTAACGCAGTAGGACTGCCACCAAGGCAGGGCACTGAGTTCACATCTCCTGCTTGGTGGTGGCAGAAATGCACACGTCGCACTTTCCACCCCTAATCTCTCCTCTGGAGGAACGCTGTGCTGAATGGCGAGTGTGTGATGGGACTGCTTCCCTGCCTTAAACACTGCACAAAGGCGAGTGGCTGCAAGGACCGGCTTAAACTCTCCTCTGGGAAGAGATTTTTGGGTCCACAGAAAGATATCTGGGTGAGACTCAATGGCCTGCAATATGCAGGTCACAACAGATGCTCTGGTGGTCCCTCTCTAGCCTTACACCTTACGAAATGGTGAAGCTTTTCACTACAGCTGCGAGGGATACTCTCGACTGACTCGGCAACTGGGGACGAGCCCATTCCCTCTAACCAAGGGCAGGGAGCGTAACGTCCTGCACGTACAGCAATCATTTCTATTGCTCTTCCTTCCCAACCCCGAGTCTATTCAATACAGTCTGCCGTCGGTGGCAAGCCAGAGCAACCCTCGTGAAACAAGATCCGAGAGAAGCCAACATCTGCGGGGTGTTTTGAGGATGAACGGAGCTCTCGCAGAAAGGCGACATGGCTCGCTAAGATAAAAGCCACTCATTTCATGGGAATCTCCGTGCAAAACCATGGTTACTATTAAAAAATAGCCAAGAAACCTGTGTTATTGCACCCATAGCAATGTATACTGACCACAGCTTGGTCTTTATATTTAACCCGGCGCTGGTATTCAAGTTCCACGGGCAGGGCCTGCTGCGACTACAGACAGCCCCAAAGGGAAAGGAAAATGAGGGGTGGAGGGAACATGCAGGGGAAGAGAGGGAAGGAGGAACGGTGCTCGGGTCTCACCTCTTGCTCCGAGAGCCCATCAATAATTTCCGACACCTCGTGTTCGCTGCGTGCAGCCGACATGGAGAGACCGCTGCCCCTCTGTCCTACCCTGCTGGGAAATGGCAGCGAGAAACTGAAAACGGCAAGCTGCACTTTGTACTTGGCACCCTGCCTCACACACTGATGGTGACTACTTGCATTTGAAAGGGCGAGCCAGCCCTGCTGAATGGAGGGACAGTCACAACAGTAAACAGAGAACACTTTGAAAGGCAAAGGGAGGGGGAGGCATCAGGTGAGGGGCACAAGCCTCTCAGAGTGGTCTGGCTACAAAGCCTCTCCAATGATGTCCCCTGCCTTCAAAAAAACACTTGCACCACATGGGCAGCATGATGGACCCCAAACTTTAGCGTCACAAGAACACAGGACTGACTCAAGTTAAAAGACTGCAAACCCCAAGACGCTAGTGGGTGTAGTGCTCAATGCCACATACAGTTTCACTAACTGCAATGGGACTAGCTGGGCTTACTGGTCACAAAGACCAGCAGCATCAAGTCCTACAATGAGCAAACACCAAGCCAGCCCCTTACCTGTGTCACCTCCCACCCCCAGGACCATCGGCCTTGACGGATGGGTTCAAATCTCCCACCAGCTGCCTGCATTTTCATTCCAACTCTGGCATAAACTACGGTCCCTTTTGTCCCCTCCATCTGGTGCCACTGCCTTTGGGTTGCAAAGCCTAGTGGGAACCGTTTACACCGAAAGAAATCTTTAGGTGCAATTAAAAATAAAGTCGTTGCTGGGGAGAGTTTCAGTCCAGACAAAGGCATTTTGACAATCAGAATAGGAAACGTCGTGAAAACTTTGAATACCAGATTGTTACAGCCTTACTAAACAGAAAACATCTTCATTTGGGGTCTAAAACATCTGGTTGCCCCCTTCCCTGCCTTTTAAGTTAGAAACAAGTCACAGAGAAGGAGGCTGCTGGGCAGAGCATTGGGAAGCACCAGCTCCGCTTGCCCCGAAGGCGGCAGAGGAACCTGGCAGCATCGCACGGCATGGCTTGGGTCCTGACTCGCGGCGGCATCTCAAGCCAACCACCATCTGGTTTAAATAAGAAGGGGCTGGAGACAGGGAGTTTTGCAGCGAGAGGAGAACGGCCTTTAACCATGGACATAATTAACTCGCTGTGAGGCTGTCTGTACTGAGCTGGGCCGACTGGGGTGAGGCAGGGTAGACACGGCCCCAGCAGGTGCTTGGAGCAAGGAGCTACCCCGTGGTCAACCGGGAAATCAGGCAGGCCGGGAAGACGGGAATCGGGATTCTTAGCATTCCTTATCCTCGTCTTTGGTCTCAGCTACACCGAGCCCCCACGAGGAGAGAGCAGCTGAACTATTTGTTATGTACCCCACAGCTCTCTCATTGTGGGGGTAGGAGAAAGAGACTTGTTTCCCTAAAACGGGAATTTAAACCCACCCTTAAAGCCCGGACCCCGTACAGAGGAAAGAGAAAGGCTGGCCGCTATGGGGCTTAGCCCTTTCCTACCGCTTATCCTCTAACCTCTGCATGCGCTCTTGCAGTTCCCGTTGCTTCCGGATCTCCGGGAACTGCTTCTCATAGTACTCGCGCACTTTGCTCTCCTTGGCGCGGCGCCGGGGGTTGTTCTCTATGCGCTCCACTTTCTTTTCCCAGGCTTCCATCAGCTGGTCGTAGCGCTGGCAAAACTTTTGCTCCTGAAAGGGCACAGGGGAGCGGGAGGTCAGAAAAAAAGTGCCCCCCACCCCCTCCTCACCGAGCAGCCCCACCAGGCCTTCCCTGCATTGCTGGGGGAGAGACAGGGGGATGTCATGCCTTGCAGAACAGAACGGGGTGGGTTAGGATGCTTATGCGCCACGCAGGGCCGGGGATCAGAGAGAAAGGACAGGATGGGGTTCAGTGCGCTCGGTGGAAAGCATTTCCTCTTTGGAGGGAAGAAAGGTTTCCTCTCTGCCCAGGATCCACTCGCACCAGAGTGGGACTTTGCATCTGAGCATCTCCAACTCCTTTATGCTATTCATTAATCAAAGCTCCCATGGAGCCAGATAAGCACAGGCTGGTTTCCAGATAAGGCAGATTAAGCGCACAAAAGCACTCCTAGTTGGCCCAAGGTCACAAAGAGGCAGTATACACAGGGGCAGGAAGGGCTTTCCAGGCCCCCACTCTAACCACTGAGTCCTGCAGACATGCATCCACGTTTCCTCCTGCCTTCAGTCACCTTTACCCAGCTGCATCAGGTCACCTCCAAACCAAGGAGAACATGTGCACTTCTCCACCGCCCCTCCTGTCCCACTGACCAGGGCTGCACCTTGTTCTCAAGGCCCAGGGCTCCTTCTTGCTTCCTCCTCTCCTGGCTCCAATTTCTTTCACCAGTTTTACCCCACTGTCAATTTACAGAGCACACTGGAGTTACTCCTGATTTATCTGGGCATGTGAGAAAGGAGAGTGAGGCCAAGAGCGAGCATGCTCGGTGTGCCATGCTGTGTGAGCACCAGAAGAAGAGACTTGGCGGTAGGGGTCTCAGGTTATGATTTGGGCAACCCGGGTTGGGTTCCTAACACTGGTCACGCAGCTCGAAGCCCTGCTCTCCCTTACAGGGTGGTACGAGAGTCACGGCATTAGAGTTTGGGAGGTGCTCAGCGTGTGCAAGTACAAGAGACAAATACACAGTTCTTTATATCCATGCCAGTATTTGTCCAGGACCACAGCAGCTCCTCAAAATCCAGCCCTATACCCCATCACTCCTGCTTTCATACAGGGGCTAGCGCTTGTGACTGAAGTCAATGGAAGGGGCGAGTGGGTTTTATTTTACTGTTTTACGAGGCAGACGAAAAGCCAACCCCTGGCGCGCGCTGCCACCCCAGTGGCTTTATTAAAACCAGCTGTGGCATGCACTGCATCCCAGTGGATGGTTAGCATTGTCACTCCCTTGCATTAAAGTGGCACCCAGAGGCCCCTAATGAGACAGGAGATCCGTTGCCTTGAGCAAGCCTGTATAAACACATCCTGCAGTCCTCTGATGTCAATGGAAAAAAGTTCTGCTGCCTTCAACCAACTTGAGAAAGAGCCTCTGCTCCGAAAAGCTTACAGTCTAAATAGGTAAGGACTCAGGGTCATAGGAAAGGAGAAAATCACCAAGTCTGGCCCTCAGTTCGTGGCAGGATAATCCCAGATGAAGCCATCCTGGCCGAGTGCTGGTCTAACCCGCTCTTGAAAACTTCCAGAGATGGAGACTTCTGGGCAGCCTCTCACAGGCTTTCTGGGCAGCCTTTTCCAACGCTTGACTACCCCAACAGTGCAAATCTCCAACCTAAATTTCCTCTAGCCTAAACAGACAAGGCTGGGAAGGAAGCAGAGGCAAAATAGTCCCGCTCTGCTATAGCTAATGCTCAAAAACTGGTGCGCTCTCTTTCACTTAACATGAAAAATATCACTCCAAGTACAGCCCCCCCCCCGTAGAAAACCCAGCTGGAAAAGGGCCGTGCTCAGGTGCCCGCAGAGCGCTCCTCTGCAGCACAAGCTTGCTGCGAACGGAGAGGCAGCGTGGAATGGCTGGGTTTCTCCCGGGGGCAGGCCAGAGCATCTCAGCAAATGCTGCTACCAAACGGACTCGCACCAAAAACCCGGCTAGCTCTGGAAAGCTTTTATGGCTCCTTCTCCTGACCCTTCCTTGCTGCAGCACATCTAGATCAGAAAGAGGGGGGAAACAATGAGAAAGAGGGAAAAAACCCCCCAGCAAAACACCAGAGCCGTCCCTCCAAGAGCGGAGTTGATCTTCTACATGAAAAAGCAAATTAAAGCATCAGCATTAGGTGCTGGCAGGCTTCCATGCCCTGTGGAGAGCATGCACATGCACAGAGAGGAAGGAAGAAGCCAACAGTATTTACAGAACTGCTGCCCGCTTCTTTGGGTGCTTTTGATAACACGAAGAGGAAGCCCCAGAACTGCGCTGTTTAAATTAAGAGCAGAGGGAAATAGGATGCTCATGATGGCTAGGGTGGAGGAAGCCTTCCACCCCCACTCCAAATAATTAGCATGGTCATCTCCTGCAGACTGCTTTCAGTCTTCAAGGCATTTCACCCAGAGGTCTCAGTGAATGCATTGCTGTCCCCAGTCCCAGCACCACCTCGCCCCTTGGAGCTAATCCAGCCGTGCAATATAGATGGAGTCAGGCCCTAAGTCACTGGCTGAGACTCCTGCTTCAGCATCCTCCGCCCAACCCAGAGCTCAAGCAACGGCTGACAGGCCTCTGCCATCTCTCATTTCTGGAAGGCATGTTTCCTCCCCTTGCAGGACACAAATGTATAACGGGGTAGGTCTTGCTGCAGAGCGAGCCAATTGTACATCTCCAGGCATGTGCGGAAGAACAAGTGTACAAGCATGAGGGCAGGCCTGGCTGTCACTGCACTGTTGCGAGCAGCCCCAGATGCTACTAATGAGTTCACAGTTCATAGACATTCGGGCTGGAAGGGACCTCGGAAGATCATCGAGTCCAGCCCCTTGCCCAGGGGCAGGAAGTCAGCTGGGGTCATAGGATCCCAGCAAGATAAGCATCCAAATTTCTCTCGAAGGAGGTCAGCATGGGTGTTTGAAACACACACTGTCATGCTCCAAGTGCTGGGGGGATTGACTGAGCAAGTCAGAGTTTTACAAGGGCTGCAGGCCGGATTCTGCACTTAGCCCAGAGCGACTTAGTGAGGTTTCCTGCTAGCACATCCACCCACCCATCTGCATGGGTCTGTGACCCGTCCCAGCACCTCGCAAGCATTTCATGGGTGACACCCTCTTGCCTGCTTGCTCAGGCAGAGCCAAAGGCCTTGGAGAGGTGCATCCTATTCCCACCTGTGGGCCTGGCTAGCTCACTTCTCACTCCCTTGCTGACAGCAGTCCAGAGTCCTGGGGTTGCACCCATGTGAAACCCTGCCCTAACAGCCAGCTGGGTCAAGCAGGGGCATCCTTGTCTGACTAGGTAAGCTGAGAGCATGGTATCACCCTAAAAGAGCAAAGACAGGACAGCCTCTAATGGAGACGCTTCAGTCCTTCACGCTGGGGTCCAGAGCAAATATCGGGTCCACGTGAAGGCAAGGAGGCAGCCAGCGGGGATTTTAAGGTTTCGTTCTGAGTGGAACGAATGCATTCGAGGCCACAAATGAGGAAGCGAAAGCAGATGTCGCTTTATAAAAAAAATTGATGGCAAGCCCCAAATCTCTCCCCTTTCCTCTACCCCTTCCCCTCCACTCTCTGGCACCCAGAACCATGGTCTGAGCTCTCTGGCCAGCCTCCAGAAAGCTCACCAGCAATGATTTCTCATTAGTCATGGTCCGGGGCATGGCAGCAAAAACACTATGGATGGATTTCTTCGAGACCTGGAGTCTCCTCTCCATCAGCTTGTCCTCAAGGCGGGAGGAAAGTCTGAAGCTCAAAGACTTCCGGGGGGGGTCTGCCCTGCTCAGATACCTCTCTCCTCTCAAAGGCCCTGTGCAAAGCCTTTGAGAAGGGAATCTTGGGGAATCCTACAGGAATCTTTCGGATTGAGCCCCAAATCTCGGCTCAGCCAGAGCAATGAATCACGCCCTTGCTCCTGTGCACGTCCGGTCCCTGCTGCAGGGTGCTTTCAGAAGCAGCAAGTTGCTCAGAAACAAGCCAAGGCTTCTCTTGCAATGGCTCCACTCCCAGGTCACACCAGTAAAAGCACGATGCAGGCTTGGCTCTGAACATACCTCCCCTATGCAGCACTGGTGTCTCAGACCGACCAGCGACTGTGGAGGCCACTGGGTCCAGGTGTGAGTGAGGACACAGCCGACCGGAGCTGTGCCTGGGCATGCTGTGGCCCAGCGTGGCCCAACGCGTGGTGCTGCTTTGCTCAACATCATGGGCACAGCCAGATTTCAACTCCTGCCTTGCTGCTAGAAACTAAGGGAGAAAGGACCCAGCTCAAACTGGGTCAAGTATGCAATGCGGGCAAGCCAGAGCCTGTGCCTTGCAAGTTATTCCAGGCCCTGCGGTCCTTGCCCTGCAACCCACAAAGGCAGGAGGCTCCTCTTCAACCCTGGTGGGGCTGCTGATCCCGTTCCCCTTTCGTGTTCACACCACAGGCTCCTTGGGGCAGGAGCCAACACCTCTGCTCCCGAGGGCAGGGGCCTGCCATCTAGACAGCCCCACTTCAGGCACTTGCACCTCTTTGGGGAAGCCGGAGGTGAAGAGGGGAGGTGCTGCCTTTTACCCCTGTAGCTGGGATGAAGTGCTGGGGTGAAAGGCAAGCCCGAGGCAGGAATTGGCTCTGGGCTGGACAGCACATCTTCAGCCTGGTTGAGCGGCTGCAGGGTAACAAGGGGGAACTGGCGCTTCCACTTCTGGTTACTTTGGCTGCAGTCTCCTCTAACGTCATCAGCTCTTAGCAATACCCCACAGGGGTGACACGGCACAAAGGGCTCCGGTGGAGAAGGCATTTCTGCCCTGGGAGCTCCCTGAAGTCCTTTCCTACCACATTCCCCCACAGTGGGAGCGCTGGCATCAGCTCTGGCCCTGGACAGCCCGTCTGCTCTAGGAGCAGAAGCTACCCGAGCTGGGCCAGATGCCCTGGCATGGAGGACTTTGGTTGTGCTGATGTCGACTGCTCTGTGGATTCATTTTGCTGCCCTGTGGGCCAAGATGCAAGTGTTTCTTCTAGCCCAGGGATGACCAAACTTCAGCATGGGTGGCAGAGGCAGCCTCGGTGTGTGGCTCAAGGTAGACTGGGGAGGTAGGCAGCACAGCAGGAAGCAGAAAGCAGAGCAAGAGACCAGGTGGGGAGCACCAAGTGCAGAGCAGAAAGCAGAGCAGCAGGGTTGGGCAGGGGAAGGGGACAGGAATGGCACTTGAGGAGGCTGCTGGAAAGGTTGGCTCCCACTGCTCCAAAGGGACGAGTGATGGGGCCAAGAGGGAAACTGGCTTCCTAGCCCCCCAGGCTGCCCCATCGGCCTGGCACTGAGCTAGGAATCGCTAGCTCTGCCCAGATGCCCCCTGTACTGCCTTTGCTCCCACACCGCTGCTGGAGCTAAAGCCTGTGACAGCCCCAGGGAAATCACTTGCTTGGACCCCTCTCTCCTTCTGGCCTCCCCAGGGCTCAGCTCACTCAAAGAGCTGGTGGGCTGCAGTCTTTATGCCTAGCTGCCCGTCCCTGGCACAGCCCACAGCTTGCCTTTCCGCCTGCATGAAAGCCCAGTCCTCAGCCTCCCTTTCAGGGCACTGCATAGAGGCCTTCTCCACCTCTGCTCTGAAGACAATGTCTGCACCGGGTGTTCAGCTGCAAAGCTGCTGCTGAGGCATGCAAAGTTGTGGTCTGCACCAGCCCTGCTGGCTGGGCTTCCAAGGCCGCGCTGGTACAAACAGACCTGCACAGTAGCTTTGCCTGTTTGAAGCACAGCAGCTTCCCTTCTGACTAGCCCTGGTCTGTGGCCAGTCCCAGCCACCTTACTAACCGTCCATCCACCCTCACCAGTGGCATCTCCTCAACGCTCCTGCTGCCCGCTGTGTTTGCTGACCCACTGTTGTGGTGCTTTGAGGATGGGACACAGCTCCCATGGTCTCCATTGCTCTCCAGGACTGCATTTTCAATGCGCACGCTTTTCCAAGGGTGCAATCAGGTGCTCGGATCTCGTTGCTTTTCAGCATCGTATTTGGGCAGCCAGCTTCCTTGGGGCTCTTTGAGAAGTCCAGCCTGAAGCACGAAACCCACTAGAGTGCAACTACAGGGACGCATATCCTGGCCTGGGTTTCCCTTGGGCTCTCCTCCACCCACACGGGGCAGGGACTCGCTTATAATACAAGTCAGGCTCAGAAAGTCCTCGTGATTTATGGCCGTAATGCAGGTTTATCTCCTTTTATGCACAGCTGTCCCCTATTAGGAAACCTGGGACCTGCCAGGGACTGATGTGGAAATGGGATGACTGATCGGTGCAGGGTCACAGCCTGCGGGGGGAACACGGGATGGGCAGGATGATAGCGGAGGGGAGACGATGAGCGTGCACAACAAGCAAAGCCCACGGCCATTTCCCCATAATCATGCGTGATCTCTGTTGCCCCCAAAGTGCCCAGCTGTAGCTCACACGGGCTGCTCAGCTCTGGCTCCAGTGCAAGAGACAGAGAGCTCTCTCCTGGTGGCCAGGCCCTGCCTTGTTGATCTATTTGAATCCATCAAAGGAATACCAGCATAACAGGAGGGAGGGAGGGGAAGGAAGGACAGCGGCTATCAATTACCTGCCGAAAGCTGGGAAAATCCTCCTCTGTCCCCTCCTCAGAGCAGATCTGCCACCCCAGGCAGGAAGGAGGGAGCCTTGGTGAGCTGGGAAAGCTCCCTGTGGAGCCTATGTAGCCCAGCAGGGTATTTGCATTTGGAAAGGAACAGATCTGATCTAATCAGCACTTGCCCCTGGCTTTGCACCCGCCCTGCTGGGTCTGCAGCAGCCTCGGCAAGGGCAGCTCTTCCAGGAACAGGAGCGGGGGACCGCAGTGCCCAAGTCTTTAAGAGCCAGACTCGAACACAGCCACCCCAGCGTGCATGGATTTGCCAGGCCACGGCAGACACCGGTCCTAGAGGGCAGTCTGGCAAGTGGGTAGGGTAGTTTCAAGAACCCACCGCTCCCTTCATATCCTGTAGGCTGGAGTGATAACGGGCAGTCTGGTTCAGCTAGGCACGTGGAAGATGGCAGCACAGGGGTCCGGCTGGAGGCTCACAGGGCACTGTTCAGGAGTGGCACAGAGCCCAGCTGGGCTCCCGTTCCTATGATGCCCGCTACTCACCTCCCACTACCCAACCCCGCACCTCCAAGAGAAGTGGGAGGGCAGCAACCCCAGTATAGGAGCAACCCCTGGCCTGACAGGAGCGTTCCTTGCCCTGGGGATAAGGAGGAGCTTTTGAGTTTCATTTGGGAACTAAGGAAAACAGTCACAAGAGGAGATTGGGGAGCTAGAAGGAAAACAGCCAGCTCTAAACCCTGCCAAGTGAACTCTCCCGTCACGGGTGAGAAGCGATAGGTAACAGACAGACCGTGATGGCCCAGAGATTTCACAGGTACTGGGTTTTTGCACTTCTCCAAGTGACGCCAGCCGGGCCGGTCTGTGACAAACAAGCGTCGGCGGGTGAATGAGGATTTGAGACACCCTGTGCTGCTGGAAAGTCCTGCTTTTATAGATACACTTTTGGGAGTTTGGCTGGCAGCATCCCGGACGCAGGCAGGAGGTGGCCGGCAGCTGCGGCCGTGCATCCACCCGTGCTTTGCCCCAGAGAAAGATCACTTCAACAATGCTTGCAGAAGCAAGCCACGCTTGCCTTAGCAAACAGGGCTCCGAAGCACACTTCCGTCTTGTGATCCCGTCCAGCTGATGCTGCGTTGGGGCTGCATGGAAAGCAAGATCCCTTCTCACATGAAAACAGCTCATCAAAACGTGGCCCACTGGCTCTACACTACACGTGCAACTCCCCACACCCGGTGACTGAGGCACCCGGTGCCAGGACAACTCCAGGACCCATGCCCTATTGCTGTCGCTCTGTACCAGGGCTGGGGGAAGACGCTGGCCACCCTCCGCAAGTTTAATTATGGGATTGGTGGCAGACTACAAGGTCCCCCTCTGGCCTGCCCGACCCCAGGTCCATACAGCGCGTTGCCAACCTTCAGCGGCATCATCTGGTGCTAAAGGGATGCCTGGTTACGTGTTTACTCCCTAAAGCCCAGCCAGGCTCACTGGCCAGGCAAAAGGTATTTCTCTCTTCATACGTATCTTTGTCGGATGCTGCTGAGTTAAAGCGTTGGGCTGGAACAACTCGGGGGCTGTTTCAGAGTCTGTCTCCTGCAGACATCCCTGCTGGTCAGCTACCGGATCACAAGGGATGGCCGAACCAAACCAGGAGTACCCCACCACTTCTCTGCCTAAAAATGCATGAGCAGCTGCAGCAAGGGCCACTTGAATGCTGCATGCTGCCAGGTTTTGGATGGGCTTTCCCCCTCTCGCTAGTGTTATAACAGGCCCGAGTTCAGCAAGTTCACGCAGGGAAGGGAGGAGAAAGAAGAGAACGTGCCCAGATCCCAGGTCAGGCCCTTTGTTTTCTCTTTTGACTGATGTAGACAAGCTCTGCACGATCCACACAGCTCATCCTGTTTCCAGCTAACGAGGCCGGCATCACCCCTCGAGGTGAAATTCAGTTCCCTCTGTTGTGCCAAACCTGAGGGTTGCTGGAAAGACTCTCTGCCAAGCCACCGGCAAATGGATGCCAGGCAAGCTACCCCTCCGGCAACTCGCAACCCTCTTGCACTCGAAAGCACTGCCTCCAGCTGGGTGCCAGGCTTGGGATGTTTCAAAGCAGAGGCAAGAGCATTTCCAAATGCAGCTGGGCTCCTGATCCCTGTGGCTGGGGTCCGTGTCCCACTTTGGTCAACAGTGGTTCCTGTTCAGGCTCAGAAACTGCTCGCTGGATAAGGAGGAGCTGTGCCACAACCTACCCCAGCCTCACAGGGACAGATGGTCCACAAATGGCCCCGTCATGACCCACAAAATGACACAGGGTTTCAGGGAAGGCAGCAGCTGCTGTCTTTTTATAGCCGGCTTAGGGGATGCCCTGAGCATGGGGGAAATAACACTTGGCAACATCAGGCTGCGGTTACACTAGGGACCGTGGGCTTCCTCCCTTACCACAGGGACTTCGGAAGAAGGGCAGGGGCTCATTCCAGCTCCAAACACATTTCAGCTATGAAGCCCAGACGAAAGCCACAGACTGAGAAGTGAACATCCCTTTCCCTGACTCCAGGCCAGCGCTGGCCCAGGGCTGTACCCCGGCATCACCCCAACCTCTTATGCGGAGTCACACATGCCTCCGAGCATCTCCTCTGCTGGCCTAGAGACAACATAGGAAGAAGTGAGCGAGTGACAGACAGGAAAAAGCACCCAAGGACAGATTATTTTTTCCCCTGACTTGCATCTGCCATTCAAACTAGGCGGCCGAATAGCAAAATGTGCCCATTTTGCAAAGAGAAGCAGCAAGTGCGCTCACTTTGCAAATTCAGCAGTAGCGCATGGCCTGCTCCACAAACAGGCAATATGCTTCCCCAAATTGAAAAATCCCCTTTCAAGGGCATTGGACAACCTCGGCGGCAGACATGTACCTTTTCTGCACGATAGGCAATTTTTACGCAAGCCGCCATTCAGGAACCATACTGCACTGGCACAGTTCAATTGTGTCTCCACCTCCTTGCTACTTATAATAGAGCAGCCCATTCTGGATTTAGTACCGTAGACAGTCTTGCATACCAGAAAACAACCCTATTTAGTTCCTCTCAGGTTCCAACAAAACCACACATCGCTTTGCAAGTCTCAATTTTGAGGAAGGGAATACCGACAGTCTTCTCACAAACGTAGAAGCCACTGGTTGTTCCGGGCAGCACAGTCTGGGGAAAAGCCTTGCAAAGAAAATGGCCAGATGACTTATAGGTGAAGTCCGACCACATGAAAGGCGCGGCTGTCCCACTGGAATGCATGGTCCACGGCTTTGCATGACTACTGGGAAGTGGAATTTTTTTTAAAGCCAGAAAAAGGAAAAAAAAAAAAGAGCGCGCTCTTTCTTATTTGCTGGCAATAACAAGCACGGCTTGGTCTGAAATGTCTCCGTAAACAGCCCTTTAGCAGGCTGCTTTTAAACCACTTCCTAAAGCTGATTATTTAGAATCCTCCCAACAGGTCTTCCTGGCCAAAAACATTTCATCCAAAAAAACTCCCAAGGAAGTCGGCAAACCCTGCACACTGGCAACCTAAGGAACTCAACCCAATGCCACGGCCTTCCCAGAGGAGCCCATCGGCAGCACTGGCATCACGCTCTAGCGTGCAAGGGCACTCTCAGCACAGAGCTTCTACATTTAAAAGAAACCAATCCCGATCAGCAACCCAGAAATATTATAAAACCAGAACGGGCATTTCCGTTGTGCCTGGTGCTCCCCAGCCCCGGGGCTCTGTGTTCGTTTAGGGAATTTCACTTCATTTACACAACGACCACCAACGGGTTCATTTCCTTATTTTTTTTTTTGCCCTAAAAATGGTACTTTAAACAAACCCCAAAGCCTACATAGATCTGCCCAGATCTCTTCATTCTCATAATAAAATCCATCCTTTTCCTTTCTGCAACAGACAGCAGTCTTTTGGAAAGGGAATTTGGATTTCACTATTGGTTTTCTTGCCATGGGATTGACTAGGGCTTTGGTTTGCTTTATAAACCACAACTTCCTAGGACATCATTCTGAGGTCAGCTGGAAAGAGCCTGAGATAAATCTTCAGAGCTGTTATCTGCAGTGGAGTCAGCTGAAATTTCACACCTCTCTCAAGGCTTGATTACTGGTATGGAGTAGTCATTACTCCACAAATAGTCCTTTTGAAATCAATGGGCGGCCCTGTTCTGATTAAGCCAATACTTTGCTGGCTGACTTTGAGCTGGGATGCGTGCAGAGGGAAGTACTGCCGGGTCATGAAACCAGTATTTGTGTACAAGTTACTTTTGTAATGAAGGATGTTATAAACACAGAAGAAATAATGCCCTTGGCAATGGGCCGTGGGCCAGGTTCTCCATGCTGGGATCCTTCCTGTTCTCTACATGAAAGAGCCAGATATTGACTTCTCTTTGTAGCTACTAGACACAGTTAAAACAAGACTTTGGGGATTTACTTACCCACTGTTTACGAGCATGATTTCTCCTCTTAAAGTACAAAATTAACTTCTTCCGCATTGCCTGGTTTCTAAAACAGAGAAAAAGATCGAGTGAAATACAACAGTCTCAGCAAAAGTCCTGTTCACTGCTTCTGCTGTCAGCACCAGCCAGTTGCAAGGGCAGTTTCTACTTTCATCTCTGAATTTGATCAGAGTCGTGGAAAGAAAGAGCGCTGCTGCACGGACTCTATTATAGCTTTAGAGCAAACCTGATTGCAGTAAAAGAGGGCTCTGCTTTGCAGACCCAAACGTTTCTTTGAGAAGCCTGATGGCAAGCACTCTTTGTGCCTTCACACATGTGTGATCACACCCCCTGCACGTGTGCAACATTAGTCAGATGGAGAACTATTTGCAGAAGCAGGGTCACTGATGGCTGCTAGCACCAGGAATACCCAAAATAACATTGCTGTTTGGTACAATCCCGCACACAGCAAGTAGCCCCACAGATAGCAACTGGATGACATTGGGCCGGCAGGACCAACCACAATCACATAAGCTTGGAAGTTCAGGCCCTGCGGATCAAAGGCCACAAGACAGTAATACTGCATGGGCACCCTTGGTGTTTTTCATCTCTCCTCTCCCACATACAGCATAAAACGGCTGGTGGTGCTCTCAATAACCCTACCGCACGCATCCAATTACCTTCAGTTTACTATTGGGAAAGGAGGCACAGAGAGGGGGGAGACTGGGAAAGAAATACAGGAGCCCTCCAGGTGAGCTCTGGCTTCAGATCCAGGGCACATGGATGCTTCTGCCCAAAAGGATCAGAAACAGAAACAATGCCAATGCTTCATTTGCCCACATTAGGCTTCAGAGTCAACACCACTTGGACTGAACCAGACTGTTCATACCTCTCCAAAGTCCCAGTCCAGAAAGGTATATAAGCACGTGCCTACCTTAATTTGTGTAATAGCCCACAGATTTCCATGGCTCAGCTTAGGCACGTATGTAAGCAGCTGGCTGACTCTACCTGCAAGCCCAGGGTACCATTTGCCTAAGAATGAGGTACAGCGCTGCCTCCTGCTATTACACATGCCAGACACTTGACAGTTTTCTCCTGAGTCTGTGGATGGCGATGACACCCATTACCTGGATTAGCTCAGCGATCCCTTTACTCCTATGGGCTCTTTGCCGGACCATGCTGCAGTAACTGTTACAACGTGGGATCTAGTAAGCACCATTTCTTTAAAAAAAAGGCAGAAAAAAAGCTGTCATCCTTAAAACGGCGGGGAGGGGGGGATATTCAGCCTTGTGTTTGCTTTCTGGAGAAGACAGTGTATTAATCCCTCCCCGCATCACCCCACAAAATCCAAAGACTCTCAATCCTAACATCTCCAACCCTCTGGGTTTGCTTGGTGGCTTCCCAGTTCTTCTTCCTGCTCTCTACACTTTCTCTCTGATTTGCAACCTTCCCGGGGCAGGCACTGTGTTTCAGCACGGGTGCAAAGTACTCGGGATACATGGCAGGGGAGCAGACAACAATATAGCGCAGGGCCAGGGCCTCTGCTCTTGCTCCCGAGAGAACACAATCGCACCACGCTCGATGGACTCGATCTGACGAACGGACACATCTGGTTCGATGCTCAGTCCCAGTAACACAGCAGCGACTGGACAGCACTCTGTTCCACCTCTCGCCCAGTTTGTCACCGGAGGCAGCGGGTGAATGCCGCATCTCTGAGCACTGGCTGCGCTGCACTATATCTTCATTCCCTTTGACTTTGCCTTGAATGCTTTGATGTAAAAATAGAACTTGATTTCCAAGGTAGCGCTTGCCAGTGGCATCTGCAACCTCCTCATTCAAATGGGAAATAGCAGCAAACTGCTGGAAATGGATCCAAATGTCCCCAGCTCAAGCTGTCAGGCGGTAAACTAGCGCAGCCCGAAACCTGTGTAGGGGCAGCGATAGCACCGACTGAATTCATGGTGATGGCAAATACCCTTGCGGGGCCTGCTGCATCCTTGCAGAGCACAACCGCATGGATCCAGAAGGCGTTTTTCTGAATGGGGGCTTGAATATCAAGGTCTTTCCACCTGTCCAGGAGGAAGTGCCATTTCTCCCTGTCGAAGACCGGTACAGAGGTTCCTAGCTGCGCTAATCTGAAGCCAGGTGGAAGGGGAACAGAGTTGCTCCCTTTCTCCCTCTTAGATGGAAAAACTAAAACGCAGAAGGAAGTGACTTTTGGCCCAGTGTCTTGGAGTGAGTCAGTAACTAAGCCAGAAACAGGGACTAGGACTTACTGGACACTTGACTTTGCTCCTTTTGCAAAAGAAGCTGGAGACGTGATAGATGGTGGCTACATGCAGCCAAGCCACAATATGGTTTTAAGGCTCTCTATGACGTGGACCCTTCCAGAGAGGGAACATTTCTTCTTCTCCGCTCTCTCTGCTGCTCAGAGCAAGCATCTCTGAGCTCCGCTCACCCCCGTGCCCCGTGGGCTTCCTCCTTGCCGTGGCAGCGCAACGTCAGGTCACAGCGCACAGCCATTCTGCGGCTGCGTCGGGTTCGTTCCAACTGGCTTGGAGACGCAAAACCCAAGACATGCGGTTCCCCACCCCAATTCCTTCCTTTCCAGTCAAAACCGCTTTTTCCAAGCCCGTCACAGCCTCGCTAATCCTCGCTGTTCTTCTTGCGGTGCTCGCAACATCACAGAGCTCCAGGTCCTGGAGTCACGGGATGGGAAAACCTCGGCTTCACTTCTAAGGGAAGCACTGACCCCTTGTGATGTTGCAGAGGCAGCTCAGAAGCATAAACCCTACCAGTTCTGGGACTGGAAGGCAAATAAATAAATGAAATAACCCTGATCCGTTCGATCCCACTAGGAAACTCCACATTTTCAAGGCCGGCCTTGTGACTGCAGAATACCAGACCCATGACCTGCGGGTGCTTGTGCCTGGTGACACAGTCACGTTGCTGCCAAGATGGGAGACGGCACCAAGGCTGCAGCTCTGAGCAAAGGCAGAAGTGAAAATGAAACCCCCTGGAAACGAACTGACCAGCCCTATTTTGCAGGGCAAGGATTTCCTAGACTGATACCTTTTATTGGAGCATCGGCATAGCTGGCGGATAGCTAGACCAACTTGTGAGCGCAGGCTTCACCCTGTTTTCTTCCTCCAGCCAGTATAAGCAATGGGAAAGAAAAATAAAGCAACCCCCTGCCCCAACTCCCTGCTGGTGCGAACGCATTAAATCTGCAGAGCATGAAACCAGAGTAACCCAGCGGGCAAAAGGGGCTGGGGACTGCTAGCTGCATTTCAGCGTTAGCCATCCAAGGGCCCGGCAATGAGGATAGAGAGGGGAGTCACAGTTGCATCCCTCTAGGATCAAGCCTGCTGGTGTCAACAGATAGGGCCCGGCGCGGGAACGCATCTCAACAGGGCAGGGATGCTTTAAGTTCTCTGGCCCCCTCCCTGCCCTTTCTGGGGTTCATTCAAAAGCCGCAGGAGCGGCTCTCTGCTATTTATACACCCAGCAGCAAGCGAGCTGCAGCCTGCAGACAGCTTCAAAAGCAAAGGGGAGGGGAAGAGGGGGGTGGCCTTGTTAACAGTTTTGCCCTTGACTTCTGGAACAGGCAGCGCAGCTCATCGATATTGCCCTTGCAGGAGGCTGCTCCCAGAGCCCGGAGATGCAGGGGTCTTGACATTGCTGCTGCTGGACCTGCCTTGAAACCAGTCAGGAGACCGGGCAGCAAAGGAGCGGCGTGCCTGGTGTTGGGAACACTAGCGTCGGCCAAAGGCATTGCGGCTGTGCTGCCGCGAAGCCTGGAAGTGGCTGGAAAGCCGGCGTCTTGCGTTACCCCTGCCACCGAGACTGAAATAATCAGCCAACAGAATAGTTTTGGGGTCCCCCCCAAAATAGCACTGAATGTTTCAGCTCCTTTCTCTTCCCTGCGCAGTGCTGAGCCTTCAAAGGTTAATATTGTCTCAGTAAATATAAATATGCTTCACAGTTTATCTCCCTCCACGTACTGCTGTTACTTGGAAACCGTTTGTAGGGAGGTTAATTCAGGCCACACGTCTCCGAAGCACATGCTCTGCTCCCAGGGCAAATCAAACAGTGCAGCAAAATCCCTGCAGCACAGCCAGCCAAGGTGAAGCCTGTCCTCTGCTACGGCAGGAGCGGCGCAGGCACGCGGCGCTTTAGAAAGGTCAGCGGTGCAATACGCCGCCTCCTCTCCTCCCACCCCGCAGCAGAAATCCTGGCGGTTCCCTGCGGTTCAGGGAGACGACAGCGAGCAAAGCATGGTCTCCGAGCTCCGTCTCCAGGCACCAGGGTCTGGAAGATGTGGAGAAATCAAGTGGGGGGGGGAGGAAATCAAGCCAGAAGGGGATGCAGAGAGTCCCTGCTAGCTTTGGTCAGTTCAAAACCTCGGATGCAGCCGTAGCCTCAGCTGCAAAAGGTCATCTACAGCAATATGGGAACATCTGATGAGAAGGAGCCTTTGGGCTATCGAGTCCAATCCCCATGCAGAGAGGTTGGCTGGCAGAGTCTGGTCAGGATGCCCAGTTGCCTTTAAAACTGGCTGACTGTGAATACGGGTAGTGGGGTACTCCATCTCCAGCACCTCTGCCTTCGAACCAGACCGACGTGCAATCAGCAGCCATATGCTCAGCCTCCGAGGCAAAGGCTACCCCAGCACATCCTAGGTCCCAGGGGCTGCTGTGTTTTATGTGGGGCTGGCTGCAATACAGAAGCCAGGAATGGCCATTGGGGGCATCAAACAGCGGCATCCCAGCGCTAGCAAGGGAGGTGGCAGCTGGCTGAGCAGGGTGGGATGCCCCCTTTTCCCCCCCTCCAAGAGCAGTGAAGATGCCAACATCCTGGCCTGAAATCAGATACTGCCCAGGGGAGCAGGGGCTCCTCTGCCCCGGCCCAACTGGCACAGTGGGGGAATAAGAGGAAAGACACGAAACCTAACAGATATCATCACAACTAAGGACGCAGCGTAAACTGCTGTCAACGAAAGGCAATATCCCAACACCCCATGCACCCCCCCATGACCCAGCCTGCCAAACCTTCTCCTACGAATAATCCTACTTGGCGCAGGGTAGTGCCATACGCATCACTGCAAATGCTCTCAGCCACGTGCCAGAATGGGGCCCCTATCCACCAAACACCGCTGTTAGAGACAGAAACATCCCTTCTGCTCTCTGGGCAAACCAAGGACAGCAAAGGGACATGCTGGTAATGTGGGCGCTTCCACCTTCTTTGCTCAACGTATGGTGATTTTTGGCTTTCACATTGGAGCCAGCGAAAAGGGAACTCACCTCCCTGCCTTTTGCGCTACTTGGCACAGATCTGGCATGCTGTATGCGCCTTCCAGGTGACCCCGCGTCAAGTTTGAGCCGGCACAAGACACAGACACAAAAAAGGAGTTTTTTATTTCAGCAAAATTATTCTCAGCTCTTTAATTACACGAGGACCTTTTGTCCCATGCAGCCCACATAAAGGTAGGGCTCCAGCCGGAAGTGGGACTAGGGTTACCTGAAGTGCTAGCGGACCAATTATAGCAGGATCTATCCTGCCGACGCAGGGACAAAGGCTGACGATTTGAGCTGTAAGAGTGAGTGCTACCCTGGCAAGACCGGAGCTCCAAAATCGCTGGAATCTGTGCTACACCGTGCCATCGCTCGGACGCCCAAACGAACCGGCTGACGAGAGAAAGGGAGTAGTTCTGAACCCCTGGGGCTGGGTGTGGGGAGGAACCAACACGATCCTCAGCTTTGCTTTTCTCTGCTCATTTAGCCCACAGCCCTTGGCTACTGACATGCACTGAATTAACAGCGGTGTTCCTGACGCAAGAAAAGAGAGCGTGAAGTGCTCGGGAGGTAACACTCAATGCCTCCCAGGTTACTGCAACCGTTCCTCGCCCCAAGGACGCGCTAGTGCCTGCCCACTAACAACAGGGAAGAGAAGATGCCGTCAGTGAGTGGCTAGCTACCCTCCTGCCCCCCCGAATCCCAGCCTGGGGACGCTCCTGGCTGCTCAGCGCTTTTACCTGTACAGCAGCAACAGAAAGCTGGCAGCGCCCATCGTCCTGGGAGCCTACACATAGAATTGGCTCCGATGTGAAAATACCCTGGTGGACACGGGCCAGAGCTACTGCAGGATGCCAGGCCTAAGTCTACAGCCCAGCGCTTATCCCCTCCCCGCTCTGCCGCCTCCGCTGAAGGTTTCCACTGAACGCGCCCGAACGACTCTGGCTGCACCCTCCGCAACACATCTAGACATCAATTCATGTCCTCTTTGCATTGTTGGGCAGGGGACAAAACTCAGCTAAGTGCCAGGGTAGCTACGCTGTCATTCATAAAACCCCAGGGAGAATGAATCTGCTTTTTATTCCCCTAAAGCTGGCACGGTATTTCTGGTTGCTCCACGCTTTCAGGTCTTGCATACAGCGAGTGCCCAAGCTGCGAGGAGGGACGCACTTCTCCGTCCTTCAATAATTCATCATACGTTAATGCTTCCATGCTCGCACGTGCCAAGGGGACATAAAAGAGACGAGCAAAACCTTGAACGGGCTTGGGGGGCAGGGGGGAGCCGTTAGGCGAATTTCTGATGAGGGAACGTGTCTGCAACGGCTAATAAAAAGACCTGAAAGGGAATAATTTAGCTACAATAGAGTGGGGTACAGCATTTGTGTTATGCACATCAAGGTTTTGCCACAGCTTTAATGGCAAATCAATAAGACTCAGAAGAATAAATGACCTGTGCTTTCAAAAATGACGAGTGATTTAGGAGCCCTGTTCAACTCTTACATAAGAACATGAACTGCCAAGGCAGGTCAGACCCGCAGGGCCTCTGGCAGTGGCAAGTAGCAGATGCTTCAGAGGAAGAAAACTAGGAACAGGTCTGCACGGAGTGACCCATCCCCTCCCAGGCACCACCAGTAGGTTACAGCTCTGACCACTGGGTTTATAACCCTCAACGGCCCTCTCCCTCATACGTTTGTCCCAACTCTTTAACTCGGTTATAGTGCTGGCCTCCATGGCATCCGGTCTTCCTGAAACTGCTCAGCTCATCCTGAAAACTCAGGCCCTTTCGTGGTGTCTCGAGATGGGCACCTAAGGAGGGAAGGACTTGAAATCCTGCGTCCCATTTGAAAGCCGGGGTCGGCATTTTTAGCCGTGTAGAGGTAGCGATTTCCAATCGAGCAACCGGCTCCGCTTAGCAAAACAAACACAGCAACGGAGTTAACACATCACACAACAGCTTTGTTGTGGTTGCACCTCGAGGTGAGAGCAAACCAGAAACACGTGACAGTTTGGGGCCATTTCAAGTGTCATGGCAAAGCCAGACCTCAGCCATTTGCTGTCTGTAATGGAGGGGGTGGGGGCAGGAAGGGGGTGCAGTTTCAAAGCCAGGCAAAACCCAGGTCTTGAAAACACCGGTAAATGAGGACTGAAGGGAAGGTGCAGCGTGCCAGCTGAAGGTACAGAAAGCATCTATGCCGCAGCAGCACGGGCAACCTTGAACCTGCCCTAACCCACTGAGTCCAAACTGGGAAATGCACCGGTGAAACTGCTCTGGCTGTAGTAGCACACCGCATTCCTGAGATCCTGATCTCTGGCCTGTGCAAGAACGGCTGCTGGGGACAGCTCTGGAGCAGCCTCACTGGCATATTCCCAGGCATGGAGCATGTGAGCAGGAGAGGTCAGGCCGGTCATGCTGGAGATAGTCCATGCTGGGCCACGCCGGTGCTGTACTGTAGACATATCCTTGCTGCCCCTGCCAAGTCCTGCTCGGCTCTTGTATGCCTTTGCACTTCCAGCTTCCTAGGTTCTGCATGATGCCCCGACACTGAGCTCTTTCTACAAACCACGATTCGCGTTGGGTCCTTTGGGCTGTTTGTCATGGCTGAGCGGGCAGGAATCTACTGAGGTTCAGATGAAGACCCGCTGCTGGTAACCCTCTGCTAGCAGACTGCAGACAATTGATCCTGCTGGGGTGGACAACTTCTTCAACCATTTAATGAAGAAAAGTTACCACTGTTAGGGCCAGGGGTCCAAAAGGCTCTTCTAATCGCAAGGGATGCAAACACGCAAGCTCAGGGTTTGGAATTTAGGAAAATGTTAACATAAAAAGAGGAAACCTGGGTATACCTGCACTGGCCAGCACAGAATCCAGTCTGCATGGTATTTGGTGCCTGATTTCAGCAAACTCTCATACAAGGGAGGAAAGGATTGTTCTCTATCCTATTTTTCCTGGGGTCACTCTGCCTTAACAGGTTTTGTTTCCCTAAAACTCAGCTTAGGACCCTGGCTTTTGGATAATTTTTAGGGGCAGCTCAGGGTCTTGAAGCAGTCCGTCAACTTGTGATGACATTAATACCGTGGCAAGTCATGCATGTTAGCTAGCTGTTTGCTGCAAAGATGGCATGGCAACCCTTTGCAGGGTCTCATTAGAATGAAGGCCACTTAAAATTTTTACTGCTCTCTATTTCTTCCTCCTAAATGGAGTGGCAGGCCTTTTCCTTTTAATAAGGCAGGTATTTAGACAGGTATTCCCCCAAAAGACTGTAAACAGCTTTAAGATAGGTCAAGCCTTTGGCAGTGCCTTGGATCACACGGCAGATATAGCATACAAAATGAACCGTTCTCACTCTCTGTCTGCATATGTACCTGAACCAAAATGGACCCGAGCAAAAGGGGAACAGGACCTAGCAAGGCAGCTGAAGAGGGCTTAAAAGCTTTTGAAATTGGAAACACAGGAATGAACTGGGGCATGAAATTAATTTTTACTGTACTGGGTAAGAGGCAGAGCATCAAACTCCAGAAAAATAACAAAAAGACTCCGATAATGTTGTAGGAAGAGTGTGAATTCTCCTTGTACCTCCTGAATCACCGTATTAATAATACAACTGAATCATCCTGACTAAGAAGCAACCCAAACAGTGAGCTTTAAACCAGTGCTGCAGTGCAACGCATGTCTCTGTATAGTAGTACTGCAGTAGTCGCCGTGTGGAGATGCTAATCCTATAGGGTCTTGTAGGATCCCTGTTGACACACAGCGTTGCAAGAATAAGAGGCAGACTGTTTCCACGGGTGAGCTGGAAAATGAAAATTAACAGAGACCTTTATAGTCAGAAACAAAAAAAAAAAGCATGATTGTGCTTCTGTGCCCAGGTGGGAGACTCAGTCAATTATACGTTGCGTCATTTTGCTTTTAACACAGGAGTCCAGGGGAAAAGCAGTCCCAGATTACTTCACCGCACTGCCATGCGCCAAGGACAGTTCTGGCTGCAGCAAACTCCCGCTTATAGTGAAGTGGTCGAGAGGAACGCATGATTCATTCGACTTCAGCGCAAGAGAATCTGCTCATGATCGTCTCCCCGACTCTATTGTGTCCTGCGTTCGGAAGAAGCTTCAAGGCACTCCCTAAGGGCTCTGCTGGGAGGATCGCTGCCTCTCCTGCTGAAATCCAGCTACGCCCTGGCTGGAAGGTGGAAGCTGCTCTTCTCCAGGAAGGCTACACAAGCACATGGGGAGAAAAGGAGGAACGTGCCGAGCTGAAAAGGGAGGAAGCTTGCTACAGGTGGAATAAGAACATCCTGAATGCATCTGGTCCCAACACTGTGGCTTTTCACCCTTCCCTCTTGCAAGAAGGGCCAGGGAATCCTTCCCATCACGAGAGGATGGGGCCTCAGTCTTATGGCCCATCTCTTCTTGCAGGGCTAATGCCCCTTAACACGACGCTGTGATGCAGGAAGACTACCGCCAGCCAGCGCCCCCACGTCTTCCACAACAGGTAAAATGACATTCTGGAAGACGAGACCTTTAAACTGGGGCTGCTGTCAAGGACGAATACATCTGGAACCAAGCTAGCTTAAGGGCCTTGCGCTGACCTAGATCTGCAAGTGCATTAAGTGGCATCAATAACCAGCTGAACAGGGCTAATTGGAGGGCTTCTGCTAGAAAGGGAGAGACCGACGGTTTTCATTTAAAAGATGGTGCTTCCAGATGTTTGCAAAATGAAACCTGCTATGGGCATCAGTCCGGTCCCCCAGGCCGCCCTCTGGCTTTTGATTATGACAACCACCCTTAAAAGCACAAGGGGTAGGGCAGTCAAGTACAGAATAAAAATGCCAATTAAGGGACTTTTCTTTCACTTCAACGATCATCACCATACTTGCTGTCTGCAAATCCACTGCCCGCTCTGGTTATGCATAACCCGCAGACTAGGATTGAAAATTCAGAGAAGAGCGCTCCTACTTTGCAGAATCCGTTTAACTCGGCATTTGGCAAGGTTCATGTTTAATCATCAGTTTCGCCGTTGACTTGTAGTCAGCAACTCCGCTTCCTCTGCTGTTTGTTTGGGTCTTTCCCACAGCAACAAAGGGACCAGAAATCTTTAAAATTAGAGGAAAATGTGATCGTAAAACCACAAAAACCAACAGGGGAACTCGGGGGCAGGTGGAGTATCTGGACCCGTTTCTAACTCGTTCCTTTATGACTCGCTGGCTCTTTACTCAGCATCGTGGCTTTAAACGTGCTGTTTGAGACAGCTTTGGACGGTCGCGAGAGAGCAGCATTTTTAAGGGAGCGCGAAGGAAAGGGGCGGACGGCCAGGAAACAGGGCAAGGTAAGCTCTGAGAAGGCCCTGAGCGTGGGGATCTGCTTGCAAGAAGCTTGGTGGCAACGTAATAATCCAGTTCCTGAAACAAACAGCAAACCAGAAGAGATCTCCACAAAGTTACCTGGGTGCGATCGTGCCTTTAGGGTCTCTGAACCCCATCCCCTACCCAGCGGCACCAGCATCTTGCTCTGCTGACTCGCCAGAGAAAACGTATGATCAGAAACGAGAGCCAGGGAGGCCGACGGGAACAAGGGACCCGACATCCACAGCCTCCTTCCAACTGGGAAGGCAGCACCGGGCAGCTGTTCTAACAGTCTTATTCACAGCCCTTGATGGGATGCAGCTCCAAGACCTGTTTTCCATCAAGCCCATTGAAAAGTTTCGCCCACAGACATCACCCTCGTTAGAGCCAACTGCCGGAGCGCGTGCTTTAGGCAAGCCAACGAGGGAGCGAGCGCAGTCATGGACACGTCCACGGGGGAGGAGTTCTGGTGGGATTTGCGTAGCCTGAATGATACGTGACGGCGGCAAACGCGCTACTGAGACAACGCGTTTCCCGCTGCGTCGGTCAGTCGGGGCGCGCCGGGTCTGTAGGGATTGGTGGCTGCCGACCGTCGTGTACTCGGAGGTCAGAGGCGAGGCCGCTTAGGCAGGGGGAGGACAAAGCTGGACTTGGAGAGTTAACCGTGTCGGCAGAAATGGTGGGCTTTGATGAGAGTCCGAAAGCATCTGGGATTACTGTCATGGGAAAAGGGGCTCAACTGGGATTTTAAACGAGTCAACAGAAAGCTCAATGACAGAGAGGAAAAATGGTCTTTTTGGCAATGAAACTCCTACGATTCCTGTTCCCGAGACACGGCTGCCATCTTACGTGACCCTTGGGCAGGTTGCCTACCGAACCAGCACCTTGATTTCCCTGGCTAGCAAATGAGGACAACCCTTTCCTACTTCATACGAGCGCTGGATTGATTGTCATCCGGGCAGCACTCTAGCATTACCTATTCAATGAGATGATTTCCTCTACCTTGGTGTCTATGCACCCAACAACCTCTCTAATGGACTTATCCTCAGTGGCGCAGGTAGGGCTGGACTAGTCCTCTTCCTTTTACAAACCAGCAATGGAGGCACAGAGAGACTGAAAATTAGAGGGCCTCAAGACTCAGAAACCACTTCACACATTTGGCCTTAAAGGACTTGCCAAGGGAAGTCTGTGATGGAGCAAAAGACCTGAACCCGGGGCTCCCGATTCACAGATTAGTGACCCGACTGCTGGACCATCCATTCCTCCTTTGGATACTCAGGAGAGAAACACTAGTTGAATGCCTGTCCATCAGAGCAATTCATAATGCATGTAACCAACCCTCAGGGCAGAGAGCTGAAAACAGACGTAGGGTATCCTATTCACTTCAACTCCAGATACTCTACTTGCTTCATTTCTACTGGCATCTAGCAACACTGCACTGGAAGCCACGAAACATGAGGAGTCGGCTGTTTCGGCAAGTACCATAACAGGCCTGGCCCATGCAGACACAACCAGGTCGTATCAAAGTAGTCGTCTCTACACCAACGACCCAAAGAAAAGCCTGAAATTTTAATACTTCAATCCATAAAAATGGCAATTAATGCTGTCCAAACTACATGCATCACAATTATTAAATGCCGGCTGATTAATTTAAGACATAAGGGATAAATTACAGGATTACTAGACCTCAGTAAATATCTTTGGGGGAGGAAAAAAAAAAAAAAAAAAAAAAATCAATTGTTAGACATCTACTAAGGGTCTCGTTAAAACCTAACTGTCACGATACCTTTCCGTTTCAAGCCCAGCCTTGCTGAAAGCACATCTGGAAAAGCTGACAGATAGTTGCATACCTTGGCATGTGACAAACATGAGTCTCTCATGTGTCATGCTGATATGTGCTTGACCACCACGACACGCCACAAACACCAACAGCACAGGAGGCGCGGAGAGGCAGGCGAGGAAGGCTGGCCCTTGGAAACCTA
>JAGPOW010001167.1:20993850-21011411 GCA_030014935.1 Caiman crocodilus | reverse complement strand
CCCTTCAGTACAGACCCCCCTGGCCAACCTCAGCCACCCCTGCTGTGGGGAGCAACACTGCGGGCCATTCAAGTTGATCTTCTTCCAGTCATGGTGAGTCTCATGAGCCCAAGGGATGCTGAACAACTGGGTCCATTTAAAGTAAACCCTTCCCACAATCAATGGTATGAAAGGACTAGTTCCCCCCACCCAGCCCCCCCAGAAAAACAGACAGTGCCCCTAACACCCCACTAATATCTTGAGCAATATGCCTCTCGAGATGGCTTACTGCTCCAGGCACCGAGAGCAAACACCACGGCACTAGGAGGGGACATGCTATTTCTTCCCAGCCTTAGTGGGGAATGGGGGTCTGGGAGCAAGCTCATCTCTCCTCCGCTCCAGCCCTAATAGATAACCTGACATTTAAAATAAGACTTTATTGCCATGTACTTACATTTTAATGTTTTCATGGTACTGCCTGGTGTCTGAAGGCTGGTTGTATAATGGCTGAAATAAATAAGAAAAATGAAGGCATAAATGGTATAGTCTGACATTTAGAAACTTAAACCTGTCAGAAACACTCCGGCATCAGCGTGGGCTCCCGTCTTGCAGACAGAGCGGGAGAGAGGGGGCCCCGCGTCTCCCGTTCTGCTCCATGCCGAGAGCCGTCTCCCGCAGCTGCCCCCTCTCCGCCTCCCTTCCCCGCGCGCTGCTCCTTGGCTTTGATACTGGAGAGGGGCTGCCGCCTCGCACACACGCGGCCGTGCTGCCTGAGTCACAGCGCGACCGAGAGCAGCCCGTGGGAGGCAGGCAGCCTTCAGCCGAGCTGGCTCCGAAACAGGCAATTTTGCTGTGTAATTCGCATAAACGCCGGCCGTGGCTGGGGAGCTGGCTGTTATTCCCTCGGTGAAGCCGCGCGCACCTTGGAACATATGACACGGGGGAGGAGAGGGGAAGGGGGGGGTGGCACAGTCTGTGTGCTGCAAGTTGTTATGTCTATGCTGCAAAAGCCTGCCTTTGCCTCCGCGGGAGCCGGAGCAAGATCCCGAATCTAGCCAGCCACCTGGGACGCAGATCCCGGCGCTCAGCAGCTCGCATGGCTCACTGCTGCAGTATCCTAGCACCTCGCGAGCCTCGAGCCTGCATGTCCACTCTCGACACCCCTGGCCGGGGGGACAGCACGCTCATCTTGGTTATGCACAGGGAACCCATGGCAGATGGAGCGACATGCCCAAGGTCACGCGGGGAAGTTGTGGCAGAGCAAAGGACTCAACCTGCAGGTCTGGAATGGACCCAAATTGTTGGGGTGCTCTTCCTCTCCGGCCCCCAGTGAGGCGGCATGTGCCTAGGGCATGCGCACGAGTCAGGGGGCCTGGCGTCTGTGCGGCAGCCCATCTGACCTGCGTGGAGAAAATGCGGGTGGAAGAAGCTACTGCAGGAGGATCAACTGTGAGCCTGTAAATCCTCTCGTTTGATTAGCGGCCATGCCAGGCACTGCTGCTCTTCACCCAGGGGAACGGCACTTCTCCAAAGGGGAACTGCAGCAAGTCATGCCCTACTTCAGGCGTCACCAGACTTTAAACAAGACCCATACAGAGTCAAGGCCGGAGCAATGGCCCCCACCAGTTACTTGCTGGCTTTGGCACCATGCAGGACCAAGATTTCCAGTCCACATCTGGATTCCAGCATCTGCCAAGTTTTGCATTTTTTTTTTTTTTAAACAGTGCATTGTCGTCTGACGCTCACCTCACCTGTCTTATCAGCTCCTGATGGGATCAAAAAGATACACGAGCTCCTTGAACCTTTCTCTAGGTCACCTGCAACCTCCTGCCTTCAGCACCCTCCCCCTTGCTGCAGTACCATCCCAAAACCACACTCCTTTTAAGGACTAGGCTGCAGCTCAGAAAAAGGGATTAAAAGTCCCCCCACATTTCAGCATTATGTCTGGGACCTGCAGGTTCCCAGACCTGAGGCAGCTCTATAGTGAGAACAGTGCTTCATAGATGTCACAGACATTCGGGCTGGAAGGGATCTCGGGAGATCAAGTCCAGCCCCCCGCCCCAGGGCAGGAAGTCAGCAGGGGTCAAAGGATCCCATAGCCAGAGGGTAGTGGGAACAACTCCCTGCAAGCCTGTACGGCATCTCCATCCCATTCCCTAACCCTCATTCTGCCTCTGGCTGCCAGAGTCCTACCTAGGCCCTAGCATGACTGAGGCACCAAGCCCTTACCAACTGGAAGGACCTGACTTTTTGCATTTGATTGAAACTGGAAGGTCAAGCTAGGGTAAACGGGGCACAGGGAGTCCTAGTGGAGCTGTGGAGGTTGGTGGCACACGCCAATGGCTAGGCAATCCCAATACAATAGGTGGGTGCAGCACCCAACACCAGGCCCATGCCACTGTCTTCTACAGCTCAGCTTCTTATTATTCCTCCTTTTGTCACATTCCTGGATGTCCCCCTTGTCGGGCCGTTCCAGGCATAGAGGAGCAGGGTGGGCCCTCACTGCTCGATCCAAGCCCTGATGAACAACTGGCCAGGGCTTCGCTGAATGCACTGCATGTGGCACTACACAGTCATTCTTCCTGTGCAACAGGACCTCCGCCAGCTGGGTGGGTCATTCCTCCTACTTGGCTGGCGTACGAAAAACTCCAGTACCAGACTTTCATATTTGCAAATTAAAATCAATGCTAAGAAATTCACATATTAGCCGGGGCCAGGCCAGAGAGAGGATGCAAAGGTAAAACAGAGAGAACCGCAAGAGCCGGAGGTAGAGCAGAGGATCCCGGGGGCAGGTGGCACCAGAGACGACTGAGCTCACGACCCAAACTCAAAGGTGTTTCTAGCCACCAGCCAGATTCGAGAGCTCAGGGCAGAGCCTGCACGTGCATCTCAAATGGTGTCAATAAAAGCAGCTTTGGCTCAACCACAGCAGCAACTGGTCGCCTGACGAACGCAGCCTCCGTCTAACCGCAGAGACGCTGTCCAACTTTGCAGGCGCTGCATCCAGAAGCTGCTGCTGAACCATCTGCGAGCAATTTCACAGCTGTGGCAGAACGGGATCAAACAGCCAGAATGCATGACGGATGGCCGACAGTCCCAGACGACAACCCAAGCACGATTAAACGCAAGCCAGCCACGCTGCCCCTCCATAGGAATGTGGTCGAGGAGGCTTTGATCTCTAACGAGAAGGGCAATAAGGAGGAGACAGGAGGCTGGCTTAGCTTGTGTTTACCAGACTCCCCATCCTCCAGCCCTTGCAAGGCGCAGGATAATGGCAGATCTAATGGTTCGTCTTGCAGCCCTCAATGTGGGTCTCATTTACAGCTGGCCCTTTCCCTATTCTGCTGTCTTGTTACACAGCAGCGCTGGTACACGCCCCCATTATCACCTCACCAGGAAGGTTGGTGCACAAGGTGTAAGACTTACAGCAGGAGATGGACAGAGGGACTGTTTCTACATGCATGTCCGACTGACCCATCCCCACGGCAGCTGGGTGTGAAGGTGCCACTTGCACCTGTGTCGCAGAAGTCACTGTGTTTGGTTCACAGCTTCCTGCAGCAGAACATACATCTCTCCTAGGAAGACCCAAACACACTTGGGACGGCTACCTAATCAATGAAGGTCACAGCAGCTGCTGTCAGCACTGATGACTTGGGTCATGATACCAGCGTACCAGGGAATACCAGGCAAGCTGTGCCTCCTACTTGTTCAAGCCTCAGTTCAGACCCTTGCAGCCTGGGAGGTGCCAGTGGACAGGCATCTGTCCTGGAAAGGCCTAGGTGCAAGAGCAGGGGAAGGCAACTCCTAGGAAGAGGAAGCCAGAGCAGTGGCTCTGAAGAGTCGAAGCAGCACGTGCTGCCCCATCAATGACAACACCCAAGAGCCGCTTGGCCTGACCCAGTACACATAGGCAGTTGGCTCCTGCAGGACGGCTGCATGGACCGCAGCGAAGGGCAAGAATGTGCTTCAAGAAAAAAAGGTGTTTTCTTCCGATCTCCATTTATGTGAGCGGACTGGGACGTGATGAGTCATGTCAACAGGCTGCACGGGGGGCGAGGCGGCTGATGACTGCTCCTTGCGGGCTGGGGCCCAGTCTTGCATGCACACACTGCAGACACATCGGTTCGAGTCATCTCCTGTGCTGCCTCCTAAAAAAATCTGTGCTAACGGCTCGGACTGCTAAGTGTTAACAACATCCTGTTCTTCTGGGGTTTAAAAGAAACCTGCGTACTAAGAAACAGGGAAGGCTAAAAATCCCAGCACCGACTTTAAAAATACCATTAATCACCGTATGCTCGCAGGCTAGGGAAAATGAGAATGCAGCGGAGCCAGTACAGAGAACAGCAATGTGCCAGCCGGGGCTGGTCTGGCACAGCAAAGCCATGCTGCGGGACAAATACAGGTTCATGGCAAAACTAGGGTATAGCAGGTATAGGCTGGTCTGTTAAGATTCAACCTCCTCTGCACTCATTTCCTGTCCTGCAGGTGGAATTCCACTGAACAGCACCGAGCAGCTGTAAAAATAGCTGCCGCCTTCCCTATCTGCAAGACAGAGCTCATTGTATGAGGACTGCACTGCTAGCCTGATGCGGGATCCAGAGAAGACGCTTGTTAGCACTTGCAGATTTGGGTATGGGGAAGGGCTTTGCTTGCCCATCACTATAAACAAGCTGGTCTTGGTTGAGCACACCACGTTAGTGCGGTGCTTAGCTTTCAACCCTAGCTTAGACGCTAGTCAAGTCAATGAGAGAAACAACGCACTGAACAGCTATGCTAAATCTGAGCCGAGTTGCTGCCGCAGTTTTTTCACCCTGCATGAAACATGCCTGCCAAGGACTCGCTCAGGGCTCAGCACAAGTGAAAGCTTTCAGGATGGCACGCAGATTCACGTTCTGAATCATCTTCCTGCCTAAAAATCAGCATGGTCTTGACCACAGTACCCAGCATCTTCACTTCTCAAACAGCCAAGCCAAGCTCAATGCTAGACCAACTACAGATAAGGACATGGAGGCCCCTGCCCAGGTGCCATGGAGGAGAGGGGTGGGATTTTCAGAGGCATCTATAGGAATTAGGTACCCGCCTGTGATTGCCTTTTAGTGGGACTGAGTCAGACCATGCTCTTTGTAGCTTGGAAAAAAATCACCCCCCACATTCCCAACTCGAGCAGCACCAAGGGCAGTGATTCTACAGCGGGAGAATCACACAGCCGTCAACACTACAGGAGATAAGACACAGGGCCGGATTTTTTAAGATCAAGTCAACGGGAGTTAGGGAAATAGACGGTCAACCCAAAGCACTCACTTAGCGCAGACACCTTCCAAAGGAAGCCTCGGGACGCACATTTCAATGAAGAGCACAAGAGTCTGAAAGCCCAGAATTAAGGGCTGAAAAGGTGAAAGCCGAAGGCTTGTCTCTGGTTGGGAGAGTAACTCAACAGCTTTCGACTTCAGGGATGTACTAATAAGGATTCAAGATCCATGGCTAAGTTACCTGCAAAGCCCCTTTGGTGCACCTGAAGCTAAGCCAAGGCTAGACGTGCTAGTCAGTAAATCCAGCTGGTAAAATCCCTCTCCCTTTCCCACACCACAAATATATCAAAAAACCCCCAACCCCTTCTGAAAATCTGGATCTGTCTCCGATTGGCCTTTCCCTTTACCTTAAATTGAAGGCAGAGTCAACATGGCCTTGCTGCCCAACGATTCACCCTTGGATCAGGAACAAAAGGGAAATCCAGCAGGTTTCAGTCAGCCCAGGCGAAAACAAGCACTCCCTGAAGATGGTCTAGCTTTGGACTCAACCTGCCATCACATGACACTACCAGCATGTCATCACCACTCTGTGGTTTGCTAATGCTTCTATAACCTCCTGCCTCTCTCAGTTGTGACTAACCAACATCCTCAGTGACCTCTCGCCTTGAAAAACCAGCACCTGGCAAGCTGCCTTGCTATCACAGAGATGCTTATCTGTCACCATCTCTGTTTGATGCAATAACCAGCTTACTCTTGAACAAATATTAGGGAGAGGTCTATGACCTGGGCCCTGTTAGTAGCCACCCCTTCATGTGCGAGAAGGCAAGACCGGTTTGCAGCCCGCGAGCATGGAGCTGGCTCCGAGGACCCAGATCTGCAGGCCCACCGTTCTTCCAGGACCCCTGCCCTTCCTATGGCATCATGCTGGAAGCAGATCGAGTGTATCATATGCAAGTGTGCATGGGTGTGCAGGAAGAACTCTGCACTCCTTCCTGGAGGAACTTCATCTCCAATTGAGATGACTCAGTATTAATAGCATTGATTTGTATCGTGATAGATGTGGCAGGGGCTGAGGTAGGACGGCTTCTCTCTCTGTGCAGCTGAATTAAAGGGAGCCTCTAAGAGACCCAAACAGTCTCAGCAAAGCATGGCAGCATGTGCTTACTGGATGTCTTCCCTGGTACTGTACACCAGTGGTGGCAGTGACAGAAGGACAGGCCAGCTCTGAAAGCTTTGCTCGCAGAGGGAGAGGACGAGCGAACTTTTCGAAGATGTACCATGCTTGAAAGAACAAGAAGCTTGACATGGCCAGTCTAAGGGGTCAGGAAACTTGGCGGTGGAGCTCCCTGATAATGGAGTTATGCCCACAATGCCGGCGGGCAGCTCCCCTTGCTGATAGAGGAGGTGAGCTGAGGTGTGCAGATGCGATCCCCTGTCCCCCAGGGATGCCCATCTTCTGCAAACAAGGGAGACTCTCCCTACGCTCAACAAAACCCTTGTGAATTCTGAGTGGCAGGGAAAGCCCCAGAGCCACGTTCCCCAGGGATGCTGCTCCGGCAGAAACCCAGCGCCTCCCTTTCCCCCGCAGGCTTTCCCTTGAAGGACCCCGCTAGCTACAGTGTCTGTCTGGGGGCAGTCAGCAGCTTGCAAGAAATGCTCTGTAAGACACAGGATCAACTCCTCCAACTGGCCCTTTCCATAGTGTGGAGGGAGTACTACTGGGAGGACAAGGGAGGTTCGCTCTAGGGTGCCCTCCCCGGTGAAGTGACCTCTGCGAGCCACGTGCACCCCTTGGGGAGGGAGGTTCCCTGCTATTTGCTGTAGGTGCTTGCTGAGGGAAAGGAGGAGTCAAGCCGGGGGTGTTGAGGGAGTAGCTGAAGTCGGTGATTACAGTTCCCAGAGGTGCGAGGGGTGCCTGGGCGGGATGGGCAGGACTCTGGCCGGGTCCAAGAATGACCAGTGCCAGGACACTCCAACACAGAACTGCTTCCACCCCCGCGACACGCTCTTCTGATGCTCCCCCCACCCGGTTACGAAAGCGCTCGTGCACTTTGCAGAGGGGATCCTCCACACACAGGCTTGCTGAGGTACCGAATACATGGACTCGGTCCCCGCTGCTCTGCCACGGGGGGTGAGAACACGAGCAGCGTGGATTTGCCCCTGCTTCTAAGGACGGTAAGGAAAGCAAGTTAAGGCTCACAGAGGAGTAGGTACACGTGTGTATGTCTCCGTCTTTCACGTTCACCCCATCCCCTCCTGGTACGGAGCCAGCTGGATGTCCTGGCCAGCAGAACGCTTCCTTCTTATGGGTTAGACATGCGCGCACACACGTACGCACAGATGTGCCTGCCTCCCAGAGACCTCTCCACACCTGGCTGCCATCCAGTCCCCCCCCCATATTGGGAGATAAGACTTACCAGTTCCACTTGAGGCCCCAGTCCTTCCAGTATCCTGTGGGCAGCTTCTGCTTTTTTCTGCAGAGAGGAAGGGGGGGGGGGGAAGAAAAGGAAAGAAAAAGTTACGCCTCTCGTGGATCACAATGCCAGCCCCATGCCTCGCTTTCCGAACTGTCCAGAGGACTTCTGAAACAACGTGCACAAGAGAGCTCCCCCACCCCGGGAGGCAGGAGGAAGAGAACGAAGCCCAGATCTCCGGGGTCTGCAGCACGTGCCCCTGCAGGCAAGGGCGCCAGCGGCTACATTATCACCCAGGGGGCAAGCCCTTGTCAAGCTCTTGGCAGGGGTGCTGAACGCTGGGACCGTTCCCCGCCACGCCGGGGGCTCTCTCCGCAGCCCCGGTGCTTAGTCACTGGAGAGCCCTCCACGCCACCCTGCAACGGCTGAATCTCTTTCACTTTTCAAGCTGCTGGATTCAGTACAATTACCTCAACCCTATCACGGCGCGCGGAGGAGGGAGAGCGGGAGGGGGAGCAGAGAGGGAGAGAGATGCCCTTTCTAGGATTCGTTTCGTGAACATGTGATCGCTCCCCTCGGCTCCTCCGCTCCGCTCTCTTCCCCTTCCCCTCCCCACCACGAGACGCTTCCCCGGCCAAACTACCTAGCGCTTCTTATGAAAACAGGAACACGTGTCACAATGTGCTCAGTGGTTCCTAATTAAAAGGGGCCTGAAGAGAGACGTGGGTTCACTGTGAGAGTCTAAACACAGATGACATTTGCAGTAAGCCACGCTCTTCCCGCAAAGCCGGGCTTTCCAATTAGCGGTGCTAACGGCCTGATCAAGCCCGGTCGCTGCACGCTGCTTGGGTTTAGACGGCGCTGGTCAAATAAAGCAGAAGGAGGTGGAGGTGAGGTTTCATCCAGAGGGAAGGGAGAGGATAAGAGAGTTTAGTGCAGATAGCAAGGAGCTTTCACAGGGTCTGAGCACGGTGGAGTGGGGGAAAAAATACATCCTTTTACAAGCCTGCTCATAACTTTCACCTGCTAAGCGCCGGAGACGGACTGGGGCTACCAGCTTGGGACGTGGACCGCGAGCACTTCCCAGCATGGGGGGGGGCTAGAGGCCTGTGAGTCCCATTCATCACATGGACGGATTTGGATGGGGATTCTGCCTTAGGGGTGCTCAGATGCAAGGGTCTGATCTGGGCCCCGTGCTGCCCCTCTCACGCTCCCGCCTGGGTGTATTAGCAGGGCTTGGCGAGGGGAGATGCATTGCTACCCCCGCCGCCCCAAGTCAGGCTGACGGCTCCTCCTGACTAGATGCTTCCCCGGAAAGAAAAAGCTCCCGATTACAGCCTTGTGGCATATGCCCCATTCATTGCTCCCCCCGCCGCAGGCTCAGCACGTGCACGCACCATCTCAGTCGCACGCGATCAGCTCCTCACGTTTGGCCCCAGGATCAAAACTGCGTGCTGGAGCCAGCACTCACCAACACCCCAGCTGGGCTGCCAAGTCACTCGGGGCAGCTCACCTGACCCATGCAGCAGGCCGCGTTTCCAACCCTTTGGTGGCACGGCAGCCGAGGCGGGGTGTTGCAATTCGGGCATAACCCCGCAGGGATCACTGCCAGGAGAGCCCAGCCCCTGTGAGCCTTCGCCGGCTGTGCAGGGCAGGAAGAACGGTGACGATGAGGATGATGCGCCGGTGATGCTCTCTCCGCCCAGCGCTCGCCTACCACTTTCCGTCAGCATATCCCCAGGTGCTTCACAAAGGAGGTCACAGCACCATTACATTTTCCAGATGGGGAAACACTAAACTCAACCCAGAGGCCAAGGCCCCTTCCCACACACTACACTTAACACTTCATTAACCAGTTAATTGCATCTTAAGATGTGGCCCGGCCACATGTTCAATCAATTAATGGGGTGCTGAAATGAGGAATAAGCCACAAAGTTGTTCCACAGAAAATATGTAACAACTTTGTGGCTGGTCTCTCACACCATTAGTTGAACATATGACCAGGTGTTCCCCTGTGGCTGGGGGTCTTGCCATCCGATGCGGCTCCCAGCTGCAGGGGTGCACCACGCTGATCTGGGCTCACACGAGCACGAAGGCGTGACGGGATCTGACCCATAATCCTACAATCACACCCGCTGCCATGCTTACGTGGTACAGCAGGAAATACAACTGCGTGCATTGCGCATCAGATCCCATTGCACCTTTACCTGCATTTGGCAGGGGCCCAAATGACAGGAGAGACACCCAGCTCAAGCTTCCTGGTACCCAAACTAACACGCGCCCCCACAGCTCCAAGTCCTACTCCCGGCAGCACACTAATGGAGGCCTGATCTCTCCCAGACTCCTCCCTGTGTTCACATACTGGCCAAGGCTCAGGTTTAAATCCGTATCATCTCCACACCCAAGGATACAGGTCTCAACACTCAGGAGCTCCTGGCTGTGCAACAGGCTGCCAGGCAGGAGAGGTCTTCTAGCCAGGCCCCGTGGGCTGACTGCAACCTGCCAGGTCAGCCAGCAACAGCCTCGCAGCCGGCCTCCCCTGAAAGATCCCCATGAAGCATGCACTCGGCACGCCCGTTCCTGTTCCACCGGACAAACACGCCTCCGGGAGGGATGAGCTCCACCAATCTAGGACCCACCTTGCTGCGCACAGAGGAAGCAACTAATGGATGGGTGGAGGGGGAAGGAGGAGGAGGAATTTGGCACCTTACATTTTACAACAAGCTCAAACTCTGCCCCCGCAATATCTGGTCACACATACTAGCGTAAGGATGACCTCCCCGCCCTTCACACTGGTTCAAATGCCCCTTCCTGGCATTATAGAAAGGATGGAAAGAAGATAAGAAAATCAGGCCTGGTGCCTCCTAACTATCTTTGGAGTCCCTAACCCACCTATCTGCAGCTGAATTGCAAAGGACCACAGTAACAGATACTAGTCTGGCCCCAGGCTTGCATCTGAGCTATTTCGCCAATACCGGTCATGAGTTTTCTTGCAAAATGAAGCCTGGCTCGTGGACCTGTCGCCAGCAGTCTCACTCCTCCTTGCCTGTTCAGCAGTCAGTGGGAATGGAGTTGTTGCCGCAGGCTCATTCTTTGGGGACAGGCCTACAAGATCACTGAAACAACCACTCTTGCAGAGAAAAAAAACTCCAGTTGGCCAAGGAGTAAAGGAGCCTTCCTTAGACCGGGTCTGCCCAGTTCTGGAGGAATCTCAGTGGTGGGTCCAAGGTGGGGAAGACTACTGCTGCTGCCCACAGATAAACCATGAACGTCAGTCTCCAAAAAGGATCATCTGTCCAGCCTGACGATGCTCAGCTGCCACTTCTTCTCCGCATTTTTAATTCACCACTTTTCCTCATTATCCAAAGTTTAAGCTCCTATTTTTAGCCCTTCCAGTCCCCAGTGGTGCCACCAACATGCCTGAATCAATACAATCCACTCCATGAGGGTGGAGGGCTGAGTTCATAAGCAGGAGACTTCAATTTGCTGAGAGGCCCCAGAAGAAGGATCCAGGCTATAAAGGAGAAAGGCTGGTTCGTAAACAGCAAGAAACTGGGCTCCAGCAAAGAGCTAAAAGAACCGTGTTGTAAAAATGACCAGTGCTTTGGGACACTTTCTTTTGGCGCCATCAGCCCAGCGTAAAAGACTTTTTGAAATCAGGGCAAAAATGGAGAGGGAGTTGGTGAACTCAAAATGAAGTGGTGAAAGGCGGGGGTGAGGCCAGCGGCTTGGAGAGATCGATGTTCTCATTGCCATGACAAGCCCAGGTCGACCAAGGCTGGGCTGGATTTTTGACTTGCTCCGTCTTGGTTTGCCCCTAAAGATGAACCAGTTTGCAGGACGTAGCTGTCTGCTATAGGCACAGAGGTGCCTGGGAATCAGGAACGCGCAAAATTAGCTGAGAGAGCCACCGGGCTTCCTTCAAGGTGCTCTTAGGTAGATACCACATCTGTCAATCCAGGACCATGCTAAGTGGAGGTTCCTACTTCACCCTCCACCCCAGCAAGGACCATGTGACCCCAATGCAAGAGGAGACCGGCTGACTGGGACTTCTCATCTCGGGGCAGCACCATCCCTAGGCTTCCTCTGCACTACTCCCTAGCATCTCCTTCTTGGGTAGTTCACATGCATTGGGCTACACCGGCAGAGCAGGGAAGCTGGGCAAAGCAGGACTGCACGCTAAGTGACCACGAACAACCTTTCCGTCACAGCTTTGCAAGACAACCCAGGACAGCGCTGGAAAAACATTACGCAGACACGGAAGCCACCCAGTGGTTACTCGCTGTATTACCTGCAGTCCTTACCAAGGCCAAAACCTGCCTTTTCCATGCAAGATCCTTTCGGTTAGGAAACAATGCATTGTAACGGAGATTTCCTGCCAGATTCCTGAAAGGAGGGACAACACGCTCTCCCGTACGCGGCACGATGCCACCACGGCTCTGTGGAACAGAGATCTTGGCATAGGAAATCAAAGAGTGAAGAAATGTGAAGGCTAAAGGTGTAGCGGCCCCGGTTCAGGTGGTCCATACTCAGAGATAGCCATGTTAGTCTGAAGTCAAGCAGAAGGTCGAGGTCACTTGCACTTTCTAGACTAACTAAATCAGAAATGCACAAGCTTTTGTAGGAGCAGCTGAAAAGAAGCGACCAATCGCATGGCAGTGGATTATTTTAAATATACATATATCAACATTTCCAGAAATTAGACAATCATAATATTACTTAAGAGTCTGTGAGTCTCGATGATTTAGAAAACCATCATAATCTATGCATGCAAGAGTGAACCTTAAACTAGTTCATTCCCTAAGCTATCACTTAAAGAAAGTTTTTCCATTTACTTCCTCAGAGTTCTTTCCTTCTGCCAAAAGAGGAAAAATGGAATTGAAAAGCATCTCAGTTCTGTAACTACCACAAACGAATCAAAGAAGGCACGGGGTGCTGCCAGAGCCAGTGGATAACTGCACATAAATCGGTCTTTGGCACCAGTCCGACAAAGCATCACGCGTGTTAGTTTTGTAGGCTAACCGATGGTGGTATTTCATCCCTTCATTCATATGGCACAATAAGCCCACGCGGGGATCGACCCATTTTAAAAGTTCATAACCCTAACAAGCCCAGAAATTTCAATTGGGTATTGATTTTTAGGTCTCTGGGAAACTGCTAGAACAGGATGAGCTTGGAGAATATCAATGCGGTAGGGTTAAAGTGTTAGGAACATTTGAAAACAAGGGGTAGGATTTCCAGAAAAAGATTCACGGCAAACCACGGCAGGTGCTTTGAAGACCAAACAGCGCTCCTTGCAAAAGTGACTTCAGCTACCTGTGCTTATGCCTGTAATAATTAAGCACCATCTAACAGCTTAAAAAAAAAAAAAAAGCCTTCACTCCGATGCACGTTGGTACAAAATGGTCACACCAGTCAACGGCAGGGACGAGATTTTGGCCACAAAGCCAGAGAAAGGCTTTCCCAGTGGAGGTCAATGAATGGGTGCCGGCACTCACAAGCAAGATATTCTGGTATAACCAGGTGCCACGTATACATGTTGATGATGCTGCTGGCCTGTGCTCATGATGTGATTAACTCAGAGAAAAAGCTTAATGTGTTCAGCTGCCACATTTAGACAACTTAATGAGATGACCGGAGGCAAATCACTGCAGGGAAAAGCACGACTGGAACGATGTAATTTTTCTTGCATTAAACTGACTGAAATCTGCCTATTTCCAGAATGAAAGACGGGGAAAGAAAGCTCTTCAGAGAACATCGTTTCTCTGTGCACACACGCAGAAATGCCTCCCGCAAGCAAGAGCCCCGATTAACATTTGACACTTAC
The DNA here is from genome assembly GCA_030014935.1 of Caiman crocodilus. NCBI lineage: Eukaryota > Metazoa > Chordata > Crocodylia > Alligatoridae > Caiman > Caiman crocodilus. Next base: position 20,997,942 of record JAGPOW010001167.1, on the reverse strand, counting down.
TGTAATTGCTGGCGCTCCTTGTCGCATGTCTCCGATCATAACAAAATCATAACGAGTCGATCTCAAGGACACGCTGAGGGAGGAAAGAGCCGGGTGGTCAGGATGGGAGGAGGCTCCCGTGGCACTAAGATTATTGGGAGAAGGGCAGATAAATGGCTCCGAGACCAGGCTCTGAGATGGAGCGCCAGGCTGCGGTGCGAGCAGTTGAGGATTGGGCACGTGGGTTTTCAGCCGCTTTCACATCTATGGGATTGCTGCAAGGGAAAGGCAGCATCTCCGTCGCCCTTCCATGGCATGAGATAGGGAACGGGCTTGGTCGCTCTGGGCTCCAGTCTACATTTCCTTGAATTCAAATGGGAGATTTTTTATGCATTTCATCCACCTTTAGCAAGCAACCACAGAAACCTCTGGGTGTCTCTCCTGCCCAGTGAGCCACCCCCGAGTCATCAGTTCCTCCAGGTCCAGAATATCTGTGATTCAATGAAAAGGAAATGGCTTGCTGCTCCATCACCAATGCATTAGGAAGCACACCCAGCTGCTATTTCTGGTGTGATGCATAAAAACCCCTTTTGGGCTTTATAGCCCCACTGCCCTTCCAGAACAAGCTGCGAATGACCCCTTTTTCCAAATTCAGGACAGCTGAAGTATCTGTGCTCAGACTGAGAGCAATGAAACCTTGGGGCTGGACTCCCACTAAGACCACTCATCTGGATGGGTGCGACTCTGGATTCAGTGGCAACGTAAGGTGAGCAGATCTCAGTCGCTTGCTAGGGGCAAGAAGCCTCCTCCTCGGTGCCCCTTTCAGACACAACCCGACACTCAGAAAGGCAAGCCGCGACGGCTCTAAGTGGGCAGGTCCAGGATCCGGGTGAAAACGGTTCGCATTGATTTGCATCAGCTGAACCCAAAAGCAAAGCTGAGCACGAGAGCAAAAATACAGCAAGGACAGAGGCTGTGCCCCAAGCTCCCAGCGCAAGACAGACACGGGTCGGGAGGCTGATCCGAGGTGCAAAAAGGCTTGGGACGACAGCGATGGATTTTGGGGACAGAATTCACGTTTCCCGACCTGCAGCCCGTGCTCGGGCTGGGCACGAGGTACGCTGCAGACAGCAGGGTGCCAGGAGGTGGCTGAGCTACACTTCACGCGGGAAGCAGTTTCCTTTCCGGTGCAGGGAGCTAGTGTCAGCGCTCATCGGCCCAAGAGCCCCGAGGGGTTGACTCACTTCTAACTCCGTCTCGTACCTCCCTCATCGTTCCTTTTGGCTCCACGCTGACGAACAGATGTGCTGCTGGGCCTGGCCCTGCTTTCCAGCAGCCATTGCCAGGGACGCGCCCAAGAATGGCTGGGGGTTGCGAAGGCAGAAAAGGCCCAGACTCCGTCAAAGCTTCTGCGCCCAGAACGACTTGCCGGTACTCTCTTCCCAGGCTCTTCCCCCACTCTCATTTGCTCTCCAGCCCACTAATAAACTCTCCCAACTCGACTCCAACGAGCTCTAAAGGTGCGAGTGAGGGTACAGCACAGAGGTCCCGTCAGCGGGAGCTGGCCACTACTGCAGCCCTAGCTCCAAAGCATCCCCTGCTCTTGGCCAGCCTGCAGCCCGCAGCAGCATACAGGAGGACTGAGGCCCCCAGCACCCGTCCCAGGGACCCCTGCACCCTCTTCGGAGACTAACAACGGTGGTCTTGCCTAAGCTCTTGACAGCAGCCCACTTCAGGGACAACCATCTTCCCGCTGCTTCCTCCTGGGCTCTGGCTGAGAAACGCCAAATCAGCTCTGGGTTTCTCACCCGTTCTCCACCGAATGGGACGCTCTGCGGGTACTAGGATCGTGCGCCTTCAAATGTGAAGTTGGTTTTGTTTTTGGGAACAAATGCAACCCCACGACAGCCATGAACATCTCCATGCAGCTCTAGACATATTCACAACGAGGGTTTTCGGTGGGAAGCTCAATCCAGAGCCATCCGCCTGTTCTCAGGATGCTGAAACCTGATGCAGGAAAGGCATGGGGAGAGGGAGGGAGACGGATGGGAAAGCAACTTATGGGCCGCATTAGTCATCCCACGGAGGTCACAAACCCGGTATGGCAGACACGTGCACGAGGGATGGGCAAATTTGAGGATTTTTTTTTTTTTTTTTTTGAAAAGAAGCCAAAAGGGAAGATAAGGAAACACAAAGCTATTTTGAGAAAGTAGATCAGAAATTAGAAGAAGGCATTTCCCTGGAATCTCTCCAGCCATCATCCCACAAAGCTCGCAGCCGCCACCGCTGACCCACGCTCTTAGCATTATTTATAGCACCTCCAAGGCAGCCTCAACGCCAGGCCACGACTGAAAGGCGAAAGTATTTCCATGCAGCATCAGGCGCGTCGTGCACAGGGCCTCTCCAAGAGGCAGCCGACGGGGCGGTGCTGGGAAACCCAACATCGGCCCCAGCCAGGTCAACTAGTATTTCATTTTGCCAAGCCAAGCAGCAAGACGGGCTTCGGAGAGGAGCAGGACGCATCCCGCTTACGACCGTGAAAATTGAGAGTTATGCTGCTGACGGGTATGCAGACTCCTGAAAGCCTCCAACAAGGAGTCGGGTCTCCCTTGACGGAAACCAGCACAGCTCCACGCAGCGAAAGGAAAGGCCTCTCCGGCCCGTGTTGCTTGTTGAGTCGAGACAAAACAGTTGTTGAGCCTTGCAGCAGTGGCCCCCTTGAGAAGGTTCCTGTTTCTAGGGATCGAGAAAGTCCATATTCCCTTCCAAAACTCGGTGTGCTCCCTCTGGGATCAGGCTGTCGGTGAAAGTCATCCTCTCTCAGCCAGGTGACACAGGTCTCCTTCCGCCTCCGCACGAGAGCCCAGCTCTGTGGGAAGGGGCAGCGGCAGTGCCAGCTCTGGGGGTGGCATCCTTCTCTCTAAATCTTGACCAAATGAATGTCCTCAAGCGCCAAGCCCACGCATAGACAATCCTGGCTTCTGGATAGACCCTCCCTCCTGGGGCAGACTATGAGGATGGAGGGAGTGTGGTACCAAGTGCGGTACCCAACACCCAGGCCTTTTCTACCCGTGTCCTTGCTAGAGCAGGCCTGGCACGATCAGAGGGATGCAGGAATTTCACCTGGCAGGTACAGTATTGCCTTCAGCAGGCCGTGCTGCGCCCAAATCACTTTGGTTTGCAAAATGACAAATGAAGAGAAAGAAGAAAACTGGGGAAATGGGTCGTGACAGCGAAGAGCATTAATAACGCACCCAGCGTTTCCTGTGCAGAGCCTAACTGCCTGACTCATTTCTGTTCTCTCACCCTTGACTTTTGCTAGTCATACAAAGGGACGTTTCTGTGGCTAGCTGTCTGGCACTCCAGTTGCACAAAACGGTACCCAGATGCACACCTTCAAGGGGCAATAATGTGTCTGTGTGCTGGGGCGGAGAATCCATTTAGCTTTAGACCGCCGATGGAAAAAGTGAAAGGCTTCCAAGGCCCCTGGGGCTCCAGAGGGGTGAAGCTGGTCTTTTTTGTAACCAATATGATGCCAAAAGGCTGCTTGACCCACACCGTGAAGTGTCAACAAGACAAATCTCCCCATTTCTTTGATCCACTAAGTCAAAACAGCAAACCATGCACCACTGCCCTAGTACAGACACTAGCCATGAGAAGCTAAAAAAAAACCCCACGGTTCGGTGTTTTTGTCCAGACACGCAGAGATAAAAAACATGAAGGATGAGTAATTTGGAAATGAAAACAGCCTTCAGCCTGAATAATCAATGGGGATCTACTGAGATGCATTTATTTAACACAGCGCTGAGACGATTTGGGATGCTGCGAGATCCTTTTACGAGTGCTGCCGCATGTTGTGTACAAGCAACACAGTTTGGTGTGCAAACACCTACGTGATTCACAAGATAAACCCAGAGATTTCAAGCACAAATCCACGGGATCAAAAACCTTCTGCCCTGTTGTGGTCTTTCCGAGTTCTCGCAGCAGACGACTTGCTCTCTTATTTTCCTGTAGTCAAAAAGCAAGCGAAAGCTAAGAGCTGGCATTTTCCGAGGGGTGCCCGGAGCCGAACGAGGTTAAGAACCACTGATCTGCCATGTGGTTTTCACTCAG
>JAGPOW010001167.1:20959902-20993750 GCA_030014935.1 Caiman crocodilus | reverse complement strand
AGTCTGACCTCACGTCGGCGTCAATCGGGAGTCTACTGAAGTCTGAGCTGTCTCAGCGTCAAGCCGGGAGAAATCAGGATCGTGCCCTCTGACTGTAAATAGCCAGCGGGCTACGCCAGCAGCAACAAAGAAGGTGAAATGGGGGAAAGGCAGCTCGAGTCGGCTGAGGAATGCTAAACACAGGCGTTTATTTATTCTCGTGTTTGTGGGAGATGCTGGAAGGCAGAATGCGCTTCCTGCCGGCAAGCGGAGAGCCGGGAACACGAGCTGCACAGACACAACGGCTGGGGGAAAGAAAGAAAAAAAAGGAAGAGACTCCTCTGAGTTTCAGCGCTGCAGCCGAATGCTGCGTTTGTGGATAGATAGCTGTGCCCTTTTGAAGGAACCATCGCCGAGACGGAAAACGAATTAAAATTTAATCTTATTGATTTCCACAGACACAGTCCCCAGAGCCAAACAGTGTTGCCTGCTTCCACCGCCTGCATTGCATCAAACACAGTTTTTCAAATGCCTGCCAGCCACGCACTCGGAGGGGGTGTGCCCTGGTGCCGCCCCGCGGCACCCGCACTCCCATGCCCGGCTGGCGGGTCGGAGCCAGCCCCTGGGGGCACCGCGGTTAGTCACAGCGCTGAGTCTCTTCCCCGACACCGTGGTGGCAGAGTGTCAGAGCTGCAGAGAGTGTCCTGATGTGAACTCGGAAATGCAGAGCGGGATGAAGGCAGGCGAGGGAAGGGAGGGCAATCATGATCTCAAGGCTTAAAAGGAAAAAAAAACAAAACCCCACACGTCTGGTTGGAGGGATGGCTGTGGCACTTGGAGCAGACGCCGGCTTGCAGTGGAGACAGCTTAGCCCCTCGGCTAGAGCTGTGCAGCTCGGGGGCGGGCAGGATCTGGTCCTTGCTGCCAGTCCGGGGCTGCAGGGAAGGCAGCTCTCCACGGCGAGAACAAGGAGGGGGAAAAGGAGGACGGGACCGCGGGGTCTGCAGGAAAAGTCAACGCGAGAGGGGCCGTGGGGGTGAGCGGTATGGTGGGGGGCTCTAGAAAGCAGCAGCCAGGAGAAAACGGGAGTGCGGGGGTTAGTGAAAAGCTTGTGGAGCAAAGTGGGAAGCTTATGGGGGCCGTCACGTGGAGGAGGAGGTCCCGAGAGATGAGACAGCCGCAAGGAGTGCAGCGAGCAGGTGGGAGAAGGAAAGGGGGTCGTGTCTGGGGCTGCGGATAATCCAAGCACGTCACCGAGATGATTCAGCCCGTCTTCTTGCCTCCTTCCCCTTAGTGCTGCGCTGCCCACGCAGAGCCGGGTCTGGCGGAGGTGAAGGGACTCGCCCCAGCATCTCCTGGGGCTTGACAGCCTGTCTCCAGGCCCACTCCTGCCACCCCAACTCGCAGCTCTGAAGGCAGGATTGGGCCCTGATTGGCCCCACCAGGGGGATCTAGTCCCTCAGTACCCTTGGCCTCACAGGACCTGGCATGGGATTGGGACCATGGCTTGTCACAACACTGACTCCACACAAAGCAGGAAAGGTGGGGCATGGGCACCAGAAGTGAAGGTCCGGCACCCCTTCTGAGAACCATGCTAGGCCCGACGAGAAATGCCCCCACCAGAAACCCAACAGATTTAGGACCATTCCATGGATTTTAGCCTCCTTTTGCTTTTGCCTGCATGTACAGCACCGAGCGCAAAGGGGCAGCTAGAGAAGTAGAGCTGGAAAGGACCTCCGGAGGTCATCGAGTCCAACCCCCTGCCTGAGGCAGGATCATCCCTATCCAAACCACCCTATGCAGACCCATTCTCTACCCTCTCTGCAAACCCATAGTCAATGCTGACGCCACGCAAGACATAACACCCTAAAACCTGCCACGGATAAAGCAGAGGGACCACAGTGGCCAGCGTCTCGCTGCTGAAAGGTTGTGAATATAAGAGAAAAGCAAAATTTGAATGTGAAACTATTAAGCTCTAGCTTCCCTGCTGCAGCAAAATCCTCCCACGGGTGAAAAACGCTAGAGGCAGGCTCTCGACCTGAGATTTGCTGGAGCTCGCGTTAACGTGCCAATGGGTCTGTCTGGGCTCAGCATCTGCAGGGGAGCTGAGTGCACGGGGTAAGGCAGCCTGGACATCACCTTGCAGTGGTTTGTGTAGCTAGTATGCTCCCCCAAGGCACCAGCTGGGACGGCGGAGAGGGGACTGCTGACTCAAGCCAGCGGGTGTCCTCCCGGGCGCTCAGACAAGCCAGCTAGAAACAAAGCACTTCCAGTCGCACTCAAAGGAATCATTAACAGCCTTGTGCAATTAGCAGGTGCCCTGGATCTCTGCCCCAACGCCGGAGTTATTGCAGATCAGGGGCGGTGAACCAAGCTGCTGGATAGCTCAGAAAAGTAGAGCAAAGGCTGGGGCAGCAGGGAGGGCGTGGGGCAGGGATCCAGTGACCAGCCAGGTAGAGAGGCAAGACACACTGACCAGTTAACGTGACGCACTGGACCGTGCCAGGCAACGGAAAAGCTCTGGTCAAGGGCATTTAGAAAGCTATGGGGATCAGCAGGGGCGGCTAAGATTTCCTTATATAACAACATGAGCCAGGTGGGCAAATTAAGACCCAAGAGGCCTCCTTCTGCATGGCTACCTGCCTTAAAGGGTCGGATTAAGCAGCAGCCACCCACCTGCTGCCCTCGGGGGAGATAGAAAGTCATTCTGACTCTTGAATTTGCTGCAACTTAGCGATCGCTTAGAGGCAATTTAGTGCATGCCAGGATAGGTCCCACTACCCGCTGCCCTGTGGGATGCAGCACCCTGCAGGCCCCCTCCCTACAAAGGTGTGCAGCTCACCCTGCACTGCAGGCTGCACCAGGTCTGGCAGCAGAAGCCAAGGGAGGCTGGGGATGGCCTGGCCCGTGGCTGCTACAGAGTGGGAGCCCAGGGACCCACCACTGGACAGCCAGGCGTTAGCGTACCCTTGCTTTGGTCTGCAACACATATGTTACGCCCGCCTCCGGCATGCTTCTGAAACAGCTGCAGCCTACATTTCCCAGCCTCACAGTATGATTAGCCCATGTTGTGGTATTTGCACACAAAGGCAGGAAGATGCAGCAGGGGGAGGAGGAAATTCAAGGGCCAATTTGTGCAGGAATGACAAAGCACCGCTGGTCGTCACCCCCTCAAGGGAGAGGTTTTCCAAGAACGGCAGAGGCAAGTGCCCAGTTCTCCCCGGCCATCACCAGCTGCTGTGGACAGCTGTGGACACCGTTGAAAGCCTCCTCCAAATGCAAGCATGTGCAGCCCAACGAGGACCGTCCCTTAGCATCAAGTCACCGTGTGCTTTTCTACGCTCTTCTCCCGCAGAATCTGCCCGGCCTTTGTTTCTGGAAGCCGATTAACTCGTCCCAGACATACAGTTAGAAGGGGAGCCAGATTTTCCAAGCATCGCTATTGCAGCTGACGCAGAAACCAACCACTCAAACCACACGCCTGTCATGGGAAGTGAAAAGCAGCACAGTCGTTTAAAGGTGAGCAAAGAAGAGCCTCGGCTCCAAGGAAAACTCTGATGCAGACAAATCCAACCTACATCCTGGCCCCCAAACATACCCGATGTGCTGGTGGGAAAAAATATCAACTCCCTGATGAACCGCGGGCTAAAATTAGAATCCACTCACCCCTGAAGAGCCACGAAGATAGCCAGAAAGAAAGTAGGTCACAGAATGGCTGGCTAACTTGATTTCCCAGAGCTGCAAGCTGTTTTGTCCTCACATAACCTCCTTGCTCTCATGGACAGCTTTCCCCATCTCATTTGTTTGGCGTATGATTGCGTGGCCCCTATAGCTCGGAAAGGGATGGAGGAGGAAGAGCACATGCATGGCCAGGAGCAGGCTGCAGTTCATGAAGACCTATCTGGGTTTGGCAATTGGGACTCGTAGTAGAGAGGATCTCTTTTATTAGACGAACATGATTTTTGCAAAAAGTCTTTAATTGCAAGTTTTTGAGCACAAACACCCTTCATTGGGCATTGGAGGAAACACTGCTGAAGTTCTCCTGGGTAGAAATGAAAGTTCGTATTTCATAGGATTTCGCAGAGGAGTCAACTCCTCCGGGCAGTCCATTCATAGCTGGGATGGAGCCTCTCGCCTCCTGTGAGGATCTGTGATGATGCAAATTCCCTTGAAACAGAGGCAGGAGCGGGATCTCCAGTTTCAGGCGGTCACAGTCACTTCCTGCTTGGGGAAAACATGAAGATTTCTTTCTTTCTTTTTTTTTTTTTTAAATTGGCTAAAATTCGATATTGTCCATGTGCCAGGTATCCAGGTTGTAGCCAGACTGGTCTAGAGGAAAAGGCAATTGGGACTCTGGTTTCCTTTTATCTGGGTTCGAGCACTTGCACCCTGTTTTTCCTGCTTCTCAATCCAGGCACAAGTATTGCATGTCACGGTCTGATGATGCAGGGACACATTCTCGTCCCAAACAGCGTCCTAATTTGCTCAGCCTTCATGAAACAGCCTGCCCTTGGGGTCTCCCAATCCTGCATGCTTCCTCAAATGAGCCAGATGCATAATACACCACATGAAAGTAGGTGTTGCTTCTCCTTTCTCCGACAAAGGACTTTGAGGCCAAATCTGGGAGTCTCTCTGTATCTCAGGACACAAGCAGATAACCAAATACACCCAGGGGAACAGACGCTGTTTCTCGTGCTAGTGTGCCAAGCTCTGGAGAAGACAGGCATGCCCTTCTCCTGTGCTACCTGCACACAGTCGGCTGCTATTACAGGCCTTGTAGCCTCTCGTAGGCTGGGACGTTGCCGGCCTGCAAGGGAATAGCCACCGTTTCCCAGCAGAATCCATTTTTAAAATGTGTTTGTGACCCTGTCATATATTCCCGCAACCCACTTTTGGGTTGTGACCCATGAATGGAGAAACTCAAGTGCCAAATCGCAAGTCCCACTGGATCTGCAGCTATTCACATTCTCCCGTGGAGACAACACCGCGCACCCCGCAGCACCAATGCCTGATCTCCATTCGCGCCGCTAGTCTGCTGTTTCTTTTAAGCAAAAAAAGGGACGATGGCCTTGTTCAAAACCTCTACCCTGGGATCAGCTCGCTGAAGCCAGCTTTCAAGTTAATCTGAACGGGATCCCCAAAAGAAAAGGAAGAGGGGCAGCACTGAGGTTCTGAATCTCCCTTCCCAGCCCTGATGTTTCCTATATTAACAGAGCCACCTGTGGAAGAAGCAGTGCATTCCTCCCTTAGTCATCAGGGGTCAGCTTTGACCTCCCTTTGGTCAGCGCCCACCGGAGCAAACACGTGCTATTGTGACCGTAACAGCAAAACCAAAGCCAGGTTTTGAGCGTTAATCAGCATTAGCTGTATTACTGGGAATGCATTCAAGAACATGGATAAACTGAAGCCACAGACATTAAAAACTGAACCTGCTGAGCTCAGCTGCTCCCAGAATTCCTCGTAGCCGTTTGCTTTCAACTCGAGCGTCTTTCATATTCTTTTCGGCACTATCCGTGGGGTGGCTTGGGTGCCCCGGGAGTGCCAAGCGCAGTGGAGGGGCCGTCCTGTCTTTCACAGCTGTTTATATCGCAGGGCCCTGGGACTCTTCCAAGAGATGACACTACCCCCTGGATGAACTGGCTCTGCCTTTGCCTGCTTCTCCAGCTGCAAAAATCCTACGACTCCATTTAATAACATCCGCTGTGCACCAGCAAATGCACAGAAGAAATGGCCTTAAGCGCCAGAACAAGATACCTGGCCCCTTGGAGACGTGACATCTTCCAACATTCCCTCCACTGCTTTCAGTACCCGCTTCTGAAATTTTTAGTCCATCATTTCAAGATCAAATGAAGCACATCTCCAGCCATCAGGCTGTGACACAAACCCAAGGAGTCAGCCCACAGAGCTCTCCAGCTACGCTTCACCCACCAACTCCTTCCCTGAAAAGAGGACTTTAAAAAAAAGTCTCCAAACAATGCATGCAGAAGAAAAAAAATGTTTACGCCTCTGAGCAACAGGATGATGGATGGTCCTTCTCCTTGTCTTCCCACCTCCTGCTGTTGTCTAAACCTAGTGTGCAAGCAACTTGGGCCAAGATCCTCAGAGATCATTAACGAACTGGAGATGACTTACAAGCAGGCTGACCTTCAGTGTGCTTAGCATCTGCCCCTGCAAGCCAGGGTCTTTAACAGCATCTCAAACTGGGCCCTCTCACTACTGTATTTAAAACCTTGGCCCCTGTCTTTTTTAGATTTCCCCCAAATGACACGCATGCCGGTAGTTTTGCAGAAGTGAAAAAGAATAATAGCAGCAGCCAAAGTAATTGCATTGCCTCCGAGGAGTGCCCAGGGTATGTAATCTTTAAAAGTCAGGCACCTGGAATTCTGCAGCTCTCAGTGAATTCAAAGGACTTGCAATTCAAAATAATTAGCAGCTAGTAACTTTCCTTTTATGCAAAATCATCCATTTAATCCAACACCCAAATGAAAATGAATGTGCTTGATTATCTACCAAAAGACCCAATTTTTCTAATGTCAGTGAAAAGCACCCAGCAAGATTCATGTCTCCATTGGCCCTCTATTACAGTCAGTGCCCCTGCTTAATGAATGAGTGGTCGGGACAGACTTGCACTGTGTTGGCGGTTACAGCACAGCTCTTATCAACACTTCAGCCCATGCTAAACCTCCACAAATCCAGCGTGGGTTGCATTATTCAGGCTTTTACGCCTCTGGCCCCACAGGAAGCACAAAGCATAGATAACATGGTGCTTTTAAGCTGCTTTTCAACCCCGCTGCATGAACGCATGAACGTCTTGCCACCTATGGAAGTGATCCACAGCATATCTGCTGCTCTGCGGTAACTGCCTGCATAGATGCTCTGATCCAGTGGCAAGTGGACCCTTAGCCCTCAAAGGACGCAACATCCTGTGCTCCCACTGTACTGTGAAGTCCAAGGACCAGATTTACACCAGGAAAGTGCTGGGTTGACTGGAGTCTGTCGGTGAATTGCACATGGCTAAATGGGGGACATTCAGCCTCCACGGCCGTGCCAGGGAGCACTTACTCATGGCCGTGCCAGGCAGCACTTGCCCAGGTAACAAGTACCTCAACCACGTGATAGTGCAGCACCTAAAACTGTGCTCTGGCTGCTCCGGAAAGGGTCCCCCTCCCCCAGCCTTCTCTCTCTTGCAATGTCCACAAGAGCTCACGCAACAGGTAAGCCCTTCGCGCCTGCAGGCAGCAAACAGAAATCAGTTCTTCACCCTCGCCCCTGCAGGTCTTTTCCCGAAGGCTGCGAGTGAAGCGCAAAAGCCAGTCGCCAGGGCACGGCTACCCCCAGTGCCTCAGTCACGTCAGCAAGAGCCGAACAGCAAGTGACTTACCCTGTTCTCGTCATAGATGATCTGCACTAAGCTGCGGTGTTTGGACTCGATTGGTGGGGGCGAGATAGGTTTCTCCGGCTCTGGCGGCTTGGCCGCTTCCTCCTCCAACTGTTGCTGTGAAAGATTGAAAAGAAAAAAGAGAGGGGGGTGGGAGGGGAGGAAGAAGAGTGAATGGTTAAAAATAAAAGAAAAGAAAACACTCAGGCCAGATGAGACTCTCTCCAAAGCTATGACTGATATAGAAAACGTAACTGTAAACCACTTCCTGTGAGACATCGGCAAGACAAGGGAGCTAATTGAAGGGGCCGACACAGAACAACTCTTAAAAGCCCCGAGAGAGAAGCGACATACCATGAATTCATCCAACCCTTCCTAGAAGTTTCTAGGCTGGTATTTTGTGGCCACAAAACAGGGGGAAAGCGTCCGTCTTGGTTTGGCCTGGCAGATCCCAACTAGAGCTCTCCCAAATTAAAAACAACCAAACAAAGAACAATAAAAGAGTTAATTGAAAATCTCCAGGAAACGCACACGAGTGGTCATGAGCTGCTCTCTTTGCTATTCTCCTGGTTGACGGCAAGCCGCTGGGCCGGGGATACGGGATGACTGTGCTCTTCACGGGGGGTTGAGAGGCCTTCCAAGAGCTATGGCATGGGCTGCTGTCCAGATGAGTAACAGCACCTGCCGCAGAGCGGTGAGAGATAGGATGCCATGCGCGGACGAGACAGAAATTGGGTGGGCGGGGAGGATGTGGTTGCAGTCAGAGCACCCGGGTTCAGCACGAAAGCAGAAGTGTCAGCTCACCAATTAATAGCTTGACGGGCATTGCATGGGCGTGAGCTGCAGCCGCCGTGGGAGAGGCAGGGCGTAGGGCGAAACTCAGTGCAGGAGGTGGGTCAACATAAGAGATCCCAAAGGGAAGCCCTTCCTGCAGCTGGAGAGACAGACATAGGCCCTGGGATGGGGAGAAGGGGCAGAGGCCATGGACAGTGCAGACAGCAAAGCTATTGAGATCAATTTAACCCTTGCATTTATTACCTTGTACCTTGTATTTATTACCTCTTTAGCCCTTGTATTGATTACCTACTACTAAGGAGCCCACAGTCCTGTGGCCAGGTGCAAACCATCACCGACTTGGGGCTGCATCTCCTGGCTTGAAAGGCCCCACATACCTCCTGTAACATGAGCGCCCCGTGCAATTCCCACGACATCAAGCTGGCTCAGAGGAAGGGCCCAGAGGGCAGCAGCAGCGCCCAGCAGGGTGTGGACATGCCAATGCCCTCCCTGTCGTGACAGTTCAAGTCCCATTTTCTGCCTTAAAAATAATTAATAAAAAATGGGTGGCAACTGAATGCCAACCAGCCCAAGGCTGAAACATGCCGATGCATGTCCACCTACCTACTGGGGCAGCCTCCAGCCCAGGCACCCCTGCTCCCGGGGCGGGATCACAGGGCGCCAGGAGCCGTGTGTAGCTCCCCGCTCTGTGACACGGATATAAAGGGTGAGTGGGCAGCTTCAATCTGCAGCTTCCTCGGTGATGAGTCAGAGCATCGCCTTGGCTGCAAAGCAGAAGTGCCCCGGCTCTGGATTGCCAACAGCTGCCTGGGCCACTGGCCAGGAGGCCCAGCACAGCACAACACTTCCCAGACGGTTTTCTTTCCTCTGACGGACAGCAAAGTGAACAGACCCCTGCTACTGCCTCGGAGGCAAATCCTCCAGGGACGAAGAGAGGGGGGAGCCCAGCGACTACAGCGAACCTGCCCCGAGCGCAGGAAATGGCAGAGCAGCCCTGGGACTGTGCTGTCAGGACTCTGCAGGCAGCCTGTGGGCTCCAGCAGCGTGGCCATGATGCACATCTGCTGTGGAGCTGGCTGCAAAACGTTTCACCCAAGGACAGGGGTCAAGTAGGTGGGAAAAAAAAAAAAATAAGGGACCAAATCGGCAAGGCAAAGGGAAGGGAGATGAGGACACAGGTGGGAGGGTGACAGCGCAGTGGAGGGAGGGGGCCCGATGCTGTCATCAATGCGGTCGCTGAAAACAACCTTGACCTGGAGCGCTGAGACAGCCTTGCACTATCAAACGTGCAGCTCCAGCCTCGTCTGCCCTCAGATTTCAGCTGCTGGCAGAGCTGCAATAATGCAAGCCCCCTTCACACCAGCAAACTCTGCCGTGTCTGCAGAAACCAGTGCAACACGATGGGTCGGCATAGGTGCAACACCGTGTGTGCATGTATGTGTATGTGTGTGTGCACACGGGCACACACCCACAGGCAGGTGCCTTTACAAATGTTAGTGCATCTGCCGGGGCTCGAGAAGCCTGGGTGAATTACAACCGCTTCATTTTTAAAGGGGCATTTTATAGTATTCCCAATATCCAGGCAATGCATTTTACATGCATTCTGCACCCGGAGTTACAATCACCCTCACAACTGCTACAAGGTCTGGAGGCATGGCTGAGCCCATTTAATACACTCACACAAATGAAAGAAGAAATGAGAAGGAGATCTTCCAGGCTAGTTTGAGAAGGAAAACGCGCAAGGCCCGTGTGGTTTGCCAGACGAAGTGAAGTAGCAGAGAAGGAAGCTGGAAGCTGCAAAGAGATTTTTCCTCCCCGCCTTGCTTCTGCACCTCCCGAATCCTGACCATCTCCACCGCCGGGAGCTGCAAAAGCGTTCTGCAGCAAAGCAACGGAAAAATCCAAACACTTTGTTCCCTAGGCTGGTCCGCTTAAGGAAATGCAGCCTGAAGTCAGCGACCTGCTTCCCCAGGGAGGGAGCGTATGGGCTCCACCCTGCAGGCAGCGGTGCCTGGGGCCGGAGGAAAGGGCTGGCAACTATTAACTTTTGGGTGTTATTCCTGCCTTTTTCAGCGATCAGCCTCAGCCCCAAGTTGTACTTAGGATCCGATCCAACAAAGCACTTAAGAACTGGAGCAGGCCCATCAGCTTCAACAACAGGATTACTCACAGGCTTCAAACGAAGCGCATGCTTAAAGGGATGAGACCCCTGGCAGCGTGCAACCGCATTCACTTGTTCCGTGACGCTCCGCGGGGTGGCCAAGCATCACCTTCTCCCCTTTGACAGCAAGAGAAAATGGATGGTTTGAGAACTAGGTGACTTGACCAAGGCTGCCGAGCAAGTCAGTGACTCAGGTCTCCATCTACTCCAAGTCTGATTCTTTTACCTGGCAACCCCAAACAAGTCATTTAAATCACCCAAGCCCATGCCTACGTGCGGCTGGGCACTGATAGCTGAAACGCCTCTGGCGCAGATATACGAAGTGAAGCGCAGCTGGGATTTATGGACTGGAAAGGAGCTTCCGAAAGCTGAGGGCCTCTTCTGAAACATCTCCCCCTCCTCCTAGGGACTAATAGTGTGGTTTGGGGGTTGGTTTGATCACAGTCTCTTTCAAACAGAGCCCTGCCCTGCTCCGGATCAGAAGTGCCCCAAAGTCGAGGAGTTTCAGTCCAGGGCCCCGCGCTGCTTTTATTAAGAGCAAGTAAATGTGCATGCTCTATTCAGACGAGCAAGGATGGCCCCTGCCCTCCGCACGAATCCCAGCCACAAAGGACTGGAAACAAAAGAGCCGCAGATTATGAGAAAGCTCGTACCTACTAGGGAGACAATTTGGGTAGAAGCCAGAAGCAAGGCTAAAGTGATTTGGTAACCCACAAAGACTGTGCAAAGTGGTTGAGCCGGCTCTAATTGATTTAAGACCGAGGATTGGATGGCACATCAGGAAATGAAAGTTTGCCTGTAAGTGCAGGCTCATTAAAAACAGCTCATTAAAGGAAAAGTGGGGGGAACCCCCCCCCCCACAATCTAATTATAGCTGAAATATGCTGGAGAATTAGTCTCTAACTTTCCTTGGTGTAATACTGTACCGTCATTCGAGGGGCGGTTGCGCCAAATGGCGTGTGGACCAGGCGCATCCATTCAGAGCTCGCTGAGATTACACGCTGACCCCAGCAGGTCCAGCCAGCGACAGCTGCCCTTGGACTTTGTGGGAAATGGCAAGGCAAAGTAGGTTAAGGTTCCCCGACAAGAGCAACAGTGGATTCTTAAAGGTCTGCCACAAAAGGCAGGCCAGGACTGTGACCTTTATAACCGGAAAGCCAGGATGAATCTTGACAATTATGCGTCTGCCCCTTCCCCCACCCCCGTCAAGCATCGCCTGCAACTTCTCTCTTCTTGCACGAGGAAAATCCTACTGCAATTACGGCCGGGCCAGACCGAGAGCAGGGATCAGCTTCCCTCGCATCCAGAGGGCAACACGGTCCTACGTGGAGGCATCGTCCCTTTCCCAGGCGCAAGAATTGAGCAGGGAATTAATTATCGTTAATCCAGGACTGCGCACGGCCATAAAGAGAGATCACTAGGACTGTGTGCACAGATGATGGCCTGCCGTAGCCTCGGCTATGCCTGGCTTCTTGGGCTTTTTATGACCTAGTCGAATCTATGGAGAGGTTGTCCCCCTGCCCCGTGCACGGGGTGACAGCATTTTGGGGAGCCAACTGTCCACACATAACCCACTGGCCAAAATCCCCGAGGGTTACTCTGTGTGCATCGGGCCATGAGAATTTAGCAAGTGGAAAAAAAGAGGGATGCTAGCTGAGAAACTCCTCCTTCTAGGGAAAAAAAAGAGACTGAGAAAAAGCAACACTCTCGGTCAATCAGAAGGGGGAAAGAATTGCTCTTACAAGGGCTTGCACGCACATGGGAAATAGGCTGAAGGGCTGCAGGGCTTGCCCCCTGGCATGGCAGTGCTAAGGGCAACCCCTGGCTCCACCTTCACCAGTAGGTGCCAGTGTTGGACTCTGGGAAAGCATCTGGGAAAGCTTCGATGAGATGCAAAAAGCAGAAAATTCCCAGGTTTGGGGGTTTGGTTTTGTTACTGGCCCAGATTCCTGGAGCTGCTGCCAGGAATAAGTACGAGAAGATTATCCTCCTTGGTCTGAAGGAGGAGCGGGAGGCAGAAACCCAGGAGAGGGGTCAACCACGTGGGAAAGCAGCCGTGCGTGGGCACAGTGGGTGACAGCTGGACAAAGAAACCCACCGGCCAGGGGGAAAGACGCCCGAGCTGCTACAGGCTTCGCTTCCTCGGGCGAGCGCATGGCCGGTCCTGGAGTTCCCAAGGAGACACTGTTGCCTCTTTTAATTCGTTCTATTTATTTCGGCATCCAAACGCGTTTTGTCCTCTCTAGGAGGTTTCCCAAGGACAGAGGAGGAATGCAGCGGGATGTTACGGCCGCTACAATCCTGCCTCCGCTCCGCCGGGCGCTGGAGGAGAGGCGGTATCTGTTGCGTATTTATTGTCTTCTCTCCCCCGCGTTCTGCAGAAGCAGACGGCTCGGAGGCACAGATGGACACAATGTTCTCGGAGCGTGTCAGACGGAAACCCTCTCCCCCCCCTCCATCCTCCCCTCGCACGTTTTCTCTTGCACTTCAGCAAAATTGGCTGATTTTGCGCAGAACTTCCCCGAAGGATCTGGGGGCCGCAGCGGCCAGGGGAAGCCAAGGGAGATCCCTAACAGCGCACGCAGCACAGATAAGCATCCTTGGTACCACGGATGCAGGAGACAGAAGTGGGGAGGGGGGGGACTTGGAGCTATTTTCACCTTCTCTTGGTCGATGGGAGGATTTACGAAACAAAAAACCCAATCGGAAGGAATGAAAGAGGCCAGCAACAGAAGCCTGTTCTTGAGAGAAGGGCGGCTTTGTTTTAAAAGGTGCCCTGAGCAGATGCCGCTCCCATGGGCTTCAACTGGGTGGGTGCTCAGCCCTTTTTGGGGGGTGGGAGTTGAATTATGGCATTACAGCCCCCCATAGAGACTGGGCAGTAACCCCTCAACTGCTCGGGCAGCTCTCTTTCCTCCAGCTCCCGAGATGTCCTGGCTTTCCTTTTTTTAGCATCCCTCCTCGGTGTAACCAAAGACCGACCCTGCACTAAAAGGCCAGCCAGGCTCTACAGTCATGCTTCACCTCGTGACCTGGCTTGGATGTCCTCAGTCAAGCCTGCTGCTCGGCTAGCAATGCAGTCCTATATAAGGATGAAGTACCTGGTTCTCTAGAGCAAAATGCAAGTAGGGAAAGGGTCTGGTGCACGGGACCAAGCTGCCAGGGCTAAACAGCTGGAAACACCAGCAGGTCCAAGAGGGCACAATCATCTTGGCAATTATCATGGCTCCTATTCCAACTCCTCTCCCAGCCCGCTGTGAAGTGGCCATAGCTCAGATACACGGATGCATCCGGCTAAACCTCTGGCTACCAGAGTGACTGGGAGGAGCCAGGAAAATGATGGGAACAGATACAGTCAAGTACAAGGATGGCTCAAAACTATCCAGGATACGTCCAAACTCTCCCTGTCACTACAGGGCATGACCTGGGCGCCCCAGCAAACATGGCTCAGAGCTGTCAAGCCATCAGTGCACCTGGGAATCGTGTCTTTGGTCGCATGGCTTCCAGCGCCCTGCAGGTCCCTCTCACGAAGAGCTGCCATCCGTCCAGAAATGAGAGGACGCCACGCAAGTTCATCACTCTTTCTTCTCGGGTGTGGGGATGGGTTTAACTACCTCCCACTAAACCCAAACGGGAGAACCATCTGTGGTTTCCAAGTGCTGCAGATGCTACGGCTGCGTTGCAGAAGAGGTATCCCCGAGACCACTGCATTTCTCCTGGTACCGCAGCTGTTCCTCAGCCCGCTGCTCTCCCTTCCCCTTTTCTGCTTCCCTTAAGCCCTTTGGTACCTCGATGGGGAAAATCAACTGAAAACAGGTGTCTGGGATTAATTAAACTGAACTGTTTAAAAACAACACCAAAGGGTGCTGAGCCTCTGGCCAAGGGGGTCTGGGCAGCATATGGTAACCAAAAAACAAAATCCATTCACAAGGAAGATGGGCATGTTGATCAATAGCCTCTTGCCCTGAAAATACTAGGAGGACCATCTCCTGCCTCCAAACCAGAAAGTTTGAAGAGTGGTTCTGAACATTAAGGAAAGTGCAAGTTCTCTGAGCCAACACTTGAGAGCAAACTGAGAATCGATTTAAAATTTCCAAGCACGGAGGAGTAGAATGAGCGAGCTGTGCATTATGCAGAGTTGAGATGAAAAAAAGAAGGGGCGAATGAACATACAGAGATGCAGAAACACAAAAGCTTAACCTCAACCGAACCGTAAAGGAACTGTCGGAGACTGAAAGGAAGAGAAGAAAAGGACGCGCGTCCGTGGACACTGTCTGGGGTTAAGGGAGTGCTGGTGAAGGACGTTCAATATCGGTCTCCATTTTAGAGGACTGGATGCATCTTTATATACTCAATTTGCTATTGTATAAGTTGGATTTGTTAATAAAAGAATAGGCTGGGAGGCTTGGCTCTGCGCTAGCTATAGTGCAGCCCACTGAGAGAAAGGGAAGAGGATTCTTGTATTGCTCTACTGCATTCATTTCTCTTTCCCCATTCCACTTCTGCAGAATTTGGTAGGAAGGTCAATGCTGCCATATCTGCTCTCCGGATAGAGCACTAGTCCCAATTTCTTCCCTTTCAGAATGACAGCCCAAGGATATGGCCTCCTTCACTCAGAGCGGCCAAGCAGAGAGGCACCAGGAGAGATGGTTCATCTCTTGAGCAGCCAGGGATTAGCCACCAGCAGGCACCATCAGGGAGCTTCCTCAAGCAGGGGAAGTTACAACTGGTAAGGGGACAACAGGAAAGGAAGTGCTTTGCTGCAGTCAC
This sequence comes from Caiman crocodilus, assembly GCA_030014935.1. Taxonomy (NCBI): domain Eukaryota; kingdom Metazoa; phylum Chordata; order Crocodylia; family Alligatoridae; genus Caiman; species Caiman crocodilus. The sequence goes on along the minus strand of JAGPOW010001167.1, from coordinate 20,978,667 downwards.
TGAAAACCTTTTTAGCCCCCGCAACCACACACACACAAAAGACGACCATCACTGAGCGTTTGCCATGAGCCCATTAAGAGATGAGTATGGCAATCCTGGACACGGCAGCAGTAAGTTTGCAATGCGCTGCTGGATTTTTCTTACCGAAAGAGGAAGGGTGCTGCAATGGTGGTATTGAGAGAAGTGAATTCAAGCCCCTGCTCTGCTGTAGTCATGAACCTGGGACAGTCAATAAGCCTCCCTGTGCTCTGAGGAGAAGTGTTCCCTGTAACCAGCAGCATCAGTGGGAACAGAAATTAAGCCTGCAAGAGTCCGAGTACTGCAGCAAGGGGAGGGGGTACGCAACGGAGATCACCTTCCCACAGCAGATCCTCAGACCAGAGGCATATAGGAACGGCCCAGAAAGACTGGAAAGCATCCAGATATAGGTCTCTCTTGTCCTCCCCTGTGTTAACAATTGGAAGGGAGGCACCTGGTTGACCCACCCAGCAGCCACCCTCGGGCAGCCCTGCTGGGGCACAGAGTGGGACACTGACCCTGCACAATTGCAAAGGTGTAATGGTCTCGCATCTGCCAACTGTGCAGGACTCCTTGAGTGCATTGACCCACAAAACTTTGGGGCCCCCTGCAAGCTCAGACAGGAAAAGGAGCGCTGCAGCTTTCCCCCCATCTCCAGAAAGCAGATGTGCCAGGGGTTGGACAGGGCGGTGGAAGAGGCACGGTGATTACAGCAATTCTGAGCTTGTGCGGCAGCCTTCTCCTGGAACGCACAGAGCCACAGCAGCAAAGCTACAATTTAGTGCTGAACGCTTTTCCTGAGAGCACAATGCTTTTCAGGCTATTACACTTCACAGAAGGGCAGCAGAGAAGATGAGTGGCATGAAAGGGTAGAGACCTGCTTTGGAAGTGGAATCAAAGGACAACAGCATGGAGCAAGGGAGGATGCTCCAACAAAAGGTGCCAGCCCAGGAGTTACCTGCTTCTTCTTCAACTTGGAGATCTGCTGTTCCACCATTGTGATCTCCCGATCCACTCGGTCCATATTCTGGATGAGCTCCTCCTTCGACAGCCTGGATGGCAACAGATCCAGCTCAGAGTCGGGGTGAGGAGGGCTGACCGGAGACACGGGTTCCAGCTTGCCAGTCAGGCCCCGGTCCTGGGGAGAGCAAGGACAGTCAGGTCAACTCTGCCTGCAGAAGGAAGCATCATGGCTTGCTCTTTGGCCCACAGTACAGGTGGTAACCCCCCAGCTCACTCCTGATTTCCAGCCCCCCTGAAAACAAGACCCACCTGGCTACCCAACAGATCACATCCCCAATGTGCTGTACAAACCTCACCGGTTCCCCTTGGAAAACCAGGGGCACCTTTACAGAGGTGAAACCCATCCACTGCTCTGGGACGAGGTCCTTGGACACCTCTTATAGCCATAGGAAATTAAAAAGGTCAAAACCAAGGCTGGCACGGAGAGCAAAGGATGCTGAGCACGAAGTGTGCTACTTGGTCAGTACTGGCGCCCAGCAAAGGAAGAAGACTATTGCTCCAGGTAGTGAGATAAAAGGCTTTCAGCAATACTGCCTTCCCTGCCTCTGGACCCTGGAAAGCCATTTGCACAAAGACAACAGCCTCCTTTTGTAGTTCCTAGGGACAAACTCATAGCACTGTTTTTTCAGTAACCATTTACACACACACACTTCCTGGGGAAGGCAGAGAAACCAATGCACTTCCATTCCTTGGTTATTTTTGGAAGGCATTTGGACTCTACGGTGATGGATGCTGGATTAAGGAGAAAAAAAAAAAAACCCCCAAAAGAGAAAAGGAGGTAGATGAGACTAGATTAGAAAACAACGGAACTGATGTGACAAAAAGTCCGTTTACAGAGGCTGAAACAAATGGTAAGGGATGAAGCACTCGGTTCAATGAAACCCTCCCAATCACAGAGCTGCTGGAACAATACAACCTAAGAGAATTTCAAAGAATAGCTGTAATTAGCATTTAGCGGGGGGCGGAGGGGAGAACGACTCTTGGGGATAAGATCAAAATGCTCCGCACTTTTCATTCTCGAAAATAAAGCAGCGCCTTAGCTGCTACCAAGAAGTTTATATCCCCAGATGGTAATGCAACAAGAATCCATCATTTGAAATCACCTTTCCTCCCAAGGAGCACCACATTATTTATAAGCGCACAATGGCTGGCGTGCAAATGCCATGTGCCGCTCACCACAGAACGGAGGCCACCGCTTGCATGCGACACGGCAGCTGTTTAAACAACATACGGTCATGCTACGGGACCGTTCGGGCTTGGAAAGGAAGCCGGGTCAAATCCCAGCCAGCTCCGAGCAGCCTGCCGAGTTGGTTGTATCTGGTTGCAGGTACAGCCTCCGTTTCCACCTGTATCGGAGCCCAGAAACCTGGAGAACCTGGGAGGAAGCCCGAGGCAGCCAAGGGACTTCATTCGGAAAGAACAGATTCACCCCAAAGGGAGAGGACCTAAGACTGTCCCTTCTGCTGCTATAACGAGGCTCACAGGGCATAGGGCATGTAAACCACTGCACACAAGGTCAATTAAGCGCCCCCTTTTATTTTCTTCTTTTTTTTGAACAATAGCTGTCTGACTGCTAATTTCAGCACTATTACCACATCGCCTCAGAAACCATCGCCGGGGTGCCTCCAATTCCTGGCCACTGAACGCTGACCCCCTTTGGTGCGAGATGCAACAGGCCGGTAGCATACTAGCCGGCTCATCCCATTCGAATTCGGTAGCTCCTGGACCTCGTCATGACGCTTATCTACTTATTTCTTTTGCAACCGGGTGGATTTGTATTTTTTTTTCTCTAAGGGGTGTGGAAACAGGAGAGGTGGAAGCGATGGTTTGGTTTGTAACCTTAAACCACAGACAAACTGCACAGTAATCTCCCTGCAGCTGCTCTCCGGGCAGGAGGGAAGGGATGGAGGGGTGCAAAAAAAAAATAAAATAAACGAGTGAAGAAGTTCACACAACTTTGCTACCTTAATTACAGCAGCCCTGGGTCTCGAGACAAGGCCTGCATTGTTCTCCAGCACCAACTGGTGCTTTTCATTCCTTCGAGAAAGGTCTCCCTTTTCTCGGGGACTCGCTGTCTCTGGACAAGTGCCAGGCAAGCCTTCCGCCTGGACTCCAGCAACAGGTGGGCTATTCATTACCCCACTTCTACTGGGGGTGTTTCAGCCTTCGGGGAGGGGCGAGGGATAAATGGGACAGCAGCCCAAAGCCAGCAGAGACCAGGGATACACCAGGAGCTCTTCTGTGCGGGTCACACATGGGAAATCATTCAGGAGCCTGCTCTGGATTGCTCTGCCACAAGCGCGATTACTCAAGCTGGGGTCAGTCAATGCGGGCATGATCTCGGGCGCCACCTTCGCGCCAGTTGATCTCAGCGTTTCGTGAACATCTGCTGCCTGGAAAGCGTAGCCGCAACGTGTGGCCTCAGAGGTGACCACGCATTCTGGGGATGCATTTTAACCCTTCGCCGTGCTCCTCCTCGAGGCCCCGCGGCAAAAGCTTTGCTATGTGGATTGGAGCAGCTTCGAGGAGAGCTTCCCCCTCTTTGCAATCAAGTTGCACCCGGCTGCAAATGGGTCCACTTGCTGCACGTTTCATGGCAGGGAGGTGAAAGGGAACTGCCGCAGTCTTTTGCTCAGCCAGGAAAGCAGAGCGAAGGAAGGAACGGCAGGGAAGGGCGGAGAGAAGATCGCTGCCCTCGCCTCCTTCCACCCGCTGCAAGGGACAGAGATCACGCAAACTCCCCCTGTCCCGTTCGCGGGCCCTTGTCTACCATACGGTTGACAACTCCGGAGTCTGAAGACGATATATGGTTTTCACTCTTGTCCCTCGCCTCCCGCTCTGAGCGTGCCACGAACTGCACATCCCAACCAGAGTTATTCAGCTCCCCCGCAGCACCCACGGGCTCAAGCACAAGGAAAGCAACCATCAAGGAGGACAGTTCATGTTCCTTGTGACGTGAAGGTGAACGGGTAAAGCCTTCACCGCGGCCACAAGTTTTAAATGCAGGCGAAGCAGAACAATCAGAAGGAGGAGAAGATTTATAGGCACCTTGTACACGGTTTGAGGAGTCCAAGGAGAGAGGAGGAGCGGGACGAGAAGCTGCGCGGTGAACTCGTTAGCTGAAGAAGCCACTTCAGGCTACACATTTGAGGAAGGGCAAGGAAAATGCAATTGCTAATTGCACGTAGGAACCAAAGATGCTGTCTTATGTTCCACGATATGCCGAAGGCAAGGAACCTCTAAATGGGCTCAGTCCTCGTAGGGACCCTGCTTCTCATATGCTGTCAAGCGCTTGCCTTCGTTTCCAAAGCAAAATCAGCAGCGCCGTGGCATGGGAAGAGAGCGGCAGCAAGTTACGCTACATGAAAGTACCATCATCTCGAATCATGTCGGCAGGGGGACTACACTCCCAAGCCTTTCAACAACAGAGACTTGTCGCTTTCACAGATATACAGACACAGAGACAGGCAACAAGAGGAGAGGGGGGAAAAACTGAATGCAGAAATCGCCTGGGAAAACTCTCGCACATAAGAACTGGGAGCAAAGCTCCTGTCCTTACAGGAGCCGAGCATCCACCACCGCTAATTACCAAAACCTGGCACATCGGAGAAGACGGCTATGCAGCCGCCAACTGGAGATGACATGCGAACGCTGGGCTTTCAAAGCAGGGTAGGGAGCAGCGAGCCGTCAGCATGTGAACCCCCAGTGTGCTTCAATCTCCTCTGCAGACCCCTTCCTGGGAAACCGAGCCCCACCGCCTGCCGCAGGGACGTGCGCCGCGTGCACGTGCTCGCAGTGCTTTGGATCATGGATTTAATGTGCTCCTCTCGCATCCGTCTCAGTCAAGGCACGGGGGCTGGCTGTTCTCTGGCTGCGGCAGATGACAGTCCGTGCCGGCGGGGCAGCCCCGGGCTGGGAGAGGGACCGGCAGAGTAACTCGGCAGGTCCGTCCCATCCCCAATTCCCGTGACCTCACATGCAGGATATACAGGAGAAGCTCAGCAGACCGTACACAAGCGCGTGCTAAATGCAGCAGTCGCTACGTCACTGCACCATCCAGTTCCTCAACCGATAGCTCAGTGTCACCAGGACCTGCCCGCTCTTTTTGCACAAATGTCGACTCCTTGTCAGCCACGCCTAAAATAAAGGAGCTGCAGGCCAGCGCGTTTCCCCCGACCTCTCAGGGGCATTGAGTGGCACAGAGCCCGTGGCGCGAGAGGCCTCGGGCACAAACCACGAGGGTAAACCACACATTGCAGTAAGCTCCATGGGAGAAGACAGAGGAGTTGCATCAGCCAGAAGAGAGGACAAAGCGGCAACACGAAACGAGCCCACCAGCAAGACGGGCCAAGAGACGTCTTGCCTGCTCAGAGGACGAGGACCACTGAATTTTGGGAGTGGGCTCACCCATCTGCTGCGTTGGCGGGACTACGTTTTCCTTTGCCTGTACGTTATCCATCTTCTCTGTGCTCCACCTAGCCTCCTTCCTCCATCGCAGCTCAACCTGCAGCCGAACGGTGCGAAGAGCCAGCGATAACAGCACCCTGCTAACGCAAAGCCACCAGATCCAAGTGGGCAAACCAGGTTGCTGCTACATACAGCCCCTTTTTTGTTTTTTTGCTGTGTTGCTGGCGATAACCAGCTGCTTCCTAAAGAACTGAAGAAGCCACTTAAAATAGGCACCGGCTAACACTGAAGCCTGGGATCACGTCAAATCCAGGTCCTAAATGAAAATGGTGTGCAATGTCAAATTCTTCCTATTAATGTGTAGTCACAGCCCTCCGAACCAGCGCGCAGCCTGGAGAGTCAGAATAAATCTGCTGGAGGGAAGAAAACAATTATCGCGTTACTCACGTTGATACTTTCTCAGTAATTATGCTGTTTCCATGCGATTTGTTTTTATACATGGCTAACAGCTACTGGAGCTCCTGTTTATCCCTGGCCTTATTATTATGTGATTTGTATGATAACAAAGGGGAGAAAGGGGGCAATATTCATGCAAAGCCTCCTTCCGACACAACAGCTGCTGCCACTGAAGGCAACGATCGGGCACGAGAGAGGCTTCGTATGGGAGCAACACCAAGCGCAGGTTTCTTCTTCTGTCTCTTGATTTCCAGCAGAGCTGCCGCCAGGAAGGTCAGAGCCCTGCCTGATAAACACCTCCTGTTTTACGGCATGCAACTGGGCACACTTCTTGAAGTTCAAACTGTAAGCTCTAGAGAAGGCTTTATCCATAAAGCCATCACCAGATTGCCTATTTATGGACCAGTCGCATGTAATATTTGATTCGGCTTCCCCTGATTTTTGTGGCACCTGGACAAGGCCTGTTAAAGAGCATGGTACAAGTGCACAGTAGAAAGCACGGGATCTAGACATCTTAAACACCACCCCTAGCTCCAGCAGTGGCTGTGCTCTGAGGTCCTGGACACGTGGCCTGGCTTTTCTGCCCTTGGTAACAGAAGTGCCCTTGCTGGCGGAGCCCGTGCAAGGCTGGAAGACATGATGTCGGTAAAACCATCAGAAAACAGAAGTGTCAGGCATCCAGAAGAGATGTGGACAGGAGGTGGCTTGGACAAGGAAGAGTCAGCGAGACGAAGGGAAGAGGAGAGACTGTCCCAAACAGCGTGCAGGGGTACAGCGGTATCTGCCCCTGATGGCAGGGGAAGAGGCTGCTGAGCTGGCATGGAGAGAAGGACAGATGTGTCCCAACGCACCACAACCCCTGCGGCAACCAGGCGAATGGAGGAAGCCCCTGCTTGCCTTTAACAAATGGCAAGGGATGGGTCTGGACATGTGAAGCACGAGGAGTTTACCCCCGATGCTTTTAGGGGCAACTGTCCACCAGAACGGGGAAGATACGCCTGTTTTGGGGGTTGTTAGCTGTCCCCTGCTTTTTATACCAGCGTGAAGGTGTCACCGTGTCCGCTTCAGTCCCTCAACTGAGCTCAGATCATGCCCAACTGCTTGGGACTCCTACTTGGCAGCGAAACTGCTACCTATGCAGCAGGGAGGACGTGGGGCGCATGGAGAGACGCTTTTGCTCGTCAGCCCCTGGAAGCCGTCAGAGAGAGAGAGAGAGAGAGAGAGAGAGAGAGAGAGAGAGAGAGAGAGAGAACAGTCTGATGGATAGGGACAAGGGAACTGGAGTCAGGTCTCTTGTATGGTCCCCTCATTAGATGACTTTCAGCAAAGAGCCTGATTTTTCTGTGCCTTGGCTTACCCAGTTGTAAAATGAGTCGATTACCAAGTCCCTCTTCCCCTGGAGAGCGAGGTGGCTTTAAGCACTGGTTGGCTGTAAAATCCCTTCCCGATCCTTTTGTACACGGTGGTAGTAAAGGTTGTCATTTCCTAACTGTCAACTGCATATATTTTTTTATATATATAAAAACACCACACACAGCGTCGTGCAAATGCTACGAGCATCCCTGTGCGATTCCTCCCTGCATGCACACCCACCTGCTGAAGGAGAAGAAATACGACGGACAGCTGGGTCCCAGTTTCTGAAGACCCAGATGGGACAAAACTAAATGTAGATGGAGAAATGATGGCAGCTCCAGTGCTGCGATGGGCCACAAAGGGCCCTGCCTGCCTGCAAGTGTATCTGGAGACGACGGCCACGTCAGCCAAGTCACTCGGACCTTGACGGACTCGGCAAATGCAGCTTAACTCAGCAAACTCATTAAATCTCCATTACACCGCTAACAATGAAGCTGGGCTACAAGGCAGAGCGCAGTTTGTTCTCCAGCCATCGCCACGAGGCAGCAGCTTGGAAAGCATTGTGCAATTCTGCCCAGCTCAACCAGAGGGTTGCGATTTCTATGGAAATGGGGAAAAAGGGGAACTGGGCTTTGACAGAACTTCTCCAATTTAACACCGACCACAGCAAACGGGTCGGGAGGAGTTCACGGGGCAGGTCTGCAGCAGAGCGGAGTGACCCGACTCCCGCTCCAAGGCCTGGTAACAAGTTTACAAAACTCCCGAAACCCCGCCTCAAACAGGATAAATGTATAAACGTGGAGAAAAATCGCTTCCGATATTTCTAAGGCCAGCAGAAGCCATTGTTCAAGGCTTTTCCCAGGAGCGCCTGAAACCTGAAGGCTAAAGCGAAAGTCAAAGCCAAAGCAAAACTGACTCGTTCTCCCAGCAGAGACAAAGGCGACAAGAAGCAAAAGAGCCACGACAACGAGACACAGACCAGGGGACTTGAACGCTTTAGTTTCCACGCGGTCTTGCAGACCGCTGACCCTTCCCGTCATCCGTTTGTAACCGGAAATGCGATTCGGAAGCACCTGCAACTTGCAGCGTCCACAACAAAACGAAACGCCGCTGCGAGATCCTCTTAGGGAGGTGCAAGCGCACGTGCGGCTGCGCTGGATCCTTGCGCGCAGTCGTGCCAAAGCTTGCCAGGAGTCGCTCAGAGACCTCAACCCCCCCCGAGCTCAGCGAGCCTGCAGCCAAGGGTCAGGGTTTTCTGCTGGAAACGTGCTCCCAGAGAAGCGGGGAGTCGCAGTGTCAAAACCAGCAACCAACTGGGCTGAGGAAGGAAGAGCGTCCCGCTGCACGGACGGGATGAGGCAAAGGACGCTCCACTACCCTGACTGTCAGAAAACGCAGTCAATTAGCAAACGCCTGCACGTTCCCAGGCCAATCTCATCAGCAATTCGAAGCTGTCGGATCTAAGGATTACGTGCGTTTTTCCTCTGTTCCCACACACAACAGCGTGCAAAGCATGCATATTATTAAAAAAAATAAAAATAATAATAACCACCTGCGCAGGATTTTTAAAAAGTAGATATTCTCCTGGATAGGAGCTAACCAAGCAGCAGACTGAGACGCTCTACAGGAGGAGTTGGCTTTTATATGTGCAGCTTTTCAGGAAGGCCCATGACATGCCATTCCCCCTAATCCGTCTGGATTCCCTGTAGCCCGAGCAGAAAATAATTCAATACCCACCCCCTTTTTTTTCCTTTTAGTTTGCAGGAAAGTAGGTCAAAACCCTTCTCCAGTATTTCAACAGCTTGAAGCAATTTAACTGCAAAACAAGTAACAAATGATGTCCCTCCCCCTCCCGCAGACTGGAGGGTGGTAAACCTTGCCAGTTAAGTGCTATGGTTAAATGCACAAACGTACTTGCTTGCGCTCAAAGAGGCCGCCCCACAACATTACGCGTAACACACCCCAGGTCATTACAGAAGCAGCAATAAACACCGCTTATCCCCTTCAGCGCCACTTAGGAGATGGGCCAAATCCAGAAATCCTGACTCGGGCAAAATGCCTGGGGCCTCGCACTGACCACTGGGTGCTTTGCCTGCCTGTACCTTCTTGCATTCCCGGTAGCAGATTAAAGATCATACTGGTTGCATACCTTCCCCTGGCAAATCCTGCCACCTTGGGCACTCTCGCTGCTTGAGCATGTCCCGCGGTAAGGCCCGGTGTTTTCAGTGCCTTATAAAACTTTGCCAAAATGTGAACAGCTGGCCCACGTTTTCCAGTTTTGAGGAGGTGGAGGGAAGGAGGGGGGTGATAAGCTTCTGCCAAATTGCTTCAGCTGTTCTCAAGAACAAGGTTCAAGGAAAATAGGTCCATATATAGCTGGCCCTCTTCTTGCTGTCTCTCAGCACCCCTCCATTGGTGATGCGGAGATCCCGGCGCTGTCCCGCGTCGCCAGGCTGAGATTCCCCAGGAGTCACGTGGCATCCAAGTGCCACAGGGCTGGGCACGGAGGCAAGTCCATGAAGAAATGGAGGATTCGGCACTCAAAACACAGCTTGAACCGTGAGCAGTAAATAAGGCTGAGGGCCACACACTGACCAAGAAGAACATAAAATATCAAACAGCTGCTCATTAATTGAGCCAGTTCACTTAACGAGCATGAGGCCCCATCATTAAAGTCTGCATAAGCCTCAGGGGGGGCAGAACAAAAAGTTCCTTAAGTGGCATTTTCATGTTTCACTCTGCAACCTCAATGATCAACAAACCTATACGCTCTTATCCCCACTGATAACCATGCAGAGGGCCCTTTCCCCGTGTGCCAACATCCCAAAGTCAGCGCCTACTTCTTGAACTTGCTCAAATTCAATCCTAAATGCCACATTCCTTATTTCACGTGGTCAGACGGAGTGGTTTACAAGCCAGCCTTGTGTGACCCTTTAAAGGACGTCCACGACTGCTCCTTATGTAACCGTAGTGTGCCAAGCACGTAGTCGCCGTCACGGCAAAAGACCGTCCCTTCTGTTCTTACCACATAACCATAATGCTTCAGCATTTGCATGTCTGGCTTCCTCTCCTTTCACCTCCATGGCAGACACCTTTAGGCAATGAAAAGAGTTTACCGACAACTGCAAGTTTCACACGCTCCCCCCGACTCGCTCAAAAGAGCTCATGTTTGGGGTTTTCATTTCCTTGTTCGCAAACTACCCACCTGGCTACTAAAGAGCCCAGAAGGTAAAAGGGGGAGAAAAAAATAACACCACCCTAACAAAAGCCACAACCCCAGCGCTCGGTTTGCTTCTCTGGCTTACTGGATGCAAAGATTCACCTGCAAAGGGGGGACGGATGGCAGTCTTTGACTGTAGGAAGGTGCTGGACCAGGTGTTTAACTGCTAGGTTTGGAGGTGCCAAGATGGACAAGGAGTGGGTAAATGCTCTTTTTTAGGTTCTCAAAGGCCAACGGAAATTAAAGGGTGAATTGAACAAGGCAAATTTTAATGATCCGCTCTGGAGTTGGGCCAGGATGGCTGGGCTGAACACCCCACCTCCACCCAAAGTACCAGGGGATCCTTGTGCTACGTCTGCAGCTCTCCAGAGGCAGATGAGGGGCAGGTCGTACATGGGAATGGGCTGAAGGACTTCTCATACCAACCTTCGCTTACTCCACTAGAGTCTTTGTGCAACTCTGAACAAGAGGATAATCACCAAGATGGGAAACTGTTGGGCATCCAGCAATACATTACACCTTCACCCTCCATGCCTAGCACTAGATGGAGCCTATGGCCTCGTATCACGTGCTGCTCATGAAGCTCTGGGCCACCTTATTCCCAAACGCTTCCCCCTCCTCCTGTCCCTCTTCATAAAAATTATTCGTTCTGCAATCAAGCACGTTACCAACAAAGCTATCTGCTCCCCAGCTGCCTGTGAGAAATGCCACGAGTAATTTGGAAAGAAATGAAAATTAGCATTTACTGAGTGGTTAAGGGAAAGGAAAAAAAAAAAAAAAAAGAAATCAGCCAGAAAGAGGAATGAAGAGCAGAAATCCCTTCAAAGGCCTCATCTTGCAACAAACTACATGACCAATAGGGCTCAAAACCACGATGGCTTTCTGGGAACTTCTAACCCTTGGGCGGCTTTCCTTGGAATAGCTGAATAGGCGCAATCGGCTTCCACAGAAACTGTCGGTCACTGGCCTCTGCGGTCCCTCTATCTCCTCCGCTTCACATTTTTCCCAGTGCCTCTTACCCCAGCAATTACTTTAAGTATATAAATAAACACTTGAAGCCTTCTTCCCACATTGAAGTCGTGGGGATTCCCTGGGAAGAAGAAAGCTGATTCAGAACTTCTGGGCCCGTTCTCCTTTCCGAGAGCAGCCGGGCTCCGCGAGTCATTTGTAACGAGACCGGATGAACCAGAGGGGAATGACACGGCACTGTGCCCAGGGAGCACCCCTGCCAGCATCAGGACCAAGCAGCGTCCTCACAGATGTCATTCGGAGCCCATTTACCATGATCTCTAAATACTAATTCAGTGTAAGAAAGCACCATACATCTGAGCATCTTCAAGTGATCCATGAAACCCTCTGGTGCATCTTCATTTACGGCACCACGGGATCTCAACAATCGTTTCATCTGCCTGCCACACATGCATGGTAGGCAGCATGATTTTGGGATGAGATCCCAATCCCATCCTTCTTACTTGCCAGTGCAGAGATAACCTAGGATGTTGAACCCAGGCTCCCCCTCCACCAGCAAGTTGAAAGTCGGGTGCCTTCAGCCCAGGACTACCCAGCGTGGTCCTGTGTCCAGGGCTGACAAGCAACTCATACCAGCCCTGGGGCAGCCCCAGACATGCCGCACATTTGGTGTAAGTCACCATCCAAACCAGCCATAAAATGTTCTACATTATATGTGGAACATTTTTATGGCTGGCTTGCCATTTCGTGGCACCTTAAATTAGATATGCCTAAGTAGTACCCTTGCCATTTATGTCACAATTAACACATGAATTGTGGCATAAATGTGCCGTGTATAAGGGCTCTCGACAAGTGCCAGCACAAAGGAGGTACTCACTATCCATATTCCACTGTAATAGATTTGGATAGCATGAGTTAAGGTCACTGGTATCTGAGTAACCAATGTCCAAATGAAAAGGAGCCGCACAACATAGTGAATGTTAAGGGACAGTTTCTAAAAATGATCTTAGCTCTAAAGAAGTAGTCAAAGTAATTTAGGCTGATATTTCCAAAGGCCCTTCTCTCTAAGTGGCTTAGAAACCTCAGTCACTTGGGAAACATAGGTGTTTGGGCACCTTCAGAGTTTCATGGTTTCATAGTAGGTAGGGTTGGAAGGGACCTGAGCAGGTCATCAAGTCTGACCTCCTGCCATGGGCAGGAAATAAAGAAAGTTGAGGTCAAATGACCCCGGCAAGGTGTCTATCCAGCCTCCTTTTAAAGACCCTCAGGATAGGTGTGAGTACCACTTCTCTTGAAAGTTGGTTCCAGATCCTAGCCACCCTGACAGTGAAGTAGCGCCTCCTGATGTCTAGCCTGAATCTACCCTCTGCCAGCTTGTGGCCGTTATCCCCTGTTACTCCCAGTAGTGCGACCTGAGAAACATCACATTACTGTCCATCCAAGGACTAGTCCAGAAAACCGCTGAACCCTCCATAATTCACCGATTCAACCAGCACTTGAATACCTACTCTCGATTCCAACTTTTGAGAGAACATCATGGTATTCCCTCCTCCGTCCCCGGCATCTACAAAGCAATGTGCAATGACTCTGCAAAGTGCACTGTACCCTAAGCATGGGCCGGGCCATGCCATGCTGTGCCCATGCAATAAAAGCCAGCAGGAAGAATCCTGTTGGGTTTGAAAGCTGCTAGGAGCCAAGTCTGCAACATCACAGGCCAGAGACCTGCCTTGAGCCACTGGAAGCTCCAGTCCCTTTAAGAAGGATGTCAGTACATCCTTCAACAAAGCAAGCCGATAGAGGATGGAAAAAGATTCAGCCGGGCCCAGCTTCTAATAATCTCATTTATTTAAAAAAAAAAAATTGAATGCCCTTCTCAGCCTCACGCTATCAGGAAGAGGAAATGAGATTTCTAAATGCTCCCATTCAGAGCAGGGCTGGGGGAAAGAAATCCCACTTGAGATGCACTTGAGCACATGGCTTTTGAGATGGAAATGCCTCTTCAGAAACTGCAAAATTTCATGTCACCAGTCAGGCTAGGGAGGGAGACGCAGACCCTGAAGGCAGCAAGGTCTCAGCTGCGCCACCTCAAATGCCAGTGCAGCCACGAGGATGCCGAGACGGGTGCAGAGAGGGGCTCTGTCAGGGTGTTAATCAGCTGTGGCGCGTTGTGCTAACACTAGGGAGGTGGCTGGCAGGGGCGAGAGATGCGCAGGGAAGCAAAGTGAACGAACCAAGACAGCTCTGTTTAAATCAGTTCTGCAAATAAAAGCTACTCCCCAAGGCTGCCGCCGTTGCTCCCCTGCTCTCTCTACTGCCCAACAGCCCCAGTTACGTTAACGTTATTTATACCATGGCAAGAGGCTGAGTGGCTTAGGTGTGAAAGGGCTCCCCTGGGAGAAAGGATGCTCTGTGACACCCAGCGTTTTGATAGCGTCAGCGACCGCACTGTTATCCATCACCACCCAGTAGTCGCGCATGGCCCGAGTCGTGGGACCAGACCAATGCCCCGTTTTGGGCCCCAGTCACTATCGTGCCAAGAGCAGAACCACCACTGGATTGAACGGGCCACGGAGACCAAAAGCTCCCTTCGCGTAGCTCTTCCTTTCCAAGCTGAAGTCAAGGCAGGCTGCTGCCACGTAGGCTGTGCTGGTCCCCTGGGTGTCAGCAAGTGGGACAGTTATCCCAGCACCTCTTACCAGTGCTGAACTCGGTGCGCATACCTGAGGAGCACTGCTTATTGCCAGCGTAACTTGGTGCGCGGGTTCAACCGTGCACTGCTTTCTAGTAGCTGCAGCGACGGCCAAAAGTCAGAAGAGACCTTGGCCGCCTTCCCAGATGGCCTTGGGCAAAATCCCTTCCCTTCCCTGTATCCGTTCTCTCCTCTGCTCCGTGCTGCACGGGGGCTCCGGGCCCCTCCCGTAACAGAGTCGCAGGCTTCCTTGTTCCAGGGTAGGAGGCGAAAGCCAAGGCAGAGACAGGGAGCCTGGAGGCCCTGGGGACAGCAGCAGCCAGAGCGGTGGGGTGGGGTGGGGGGGTCCTGTAAACTGCAACGTAAACCTGCCTCTGTATTTTGGTATTGCCTGTTTAAGGGAAAGCCAGCCACGTGCTATGGGATGCACCACCCCAAAACGTGTGCGTGCGATACTATAGACAATGAGTTCGCTGAAACAATGGCACAACCACAGGACACACCCACAGGCGGTGCAGCTGTCTGCCTCGTTTCCACTCCTCCAAGGCACCCATCAGAAACCCGGGCAGTTGCTTTTTACCTATTAAAACACATGCTACAGTTGTGGGCCCAAACACTGCGGAGCACAATCGGTCCTGGTACAGCGTTCTGGGGCAGGGGACCCTTGGGTGGGAAGGGATCTTTAGGGCCATCTGTCTAATGCTATCCCAGCCTGTTCAGAGGATGCTGAGGAACCTGCAAATCGGATCAGATTAGACCTGAGACAGAAGCTCTGGACAAGGATCGGTAGGTCCCGGGTTACTTCACCCCACACGCAGGCTGTGTGCATTTTGCCCAGGACTACAACACGGCGCTGATAATGCACTATTCCCACCAGCTGCGCTGCTCGTGGCAGTCAGAAGCAGTGGTTTATTGTTCCAATAATTGTGCAGACACGTGTCCGGGCATTCCTGACCGCTTGCCGTCTTAGGAGCCATTTCCTCGAACAGCTGGCCTGCTTTCTGTCAGTCTCCAGGGCCCTGCGGCCTGACCCCAGCGCGCAGCAGCAAGGAAGGTAACAGAGTTCAGAGTGGAAACTCCCTTGTGCCCCACGTGTCTACGGCTCTGTGGCTTTGTGCAATGCAACACGCAGGACCTAACTCAACTTCCATCAGTCGCAGGGGAATTTCACTGGGAGGCCCCGATAACCCTTGCCCCCCTGTAACACCACAAGCACCATAGGATGATTTCATTACATTGCTCAGGAGGAACTCACCTGGTCGCTAGCTTGAATACAACCACTAGTGAAGTCTGTACGCCTGGATAAACCTGTGCACAACCTGGGAAAACCAGGAAAAACTCCAGGGAATGTGGACCCACTTGGCTTGAAATAGCGGAGTATTGCTCACTTCCAGCCATCCTCTCTCTGACTGCCCTGCTGATACCCCACCAAGAACCAGTCCAACCAGCTTCTTTCAACTGAGACACAACAGAGGAACAGGAACTTTTAAACGGGCTTCCCCGTTTGGAAGGGCGATCAGATCCTCTCCAACACACCAAAAGGCACCAGGATCTACTAAACATCAGTTGTCGGCACCTGTTTTCAAGATGAACGTGCCAACCTGGTAGACCCTCCAGGGGAAGCTTTTGCACATGCTGCTCACCACACCGGTTCCTGCTGCTCAACAGGTTTCCTTGGGATGGAGCAGGGGCACGAGTTACCTTGAGGAGCCCTTAGGAACGGCCCAGGTCCTACCATCAGCACCTGTTCAGACTATTCAGACGAGAATGATGATTGCACGGACAAACCAGAAAGCTGCCAGCCAGCCCTGGGATCAAAAGACTCTTAGAGGCAAAGGGGAAAGTGCACCTTAAACCACTAAGCATTGCCAGAGCAGGCTTGCATGCTCAATGGTCCCTCCATCTATTCTGCGGTAACAACTAAAATGCCCCCTCATTTTCAGGCCAAAGACACTAATAGCTAAAAATTCAGATCCTTTAACAAGAATAAAACTTGCAAATGGATTTGTTATTATCAGTTAGCAAAGCAGCCACTTCCCACGAAAGCTGGAATTTCCATTTGCTTTGGCAAGCACAGGGCTATGAAATGATTACGGTGTTTACTTTTCCTTTGCTAACTATAAAATCCTATTCCGCTGCCCTGCCAAGAATGACTGAAGCTAATAAAATTCAGGCATTTGGAAGAAAGCAATAATCAACCTCCCTTTTGGGGCTTTTCTGATGAAATTCCACCACTCCAATTGGAGATTATGCTGCATTCATGAACGCTGGTGATGTCTCAAAGCGCATCTGGGCCGGCTCAAATCAATATTTGGCTTGCTGGAGACTGAGAGCCATTCTTAGTGCAGCTGCTGAAGACAGGATCATTGAATTGCATGGTTACAAGGCGCCTTTGAAAATGCAGCTTACAAGAGTGTTAGACAGTGTATTTTCACATGCCATATACCATGGAACACAGGATTTAAGAAATTGAGAAACCACTGCCTTCAGGACATATATACTGGACATATATACAAGCCCAGTTCCATAGCACAAACGTATATTTACGCCTAAGCAATAAACAGCATACTGCCTAAAATGTGCTCTCTATTTATTGGTAAGCAGTATCTGATTGACTGGGTGTGAGGGTGTGCATGACTCACCAACACATACACAGGCAATGAACGTTCATGGACACTACTGTAAGCTGTATTTTTAACAACTGGAACCCTGCAGCAATGAATAGCGTGCCTAAAATGTTGCTCCGTATTTATCTGTAAGTAGTATCTGATTGAGCAAGTGTGAAAGTGTGTACGATTGTGAGTGTGACACACACACACACACACACACACACACACACACACACACACACACACACACACACACACACAGTCTGAAATAAAAGCCACCGATCCCTCCCTTCCTGTGCCCTGTGCTATCAGTGAGCCATGCGCCCAGTACAGAAAGCAGATGATTGCTGCTACGCAACAGCCCTTTCTCAAGGATCCCAAAGTGGGTGCATCCATCTCGGAGACACCCGCAGCAGAGCCCAAAGCTCAGTGGCAGCGAAGGGACTAGAGAAAAAAGAACAGCCTGTCGGAGCAGCCATCGGGGAAGCCGGTTCAAAGGCAACCCTAGAAAGTGGGGGAGCAGGTTGGGAGGTGCAAAGCGCTCAGCAGACAAAAGCTGCTGCGGGTGCGCGTTCAAAGAGGCACTAACTGCGTGGCAGGAGACCGTCACCAGGAAGCCTTTAAGGGATGCAGTCAGGGCACCAAATGCTGCAGGCTCACAGTCCTCTAGGCCACAGCAGGGACAAGCTAAGCACCGAACTGTTGCGATGCACAACCCAAGAACCACCCTGTGCCATCTTGTAGCACCAAGAGCAGATGCAGAAGCAGCCTTTCTTTAGTGCCTAGCTGTCGGCCTGCCACGCTCTTCTGCTGCAGGGGTTTGTTTAATGCTCATGCCCCGGTGGGAGACAAATGGGGTGCTGAGGTGCAGCCCCAGCAGGCAGGAGGAGAAGGATCCCCATCCCGAGGGCCTGGGGCCTGCTGCAGAAGGGTCAGTGGCAAGTCTCGCACTCAGGCCAGCTGCAGATTTGAGCGCATTCGGCGCTCAGCGCTTCTACGTTCTCCTTTTCCAAACGGCAGCTCCTCTGTCAGTTGGAAAGCTCCACAAAACACAAGCGGTGGCTGCTCCTGTTCCGCGGGTGGTCCATGACAACAAACGCGGCTCGCGCCAAACACACATGGGTGCGGCACCTGGACGCGAGAGCACTCGGCACGGGCCTGCTGCATTGCAGAGATCTGCAAAGGCCCGGCAGAGTACTGAGGGGCCTAATTCTGACTTTGGTTTGCATCAGGGTAAATTAGATGCTAGAGGAGCTCACTGGAGCTGAAGTGGACAAGCTGGGACGGAGCTTGAACCCGAGGGAGGAACGGCGGATTTCTTGCTCTCTGCCCTCTCCTGGAAAGCTAAAAGGTGCTAAGAACTCAAGCGTGAGCTTCAGAGCATGCCTGAGCGAGCAAAAGGGTCAGCAGCCTGTCCTCAAGCGACCCTCCCTGCTCCTATCACGCGCAGCCAGCGGTCTGGCTGCACAGAAAGGGGCCGTTGGCTTGTGGTTTCCCCCTCCCTGCACTTCTCCCTGCGCAGAGCAAATGCAAAGCGCTGGCTTGCAGAACAAACCAAGAAAGCCTGATAACCACTCTCTGGCTAACACGTGCCCGAACCAGTTCCACGTGAAAAGAGGAGGTCTGGGTCCAAAAAGAAAGATGGTTTTCAGAGTATTATTCCAACAGGGCAGCTGGAACAGGCCACCTCTCTTCTGCTATTGCTGCTTGGAGCGTGGTTAAGGGACAAACCCCTCTGCCGTGCCAGGAGCTGAAGTCACTACGACCTTGCAGGGGATGTTACAGTATTCTGCGGACGTATTCCAGCTCCCCTCCAAGAAGCGCAGAAAGCAGCGGCCCTCCGTTGCCAAATCCCCTCGCTGCGAGTTAGACCAAAGCCAACAGCCTTGATGGCTGCAGCATCTCCTCTGCCATTTCCAGCCTGTCTCTGTGACAGAAGGAGCGCTCACTTGCACCAGGGAAGCAGGAACAATTCACCCAGCCTGGCTCAGCCCATGCTACGCTGCTTCTTTTCGTGACGT
>JAGPOW010001167.1:20944037-20957211 GCA_030014935.1 Caiman crocodilus | reverse complement strand
CCTCCTGCTTTCCCGGCTCCTCCACAAGCTCGCCACATCCCAGACACGCAGGTGACCCCATTTGAGACTTGCTGCCCTACTGCAGAGGCACAGCCCTGCCCTTGCAAAAAGACAGCAGCTCCTGAACCATGCACGGCAGCACCTGTCACTCCCCGGAGTATCTTTGCAGGTCTTCCCTACACACATCGCCCCAGCTTACTTGCCAACTCTAACAGGACTGGACCCGCAGCCCTTTCTCTGAAGGAGAGGCAAGCCTGCAGAAGGCGCCTGATTATACGGTCATCCCATCCTCCCCGACCAGAGAAAACAGCTTCGTTAAAACCCCTGACTGCGCAGCTCCAGGCTGCCTAAATAAAACGAATAAAAGAAAAAACCAGCGGCGGGAAGGAGCAGGGTTTTGACTTCGGACAAATCACTGACCCCATGGCTCCTTTGCTCCAGCGACACTTGCTCGTATCGGCTTTGCTTTGTGACCCAGACATTTCGCCCTCTGGTTCCAGGGCAATCACTCAGCGGAGGGCACTGCACGGGAAGGCGGCTGCCTTGTGATCCCGTCTTTATAGGGTCTGTCCCGCACCCTGGATGCCTCGCCGACACGCTGAGGTCACCAGGACGTCGCCTCCTTTTTCCTCCCAAACTCGGCTGCAGGCTGCGGTGTGCGGCGAGCCGATGAATGCTGCGCTCCTCCACATCCTGTCTGAGCGCTGCAGCCTCCGGAGTTCAAAGCGCTGCTGCCTCCCCACCCCCCTCGGAGCTGGATTACTCAATTAGAGATTATGCTTTTGCCAGTCACCTCCTAGCCAACTGGGACCACGGCCAAGGTCAACACAAGTTCCAGCCAGTTTCATTAATAACTGCGAGTCCAGCCCACTGGAAACTCTGAGAGGTTAATCCCAGCAACAGATGAACATTCCCATTACAAAGCCATGCAGAAAACCACAGAGCAGGAGCATTAGTGATAATTTACCGCCCGAGCCTTCCAAGTAGCTGCGACTGCAAGTGCAGGGAACCATCTAGGCCTGCCCTGCTCATCCCCTCTGCAGGGCAAGCCTCAACCAGCACTCCCAAAATTATCCTCGCCCGAATCCTTGGCCAGCACCATAGCACGGGCATGAGGTCACCAGGTTTAAGGTCTGAACTGACAGCTGGGCCTGTGGGAGTTGCTAACCTTGCGTTGATCCACCCACCACCTTTCTAACCCAACAGCTGCCTTTCAAAAAGGAAGGGAAAGATTTGCTGGGGGGAAGCCTGCCTCGGACAGGCACTGCCAAGGCCCTGGGCAATGGAGGAAAAGTGATCAGGAAAAAAAACAACAAGCAAAAAACCAGGAAACAGGACTACTGAATGCTGTAAAGCAGCCGTTTTCAACCCGCGGTCTGCAAACCCCTGGGAGGCTGCAAGCTCTCTCCAAGGGGTCCAGAAAAGATAAGTATGGTTGATCAAAAGTACAGAAATACCCATTCACAATTCAAAGGGGTCCTCACCTGCATCTGGGATTTCCAAAGGGGCCTGCAGATGAACAAAGGTTGAAAACCCCTGCCTCAAAGTTACCTTCAATACCCTGCAGAGCAGCAGAAAAGGCAACTAGATAACTGGCTATTAGAAACCCTTTCCACTATAAACCCCGTTTTCCAGGAGTTCATTGTTCAGCACAAAACTTGACAAGCTGGTCACCTCAATACATCCTTAACAATTTTCCTCTGATGCATCCACTGATTTTAAGTGAAGCTTTTTAAACTTACATTCACACCTACGCATGCACACATGCATGTACGCACAAAAAACAACCCGGGAGGGGGCTGAACCCTTTAGTTCTTCCATACACATTTCTTAGCCCCAGTGCAAGCTCTAGCAATGGTCCTTCTTTCTCATATTCCCAATCTGGTACATCACAGCCACGTGAAGACAGATGATAAAACTCTCCGACAACAGTGGCGAGTCCAAGAATACCTAGCTTTTCAATGCAGTCTTTCTTCTGCACAGCTGGCAAATGCACAACACTGGAGACTTCTGGCTTCTGACACGAAACACAGAGGGAAGAAAGTCGCTAAAGATAAGCCTGAAAGAACTGAGAGGTACGAGGAAGAGGTGTAAAAACCAACGCGTTGCTAAAAGAGCAGCGTGACAGTTAGGGCCAAGTGCCTGCAAGGACAGTGCTAAATGGGAATTAGAGATGGGTGAAGGACAGAGGCACGGGGTGCTGTTTCACAAGGTTACGCCTCTCCGTGGGAAAGCTGACAGGAGCCCAAGGGGATGACATTCCTGGCTGCTCACACGGAAGTCACTGGCAGCTCAGGGAGAGAAGACTCACGGGCAGCCGTGGAAAGGTACTCCTGTCACACCCGGAGACACAGAGCCCCTATGCTCCTGATGTTTCGCTTCGGAGCAAGTGTCAGTGTGATATTCCCAAAGAGCAAAGAAATCCTGCCAAACACTTCTGCATTAGAATGGGATCATCTGCCCGCAGATCCGTCACAGAGGCACCGTCCCTGCCAGAGTTCAAGGACAGAGGAGGCCGAACACTCAAGAGCACAATTTGTTCCTATTATGCCACGGTAAGTTTGAAGCAACTTCATGAACACCCAGCACTTATTTCAAATTTAGATTTGCCCTGTCAGCACCACGTGCTAAATTCAGTCTTCACTGCTTTAGCATAAAGAACAGCCCTGTCCTGAAAGTCTAAGCAAAGCCAGGAGATCCCTGCTGATCTAGTCAATGAGACTAGAAGGATAAAGCTGCATATCTTTGGGGAGCAAGACATCTAGCACATCCTTGGAAGCTGTCTACAATGTCCCTGAAGCCCTCCTCTCCCGTCCACTTCAACAGGAATGAGGATACTCTGCCCTTTGCCGCACGGGGCTAACAGCCAGCACTAGCTCCACTTCTTGAGCACCCCAGACAGGACCTTAAAACCGCGGCCGGAAACCCCTGGTGGGCAACAAAAACGCTTTTAACCAAAACGCAACCTTTTTTTTTTTTTTTTTTTTTTTTTTTTTTTTTAAGAGGAGGCAAGAGCTCTGCCTCGATTCCAGATTTTGCTCATTATTAGAAACCAGCAGCTGTGAGGGTACATGGTTTTCTGGTGAGACACAGACCAAAAATGTTGGCTGAGGTTATGTGGAGAAAGAAAATGTTGTCCAAGAAATGAGCAGAAGCTTGGAAAAAGGGCTCCCTCCTTTGCAACTCATCACCATGGGGTTTGCGTCTCTTGTCATCCACCGTGAGATGCCTCACCCAGCAGTCAAAGGAACATATTCTTCTTCACTGAACAGCTGCTTCCAAGCACGGCTTCTTCCCAACAGTGCTGAAAGAAAACGCGTGGGTGGCAAGGCTATTGCCTGGTCACGGCTGCTTTGTGGAGCAGCAAACGAGCAGGGTTGGTGCACGCAAGGGGCCAAGCTGCCCAGATCTTATGTCAAGGAAGAATTCTGTCAAAGAGCCGAGGGGACAGGTCTGTGTTGTGTTGAGTGTCACAAGTCCATCATGCGAGGCTGGCCATTAAGGTTGCGCTGCTCTATTCCTGCCCAGGGGATTGCATTGCTCAAGCAAGGACCCAGACCCTCAGAAAATCTCCCACCCCAGCTACCAGCCTTCATTAGGGAATCTTGTCCCTTCCCAGTGGGATGTCAGTCCGAGTGCCTCCTTTTTCCCCCTAGCTTTGCACCACATGAGTCAAACATTTCCTCACTCAGGCCAACGTGACAGGCCTCCCTTTGAAGCTCACCAATGCCACTCCAATTAGGAGGATCGTGATACCTCAGCCTTGCTGAGCAAGAGGACGCCCACGTCTCATTGCTTTTACAGGCAACGTAGACTCAGCAACCCATCCTGCGTGCAGCCGTACTCACCTCCCAGGGGCTTGCAAGAGTGCTGGGTGGAACACAGAACAGATGCAAATAAATAGGGGCTGGCTGAATCAGGGGATTTTTCTGAGATCGTATTTACTTCATCAGAAGACAAGGCAATTTCCAAGTTACTCTGCTGGAGGAGGGTTAAGAGGAGGCAGGCTTTGCTGTGTCAGACCCGAAAGAGTTGTTCAATGCACGAACTTACTCACCTTAGTCGAGATGATTTGGAAACGTTCAAAGAAAGGGAAGTGCAACCGTACTGAGGGCAATAACCCTGCTGACTGACCAACAAACGTTTCGAACGCTTCAAAGAAACAGCTGGGAGCAAATTAAAATTTCAGCAAGATAAAAAGCAAGCAGTACCTCAATCGGAGATGTGCAACTTCCCCGTTCCAGCTGACAGCAATGGGAATGTCATGTGGCTTTAGTCATGAATGTCTGGTAGCCCAGTGAGTACATACTTGTTACACTAGAAAACTTCTCCTTACAACAGCTTAGCCAGATCACTGCCACGTCGACTAGCGTCTGGCAGAGTTAAAGACCTCTATGTGCCCTGCAGACATCCCCTAGAAGGTATACAGTGCAAGCGCTCCACCTAGCGCACACTCAACCCCTGGGTAGCAACCTAAGGATGCATGCAGCTCTTCCCTTTACCTTCGAGAGATCCTCTGTTCCTCCTTGTTGGTTTTGGTTGAGGAGAGGCGAATGCCGCATCAGTGAGTCTTGCAGCAAGTCTAGACGTGGTCTTTTTGTTTCAATGTACTCTATATCTGACTGCTTGCTCAGGTCAGAGAGGTAGGAATGGGCCTCTGTCCGCAGGTGCAATTCCTGAGACCTGGGGAGAAAGAAAGAGAGGCAATTTCAGAGCCAAAAGAAAACATAAGGCTCTTGGCACTTCTAAAAACTGAAGGAGGCTAAAGTGGTAGAAACCATTGGGGGATAGCACAGTCCTTGATACAATTTACAGTTCATATCACCCACATGAGTCATAAGACAACTTCACACCCTTCATGCAGGTAATGAGCCGCATCTCTTGGTAGGTCAACTTTAACGTGTCCTTTCTGGTGCATTCGAGAGTTGCAGCACTCAGTGCAGACGGAGACCGCCCAGGCTCTTTCTGCTCAAAAGCAGAACATGATGCTACCAAAGCAGGCTTTTGTGAAAGGAGACCGAAATGGCAGGAATGAAGGACGCGGAGCCCTGGGGCCAGGAACCGTGCAGCACAGACAAGTGACGGTATAATATTGTGGCATGCATAACTGTGGCTAAAAGCTTTCTTTGTATCAATGAGGAAAACCACAAATATTGACACCGACATGGCGTGCTCACTGAACTGAATGGCCTGATCAGGTGCTGGGTCTTACAGAGATGAAGTGCAGGCCCTGCTCTTGTTAACCAGCAGCAAATCCACAGGCTTAAGTGCAGCGAGTTCATCTCCCAGCTCAGGAAACGCTATCTTGCGTAATATCCTGCATCAAAATCAGATGGTTTGACTGTCCCTCAACTGGTTATCTGCAAAATGAGCATATCGACACTTCCCTACCTTGCTGGAATCTGCGTGAACATGCACGAGGGCCTCTGACATAGGGGCGAGGGAGCACGCCGCGGTCATCAGTCCCTGGCTGTTGCTTAATCTTAATCAGAAACATGGGGAACATCCTTTCTTCCCTGCAGCCTTATTGTGGGAACAGCCATGCTGTTCAAGTGGCATCCTTAAACAGCCTCCGCTATCCAGTGTGCCAGGGTCACAAATGACCAGCCAGCCAAGTTCAAATAGCTCCAATTCCATTTACCATGCTTGATTTGTTAATTAAAAACTACCTTAGGCACTCTCTCACATATGGGGGGGGAAAAAAAAAAAAAAAAAAAAAAGTATATTCCACTGTTGCCAGATCATTTTTTTTAGATGCATTTGTTTGTCTTTTTCTTTTCCTTACAGATTTCAAAGCATTTTCCCAGCCTTTACATCCACCCCCCATCAAAACTCTCTGGTGGAAATTGCAAAGGGATGCTACAAAAACAATGGTATGTCCAGGGATCGACTTTGCAACAGGAGCAGAGAATGGGGACATGATATTTTTAACGTGTCAGAGAGACGTGCAGTTTTATCACAAAATTGACAGATCCAGGGCTTGGGAAATGCCTTTTTTTAACACGATTGCTCGAGACATGAAGCCACTGAAGGGGTGCTGAGGCGGCGGGGGTGGTGGGCGAGTCTGGAGCACACATGGCATGGGCCCAGGTCCAAGCAGGCTAGACCCCCACACACAAATATAATCTACTCTATCTGCACCGGTCTTTCCTATCGCCTCACCAAAGTCCACTGAAGTCAACGTAGGTCTTTCCAATGACTTTTGACCAGGCTGAGCGATTTAGAGAGGAGGTGTCACGAAAACAGCCCCATGCAGGCTACGTGATCTTTAAGTGTTGGTCTGCTCTGAACGTTAACACCCACAGGTTTCTAAGCTAGACACACTCAGTTCAGAGATTGGGTTTCCCCCCCGGTTACCTTCCAGCCCTGCAAACTCCAATTCCAAGAACGAAGCTGGGGGCTTTCTTTGCTGGGCGCTAGCATAAGTCACACGAGTTGCTGCAGATAGCATCGCTCCAGACGGTAACCCCGGTGCCAGCCATAAAGTTGGCCCAGGGACCATTCCTGCGAACTTGGAAAACCGACCGGTGGCTTATAGCCAAAAAGGAAAAGCATGTGGTTTGTGCACTCTCGCCCTCTCTTTGAGGCAGATCAGTCCTAAACTGAAGAGCGCTCATCTTCGAGACTCAAGTAGCCAACAAAATCTGCAAAGGGGAAGAAGAAAGCACCATCTACACTGCCACCTTTCAGAGCAGGACAAGGACAGCTTCTTCCTTTAATGCCGAAGCCCTTCCCAGGCAAACAATGGGAGGATTCAGAGCTGTTCCTCTAGCAAGCCCTGAAATAACCTGCAGCACCGCTCAAGTTTCCTGTTGGGTTTCCCCAATAGCAGCGCCCATGCAAATCCAGCCTGCCCGCAGCTGCACTTCAGCATTTCACGCTCCCTCGTCAAACCGAATTATGATGAGCAACTGTTGAGTGGGGAGGGAGTTCGAATACCTCTCCGCACCAGAGGGCGTTGGGTTAATTAAAAAAAAAATAAATAAAAAAAATCACATTCTGATTTTTTTTAACGGCTATATTACCAAGAAGCTCCTAATTGCAAGGGGACTGGCCTGAAGCCTTAGGAGCTGTTAAAAAGCAGCACAAATGAGAACTCAGCCTTGTTTCTTACGTTAAGAAAATATATTTAAAAAAAATATATAAAGTTTTAAAATCAGAGTTTCCAACAGTGATTCAGGGCCATTCGGGGCCAAGCAGCTCTTACATTATAGGGTGCTATTTTATTTCCATTTCCACATCCCTGGAAATGCCTATTAAGTTCATCCTTGGGTATTTCCAGTGGCCCCCGAGAGGACTTGATGCAATACAATCCAGGCAGCCCTTCTTAGCTGGAAATCAAAAGAAACACTTTCACGCCCTGCTCTCTTCACATCCACACCTGCAGCGAGGTCTTGACAATGCACTTGTCTGCAGCCCTAACGTTGCTACCAGAATTCAAATAACTCCGGCGAGAAAAATGTTTTGCAGCCCTCAGTTTCAGCCAGCATCGCCTTATCGCCAAAGAGCCCCCACCTGCATGCTTCATGCCAGAAATTTCTCTCTTTTTTTTTTTTTTTTTGCCGAAAGGAAGGAGTGCTTTGAATTTTGCATGCAATTATGCTCCAGTCCCTGAACTGAAATAAATACCGGTGGTTAATCAGGAACGAGGGTAAATTATTGCTCGCCTGTAACCCTTCTGCAAACATAGACGGAAAAACCAACAGTACGAAACGTGCCAAGGGACTAGGTTAGGCAAAGCTGCAACGTTGATGCTCATCCCTTAAGGTCAATCCCAAGTGAGGAGTGGTAGGTCTGAGCTGAGTCCAGCATAGGACTCTAGATTAGACCCACGCTTCGTTGCATGCGAGTGATTCAGCATGCCTGCAAAACCATACTGCCAATTAATTCATCAAGGGGATTTATTTTTCAGGCTCAGGCTCAAGACAATGATTAGGATATGTGCCACCACAATTTCATGCTAAGTACTAAGCATCTGCAGCTCCCGTTGCAATCCAAACAGGTAACAAGAGTGTTTCCCTCTTGCAGATACTACTTTCTTGCGTCCTTTGCAGAAGGCCAGAAAGGCTGGTCTGAAAGGAGCTGGTTCTGTTGAGTCATGGAGGCAAGCATCTCATTCGTGGTGGTTCATTAGCTTGATATAAAGGGAGAGGAAAGAGCCTTTCCCTAGGGCAGTGATTTACAACCCCCCCCCCCCCCTCATTTGTGAACCCCATTGGAAATTTTGAATGGAGTTGCGGACCCTTTTGAATGGTAGGTGCGAGTATTTGCATACTTTTGATTAACTGTAGTCATTTTTTATGGGCCCCTTAGACTTATAGTCTGGGGACCCCCAAGGACCCGTGGAGCACAGGTTGCAAAGCACTGCCCCAAAAAGACAGGATCTTGGGTGTGAGCTGAGCAGCCTCGAGAGACGAACACAGGGAACAGCCAAGGATGGAGAAGATCATGACATAATGTCCTCATTTACTTTGTTAGCCAAGCCAAGCCCCATCCCCAAAAAGGGGGCACAGATGTAGAAAGGTGGAAAAGAAAGGAAAAATAGAGCTATTGCCTTAATTACAACCACCCTGAATGTCACCCAGAAGGGCACAACTTGGCTCTAGAAAAATCAACTTCACCCTTGGCCTTCTTCAAGTGCCCCCACTTGCCAACACCAGGCAAGGGTGGTCTGGGGCCAAGAGCTCCAGGGCGAACGCATGCATTAAGGACGGTTTTCACCACTTTCCTGGCCATATCGAAGGCTGCAAAACACACCGCTCCGGCTCCCGGTCTGTCGGCTGCTCGGCCTTTATGAGAAAGCGCTATGGGGCACCCTTGAGCAAGAGCAGTGCGAATTCCAACGCACAGCCAAGCCTCGATTATCCAGAATAATTAGTGTCGCCATCACGACAGAGAACCAATTTTTTCCAGATAATTGAACACCGCAGGATGAAGTGCTGGAAACAATACTTTAATTAGTGTACGAGACAGCAAATATGAAAAGACCACAAGAAATAAATGCATGGCACGGTGCAGTGTTTTAAAAATCTCAAGGCACTAGTTAAAAAAAAAAAAATAAAAAAAAAAAATCCATGCAGTTCTCAATGGCAAGCAAAACCCAACTGCGGGCCAACTGTTTTGTTAATAGAAACCCTTGCACATAGTCAACTCTCTACTGTATCTCATACTTTAAAGGGCCCTGAAGACAAGCAGCACAAGTGGAGCACGGAGAACACCAGCGGCCCGGACTGGCTTCCTAAGGCTGTTAGGGGGATAATATTAATTTGCAGAAAACCCGTAGCCCCGGTACGGTGGGAAAAGCATCCTTTTCAGCAACGCAGGAGTGAGCACTGTGCAGAAGTGCCCGCTGCAGCACAGTAACGAATGACGACAGTATAAAGGATGCCTCATTTCCAAAGCAGGTAATGTTTTGAACCTGTTAACCTCAGCAGTTTCTCTCTTAACAGTACATCTGAAAATCATATCAGACGCATGCTCCCAGTCAGCAAGGCTTTCTGCAGAAGAGACCTGGAGTGGTTTAAAATGACATCCGCAGCGCCCTTACCCCTGACCCAGGTTTCTCCCAGAATCACGATCTCCGCCCTCTACCCCCAAAGAGCTGGAGCCTGGTTGCATGTTGGGGCAAAATCCTGATTGCACCAAAGTCAACGGTGAAAATCCTGAGTGCAGACAAGGCCCAGGAGGCAAATGCTGGTCCCAGTGTTACAGGTTTACAGAGCTCCAGCTGTCTTCACTGTGTTAGCTGGTTGCGTAACTGGAATTGCTCATTTCTCTCTCCTTCACATGATTTGGATGGTTTTAAGACCATAAAATATATTTCTTTGTTAGGCACTAGTACAAGTCATATGAGTTGCTGCAGACCACACGCTCTAGATGGTAACCCCATTGCCAGCTATAAAGTTGTGCGGCTTTGTAAGGCCGCCTCCAAGAAGTCCTGCCTTGTCATACGGCTTTCATCAGCTTGCTTCTACCGACAAGTAGATCAGAACGCACCAGCTTTAAAGCTTGACTATTTGAGAGCTTCTGCGAAACAGCTTCGTGCACGCTACCCGAATACTTCACACGTGGGATGGATGTCAGCTTGAAAACCAGGCAGGTACTGCGTGCACACCCTTAGACCATGCACTGGCCCTGACCCGTTTTCTTCCCCCACCCATCTTCTTCTCCAACTCCTTAAAATATGGGGGCCAAGCTAGATTGTTTCTTAAGTGTGTCTGGACAGGCATAGTAGCAGTGGGGGCACCAGGGCACTTTCCAGACCCCATCAGGCCACGCTCCTGCTTGTAAAATAACGCTGTGCCAGCCCCTCGCTGAAGCTGGATCCTGAAAACTCTTATCCCACCACTCGAGGACAAGGAAAGCTAAGATGGACCGAGCAGACTGCCCTCATGCTGCTCTCCCCAAGAGACCGGCCATACGAAGCCCTCGCCATTCTCCAGGCGAGGACTTCTCAAAACGGTCTTTTTCTCTTGTGCACTAGATTTAAAGGCTAAATAAACACGAACTACAAAGCTGACACTACCAATTCGTTTTACAGTGACCAGAGTCTCTGGGAACCCAGGGCAAAGAAGAACAATGGCCTTTGGGGCGGCGGGGGACGGGGAGGGTTAGGGGGCTTTCTGCAAATATAAAAAGGTCCCTGCCTTTTGGGAGTTTTTTTGCTATAGGACAGTCTACCCCTTCTGTGACCCAAGCATCCAAGGGACCAAGCCCCTCATCTCATCCTTGTTTCCGCAGGAATCCCCAAGTGTTTATCGGAACAGAGCTGGGTGCAGAAAGCCAATATCCAGATGTCGCCAGCTGCTCTTTTCGGCCATAAATTTTCCCCACGTTTATTTGAACCCAAGTGTGACCACAGAGCAGAGTTTTAAGTTATGAGAAGCTTTGCGAGGTGCTCCGGCGGGAGGAAATTCAAGTGGCTGCCACCGCCTCCAACTGGGACGTGGGGTCATCTTTAAAAATAGAGCTTTAATTAAAAGCAGTAAATAAAAGCCGACTGACTGCCCTGTTGACGCCCGCAGTCGGTGCTGTTTGGTCCAAACACGGATTAAGATTGAAAACGTCACGTTATTTCTCTGGCCATATATTGCGTTGGCTTTCGGTGGAGTTCCAGCTCCCATGACTCCCCGGGCTCCTCCGTCAGGAGGATTAATCGAATGCAATAAACACAATAATTAGGCCTTCCCTCACGGTATCGGTGCGTGGGGCTGCTGCTAATGGCTGCGGAAGCGCAGCAGCTGGTTAACTCGTAGGAAATATCATACTGCACGTCGGCACCGGGCGAGCGCTTCAAAACCTCCACGGCCGCTCAGCGGGAAAGCTCCGAAAACAGGATACGGCTCATGGAACGGCCTGCTTTGGAAATAGCGATTCACCTTGCTGTGCATATATTATGTTCAAAACACAGCCCCTGGTTCTGGCAACTGCATTTTCCTCCAGAGGAACCATCACCTGGCTGGGGGCGAGGTAGCGTGGGCACGACAGCGCGTGGTTGGCAGCCCAGGCTCGCAGCGCGGCCCCGTCAGAGTCCAACAACTCTGCAAATTCTGCGAAATACCTCGTCACGAGGACACCAAAAAAAAGGCAAGGCAAGATCACCCGGCCAGACCCTTGCGTGCTAACATGGTTTAGATCAAGATGCCTACCTATCAGACGCATGCACCCACGGAAGAAAAAAATCTGTATGTCTGGTTTACGACAGATGCGCTGCAGCAGGCTTGGGAACACCTGCTATGCTATGCACGGCCCGCTCATTTTCATTTCTCCTGCAGATTAAAATGTTAAAAAAAAAAAACCCTCTGCCCTGTCACTCTGCCAGGACATTCCTGTGCAAGTATTCATGGTACGACTTGTACCAACAGCAGATCCCCAAATGCTTTTCCTAGCTCCTGAAGTCCAGCTGGCAGAGCCAACTGAACAAGCTCCGGGGAAGCCTGTGGATCCTTCCAAGGGGGGGGCGGAAAAAAAAAAAAAGATACAGCAATCAACAAATCACTGGGGAAAGCAGCACGTCGAGGCGATGAAG
This sequence comes from Caiman crocodilus, assembly GCA_030014935.1. Classification (NCBI taxonomy): domain Eukaryota; kingdom Metazoa; phylum Chordata; order Crocodylia; family Alligatoridae; genus Caiman; species Caiman crocodilus. The sequence goes on along the minus strand of JAGPOW010001167.1, from coordinate 20,945,183 downwards.
TGTCTGCCCTGAAGGCTGAAGGTCAAGAAGGTTTTAATCGTCCATCCTTCAAGACAGCTGGCAGCACAGTGCCAGCCCCGAATTCATTTGCAAGCTCAAAAGCCCTCCTCCAATGATCTCAAGAGGCTCCTTTGCTAACGGACATTAACCCCGGATATGCAAAAGGAAGGCACTGGCTGCGACTCTTCGGTGGCCCCCTCTGCAGATCCAGATGCCAGTCTCGGCAGCGGAGGAAGGCAAAGAAATGGCCCGGTGGGTAACCCAGCTCCCGTATGGATCGGGTATTGCAAGAGCCGTCTCTGCCATCCCTGCTGGTGCAGCGGGGGCAGCTGCCAGCTGGGATGCCGCAGCCGCGCAGCCCCGCTAGCGTGGCAGTTAACGGGACGGAGAGTTTCGTCCCACACTGCCGATCGTACCCATCAGTGCCCGGGAGGCAGGGAAAAAAAAATTGACCCCCATCTTGTCCCTGGGTCAAAAAGGGCACCAAGAATCATTTCGTTGGGGGGGGGGGAGGACACAACCTTTTGGGCAGGCATGTCACAAATTACTCCGTTATCCCATCTGAGAATGACTCTGATCCCCTTCCCTTGCCCGTTCTGCTGCTTTGCTTTCTGCTCCTTGCCTTGAGCTCCCCACCTGGCCTGCTGCTCTGTTTTCCGCTTCCCGCCCCGTCTCCCATTGCGCTGCCTGTCCTCTCCCCAGTCCGCAGCATGCCCACAGACAGGCTCACACCTCGTACAGCATCCGCCTTTTTCAAACCATCCCCATTGGATGTCCTCGGACAGACCTCAAGAAAACCTGCAATGAAGGCGATTCAACACAGTTTGCTGCTTTTATTCCACAACCCTCGTGGTCTTGCCCGGAGGAAGATTTCCGCGAGGTTTGATCCAAATCCGCTTGGCTGGAGTTTAAACCCATTGCCTCTTCTGCGCTCTGCGACAAGGAAGAACGCTTCTCCTCCATCTTCTTACGGCCGCCTTGCAAATATTTGAAAACCGTATCACGTCTGGTCCCCTGCCCCCTTAACCTCCTTCTCTCCAGACTGAGTGTGCCTCGTTCTTCCAGCCATTCCTCACACGGCTTGCATTCCCACACTTGAGTGTTTTGTTGCTCACCCCTGGATCCTCTCCAGTTTGGGTTTTTTTT
>JAGPOW010001167.1:20910120-20934082 GCA_030014935.1 Caiman crocodilus | reverse complement strand
GCGTCACTCGGGGCCGAACTCCATGGCCCACCCACCTGTCCTTGGGCCAACCGCCCGCCTGTTCTCGCCCGCCACGACTTGATCTTAATTGCTTCATTAATAGATCGTCCGTAAGCGGGAGGCTGCCCATTTGTGCCCCGATGCCAGGGGGCGCTCTCTGCGGCTCCTTCCACCCCAATGCTGCAGCCCAAGCCTCGTTGAGGGCATCTCGGTGTTCATCTTCTCACCGGCCCCCATGCTGGGCCCCAAAAGCGTCCTACCGGGACCCGTCCATAGTCCACGCAATCAGGCGGCCTCTCCGCCATCATCCGGGCTACTTAGCCCCCGAAAACCTCTTCCCCTCTCGGGTGCGGTCCCTCCCAGACCTTCGGCAACTTGCCTGGCCCACCTCCAGGCCCCCGGCTCTTGGGCGACCCTCGCGGTGGGCCCCCTGGCCCTTTGGACCCTCGACTGGCCCCTCTGGTTCCTGGGCCAGTCGAGGGTACTCTCTCGTCTCAGGCTGGACTCTCGCCCCCACTCTCTCAGGTCCCCCTCTGGACCCTCCAAATCACGGGGTAACCCACCCCGTGGTAGGGGCGAGGGGTTACGGTGCCCCGATTTGCCTTCCACCTGGGTGGTAAGTGGCCTGGCATTTCCTGGGGGCTCCCGTGCCACAGAGAGCCCCACCAGGCCACCCGTTCCCGGCAGGGTGCAGTTTCAGGTCATGCCCAGGACCAGAAGCCTCCTGCCATCCCCTTGCAGCTCCCCCATACCTCCGGTGTTCTTCCTAGCAGCTCTCCGGCCGGGCGATGCTGCTGCCTGGCCTCCAGCACCCAAACTGCCTGTGTTTATATACGCCCAAAATGGCTGCCCTCATCTGGCACCTGGAGGCCGCCAGCTCCAGGGCCTTAAAGTGGCAGGCACACACCGTGCCCTGCCACATCCCCGTTCCCTTTCTTTGAAAGCTAACTCCTTTGTCTGCCAGCTGGTAGCTCAGAGAAGAGAGCTACTTCTCCAGGGATCTCCGTTATGTTTCCTCTATCGTTTCCTTTTTGAGATGCTATGTCCTTCTTCCCCACCCTACTCCTCGTCCGTATTCCCTCCCTTCCCCGCTTCTGATACTTCCTACAAGTCTCCATGACCTGCCTTGCTTTCCGCTCCCTTTGGCCAACATGCCAATAGGAGCGTCAAGCTGCATGTCGTACGAGCTACGACCCGCTGCACGTCTGGCGCTGACAAGTCACTGATGCTACTCAAAATTACACGGTAGACAACAAGGAAAGGACTTCACTAAAACCAAAGCTGCCCAAAGACCGTTTCAAAGTTCTCCCAAGTTTCTTATCCGAAGCCCCCGTCACACTGAAGATGCCACGGGACAGCCCCAGCCGCAACGTGTTCTGCTGTCGCGCCAACCCTAAATTAATCTGCAAATCCATCCTAGGTGCTTACAGGGTGCTCGCTGCAGGCGGCCAGACATCCTAAACCGTCTAGCCGCAAACCAAAGTCCTGGCACAGCCAAGATATGCAGGACACAACTTTGGAGGTGCATATGTCCCAGAGTCAAAGACCTACACGCAGCTCAAACAGCCAGGTGCTAGATGACCTTTGGGAATAAATAACAAGCAAAAACCAAAGGGGAAAAAAAAAAATTGAGGACAGACAATAGGCAAATGGAAAGAGAGAGAGAAAGAAAGAAGGTTTTCATTTACCAACAGTTCTTTCAACAGAAGTTGCATTTAAAAATGCCCAGGAGCTGCATGTTGCCATGTTGGCCAACATCTGCCCTCATCAAACAGCTCCAAGGTTGTAAACCTTCACCTTCCTCAAACCAAGACAGGGTAGAAAACTTCCCCAAAAACAAGTAAAAAGTCTTTGTCTCCAAATTCCAGTCTCCCAAGCTGCTGGCTGGTGCCCTAGCTGCCAGCCAACCCCTTCTCCAGTGACTCCAGCTGAGACAACCCCCACCCACATAGACCATAAATTGCTTTTACGGCCGTCTCCAGGCTCAGGGAACTACTGCACACAAAGAACCCGGCTCTCCTAAGACTGCGCGCAAGAGGAGTGATGAACAGGACGCCTCAGCTGAAAAATAAATCCACGTGTGCCTTCTCCTTCTCCGACAAGAGAGCTAGGCAGTCCTGACTCTCCAATCACTTTGTTTTGGAAGAAACCCTCCTGCAGGTGGACTGCATCTATTTTCACGATGGCTTCGAGATGCCCCTGCGGCTTCTGGAAACTCTGTCAAACTTTGCAACCCGATGTCTTGGGAGGTTAAAAACCTGACGTGGAAAAACACTGGCAAGAGCTTCAGGCTTTGCTCATGGAAACTAAGTTTTTCTTTCTTTCTTTTCACAAATGAATGAGGGAAAGCAAATCTTTCCAAAACAAAACCAAGAAAGGCCATTTGGGAAACTCCAATGTGGAGATCTTATCGGCCTCCTGATAAAATAGCAGTTCCCATACAATAACTGTGGGGCAGCAAGAACCGCATTCATATAGCCACGAAGCCACGGAAAAATCAACTCGCCGGAGCTTGCTTTCTGCTCTCACTATACCATCTGTATCACAAGGTCCTCAGAGAGCACGTGCATTTTCTGGGCTGCACCCGACCGTTTCCGAATGCAGGGTACGCTCCTCCCTCGGTATCCCATTGAGTACTGACTCCGCACAGACACCCTGGGCACAGCTGGTCTGGGGCCATCAACAGATGTCTGCCTGGACATTTCATCTGGCCCACTGGTGACACGAGGAATTCCAGGTCCAACTCACAGTCCTGGTGAGATGCTCTTGGCACTGCTTGGATAACAGCCTGTGATGCACTGATCTGTAACAGGGTTGCTGGGGGCAGAACCAGGGTAGTTGTTCGCTGATGGCGACAACAGAAAACTGCATGCAAAGTAAAGGCTTCATCCAGTTCCTGTGGGGTAGAAGACCTATTTCTAAGCTGAGTGTGACCCACAGCCTGACACTCACACTGTCCCCAAACCCTGATGGTGACCTCAGAGCATGCACACGCTTGCATTGCACCCGGCTTCCTCTTCTGCAGCAGACAGGACCCAGCTGCACAGAAAGACCGGACCTGCACCTGCCGCTCACCAGCGCACTAGCAGAGCCCCATCATTACAGAGCCAAAAGGGGACACAGCCAGGACTGCGTGACCGGGAGCTGCCCAACAGCTAACAGGGACAAAAGGACCAGTTCCTTTTTTCCACCTCTCTTCTTCCCGTTGCACCCAGGGGTCCCCCCTCTGTGATGTCCTCTCTCATCTGGGCTAAAAGGGCCATGCAGAAAATTATTCTAGGCAACCAATAACACTGCCATGGAAATGCATGGGAAAAACAAGCAGCAGTAGGGGCCAACCAGGCCCAGAAATGCGCTGCTCTGCAAACATCTCCAGCTGGCACACTGCACCCAACCTATACCAGGCAGAAGGGATGAAGCAGCAGACCTCGTCATCCTTCAACACAAGGAGCCTTAAAACTCCAGGGGCTTGGGCTGCCAAAGCTTTGGGCAAAGCAAAAATCAAGAAACGAGCATTTCCATGGGCGAGCCAAGGTCACAGAACAGGACCCCGGAGACAGCCGTGCAGCTCCCCGGGGAGGAGGCTGCCTGCACAGAACCGCATGCCACGTCTGAAGGCATCTCAGCAAGCTTGTCTTCCATTGAACTTCTACAGCTCCATAACTGCACGTGAGCAAGGCCTGCTTGCTCCACTAACAACATGTATTAGTGTAGATGCATATTACATGCATATTAGTGGATGCACGTAGCACCTGCAGGGGAGCACATGCGGCTCTACAGTACGGAGAGAACGTGGGAGCGGATACTGCAAAGGCAGCCCCTGGGATGGCAGAGACTGCACCTTCCCATCCAACCGGCTGCCTAAGGGCTTGGAGACTTGGTGTTCCTGAGCCACCGATACCACCTGGAGATGGGAGCAGACCCGGACATCACAAGGGGCAGTGAAGTCTGCACCGGCTCCTGATGGAGCTGCAGGGTGAAGGGCCTGCTAATGCAGACGCGCTCGGACCAGAAGCAGGGTCACAAGCACTCGCGAGCCAGGAACGGAGGCTGCCCCCCAGAACAGACTTAAGCTTAAACTGGTCAAACGGGAATTTGCTGCTTAGCTGCAGCCAAGCACATGCTTAAAAACGCGTCCCTTGATTTATAACTGGGTTAGTTAACATAAAGCAATGACTTCTGCTGCACCCAAAGCAAAGCAGCCCGGCAGGCTGTTCCCAGGACGGGTCGTTACACTGCGCGCCCACAGCAGAGTTTCTCGGGGTACGAAAAAACTTGGGACCAAACTCAAATGGGCCCTGTCCAAATACATGTCTCTGGGCTGCAGCATGGAAAGGTGCTTGGGCCTATTCAAAACCCCTTACACAGCTGCCACCAGTGATGGGAGCTGGACTCGGTGACCTTGCGAGGTCCCTTCCAGCCCTAGTGTCTGTGAAATCTATGAATCTCTTCTTTCGCCTTGTCGGGAGGTGCTGGGGAGCCGGCTCAGCCAGGTGTAACACCGGTCTCACTTCTGTCAAACTTATTTTTTGCAGAGGAACGAATCGCACTTCCCTCCCGCTCCCATTACAGAAGTTTGCCCATTGCAGGCAGACAAATGCCACCAAGCTGAGCACAGAGCTGTGCAGGAAACAACTTGCTCGCCGCAGGTCAGGTAAGTGGGGCAACAAGTCTCCCACGCACAGGACCGTGATGTCGATGTCCACCTCAATGTCCAGCCTGGGAACTCCCGGAGGCCGCGACTGCAATGAACTGGCTGCCTGGGGGAGCAAAGGGACAAGGGGCAGAGTACAGGACGGGTGCCAAGATGCTGGGCTCCAGGCTCTCTGGGACAAGCCAAGTTTCTCCAGGCCTCACCATCTGGGCTATATGCATCCTCACAAGTCCTAGGGAGCCAAGACGGTCCTGTTATCTCCCCTTACAGGGTCCCAAAGCACAGAGATGCTATGCCATTTGCCAGACATCATGCAGGCCACCTTTAAGAGCGTATCTCAAGTCCCCACACTGATTGATGCTCCAACTGTCCTGCTTTGCCTGCGAATCCCACCTCCCTTTTGCCTTTGCCTTCCCTCCTACCAACTCAACAGCCGCCACAAGTCCATAGCCCACACAGAGCAAGAGCCCCTGAGCTTGGCTCCCACGTCCCATGTGTCCCCGGCCCGTTGTCCAGCAGCCTTCTCCTCCGATGAGCCTGCATGCGCTGGGACTGTCCGAGCAGGTCGCACACGTTCAGTAGCTGACCCCAAAGAACGGGCTCACCGCAGAGTCGTGCCCCCGGCCCCTTTCTGCTTCTCCACATCTGCTCTGCAGAAGGAGCCTGGCACCAGTATTCACGGTGGCACCACGTGGCTGTGCTGCAAGTATCCAGGACAGACGCAGGGTTTAGTCTCAAGCTACCAAACTGCCCCCAGCCATGCCCATCCCTTGGCACCGCACCTGCCCCTCTCCCAACCACCTACCAATAGCAGAAAGTCAGCTGTGGGGTACATATACGCACAGAGATCACATCTGTATCATGTTGCACAGCGCGTCTGTGGGGTTATGTCCTCCAACGTACCGGGGAGGGGATGCTAGGAACAGACTCCTCAATTCTTTTCTCCCTCCTTTGCTAGCATAACTTGAAGTTAGTGTAACTCTTTGGACTGCACTTTCCATCCGCACGTTGCTCTCATCTGCATTCCTCGCGCAGCCACCGGAATAATATTTGCAATTCAAGGGAGAAACACAAAGGCTCAAAACGTGCTTGCTCCTAGGCCCCGCACCGACAGTAGCTTCCAAACGAACCGATCGTAGCCAAGAGGTGAATGCAGACAGAAACGGTGGTGGGGCATTTCTCCAGCAGGCATCTTACCCCTTCAAAACACTGGCATGTGGCAGGCTGCCAGACATCTGGATGCCTGGAAATCGTGCAGAGAGACACTGTCTCCAAAAATTTACTAGTCGGGTCAAGTTCGAGGCATAAACAACCTGACAGCAGCCCTTCAATTAAGAGGGCGGTGGAGGGGGAACGGGGGATTGAAAAAAGTACAGACTCATTCCAAAAATAAATCACTCAGCACGTTGTAACGTGACTGGGATTGCCTTTATCACCAGCAAGGGTTTGCATTAATCAAGCCTGGATCCTGACGGCTGTCTGTGGGTGTTTTTCTGCCGTGAGTTAGGGGCAGTCTGGTGCCGAGATAAAGGCAGCCCACGGCAGAGCGACTACCTAGCCAGCCTCGACTGCCTCTTCCTGCGATGATTCATTGCTTTGGGGGACTGGAGAAAACACCTGCAATGGATTATGGCAGAAACAAAAGGAGATTATTGATCAAACAGGTCTAACTCAGCCCACATCCTTTTAAAAATCCAGAGAGATGGTCGATACAGATTTCAGGGGGGGCGGGAACCCGCAAAAAACAAGCAGCAACAACTCCTCCATAATCAAATATGCTGTTGGAGATAAGGTCGGCAATAAAACCCTGGCTGAATTCATACATTTTTATCTTGTCTATGGGGATGCAACATGTGCTTACAAAGACAAATGGGCTTATTGTTCCGCTAGAGTCTCCCTGCCATCAATCTCTCGGAGGCTGCTGACTTGGCCTTTTGTTTCAGAAGGTGCCCACACCACACGTAGCCTCATCGCGCATTGATTTTTGTTGCCATCTCCGCACTGAGACCGTGTCTGCTGCCAGCTCCATCGGCGTTACGTACCAGCTGCGCGGCCCCGCATCCTTCCCCCGCCCCAGCGAGCGTGGCTCTCAGCAATGGGGTTTTTTTTCCTGGCTGGGCTGAATATGCCATTCACGGAAAAGAATTAATGCCAGGGGGAGCTGCTCTCCATTTTTCCTGACTTCACCGTCAGCTGACCAGCCTGTGCCCGGCGGGGGCAGCTCAGACTCCGGTGCCAAAGCAGGGCGGCTGGGCCCTGCCCCAGATGGACCACTGGCACACCAAGGGGGCTCTGTGCACAACGGGAAAGATTTAGCTTCACTAATTTTTGGCGCCGCTGCCCCAGACCGGTCCACCAGGAGCTGTGTCCTACGCCTGCATTCATCCCAAGCCCTTCTTCCAGGAACCGCCGTCCCGTTTGCCAGCCGCCGGACACAATCCCCAGAAGATCGGCACCTGCTGCTCGCGGTCGTATTTGCAGCGCAACACCCGAGGGGTCACCCTCCAGCCCCTTTCTTTCATGCGCTCAGTTGGGTCCAACCTGGCCAGATCTTCTGCTCTGACTCTCCAGCCCTCCGCTTTCCTCCCATATCATCATCCCCAGGACCGCTGCCTTGGCCAGCGCCGCCTCCTCTCCCTCTCTCGCCCGTAGGCTCCGTCATGCAGCTGCGTCGGCCAGGAACCACCTCTTTGACCCAGGTCTGCCAAGCAACTCCTTTCCCTTCCCTCCTTTCCTTTAAACCCCTTCCTTCCGAGGAGCTGTCTGCCTCCCTTTCATTGCATCCCATTTTCAGATCCTATTTGATCTTATGCTCCTACCTCTAACTTATCTTTACTAGGCTCTTATTTGCGTGACCTGGATGAGATCCCATCCCAACACCGTGCGCACAAGAGTGAAGGGACCACACCTGCCCCGAAGACTTTACCACCCTAAACCGAGCAAAAAATGGGAGGAGACAGGAAGGTTACTTCCCAGGTACTGCCAGGGAAATGAGACAGAGGGGGATCGAGGTGAATGCTGCTGAAGTGTCCAAGTGATTTAGAAACCAAATGTCATAGATGGTCAGCGCTCCACAGCTCCATCCCAAAGCTACGCTCCTCCCCAGCAGTCTTCTACGGCAAGCAGTTATGGTCGCAAGATTGCTTTCAAACCCCCCTGACCATAGCAATCGTCTCTACCTTTCCTTTTCAAAGTGCTTCTTTTAGCCAGTCCTGGCCGCCAATCTTTCCAGCGACGTCCCCTCAGAGACAGAGTGAACCAGGCCATTTCCGCCGTGATGGTGCATGCACGTGGTTTGGAGTACCTGCCGTCTGGAGCCAGCCCAACAAGAGCGCCCGTGAGACCGAAGTGCAAGCCGGACCTGACCCCAAAGCACCGTGCCTCCTGGCTTTGGCACAAGGCTCAGCTCTGCCAGGTGGAAGACCTGGGCTTCACTGCCAGCCTGGCTGCCTGATCTGGCGGGCGCTTTGCACGTGGAACCAGGGGCTGAAGAAGTGAGCTCTCCCCTCGACAGCAATTCCTTTAGCTAGCTAAGGGACAGGGCTGAAGGCACTGAGAACAATCCCGTCCGCTCGGCACCGATGGTGGCCGCCACCGAGCCAAAGAAGGTGAAACATAAAGAGGGCGAGGAAAAACACTAGCCAGCTTCAGATCTCTAGCAGGGTCATTTGAGGATCCTCATTACTGCGTAGATGGCACATCTCCCCCTTTGCATGAATTCACCGAATTGTTGCAATAAGCCCGTGCAATGTTTTTTAACTCAGCGAGGCATCCCATAGATCAACAAGGCCCCTTAAAGAAGTGGAGATTTAGTGGCTTTGAAGCAACTGCAAACAGCCACAATCCCACTCAGGAAAAATAAATCAATCAATCAATAAATAAATCAGCAGCATTTCAGATAAGTCCCACGTAGCAGGGCAAATGGACTGTGAACAGCCAGTGCTGCAAGCTAAACCTCCGCTGGCAAGGAGACAGAAGCCCAAGCAGGGAATTAGGTGTTCTTGTTCCCTTCCCTTTACTTTCATGCTAGCCCAGACGCATTACAGAGAGCAAACATGAAATAAAACACGGCTGAATCGTCTGGGGCTCAGGTAATGCTTCACCAGAGACTGAAAGCTATTTTTTGAGAGACACCACTCGAGTGCTCGTGTTGGCAGATTGATCAAAGTTGCCATTTCGGTTTCAAGGTATGTTTTTTATTTCCCAGCCATTCCTTAAACTCCAATAAAACGTGAGGTGCAGTACAATGGAAAGCACTCAGCTGGAGGAGACTACCTTGGAGGGGATTTGAAAAGCCTCCAACACCGCAACGCAGCTGGAATTAAGAATTGCTCTGCTTTTTGCAGCTGTTGTGAAGGCCTTTCTGCAGCCCGGGGGCAGCTGATGTGTGGTTCTCTACGATGTGGCCAGACACAGGGCAGAAAACCATCACACAGACACCCTACGCGCCTCCGGAAAGGCTGTTCTGCAATATAAAAAAAACAAAGCACTGGGAACGGTCCAGGCAGACCAGTGAGCGCCAATCTTTTCTGGCAGGCGTGGCCCTGTACCCTCCGAGTGCCACTTTCCCTGCCCAATCTGCTGCTTGCTTTCTGCTCCCTGCCCAATCTGTCGCTGCATTGCCGGTTCCCTCCCCTATGCACCGTGCGCCACCCCCAGAGGCTGCCCCTGCCACTTGTGGCATGCATGCTGCAGGTCTGCCACCTCTGAAACACCCTTGACGGAAGTTGGTCAGGAGCTTGGAGTAAAATGCCAGTGAATCTTTAATGACCAGGCATGGTCAGGACCTTGCATTATTGTATGATAGGGACAGGACTGCAAGGGCTATGCTGGAGAGAACCACCGGCATCCCCATGTCCATGCAAACCAATACAAGGGCATCATCTTCAAAACAGCTGGGGAGATCATTGCTACGCCAGCTGACAGCACCACCTGGATGGGCAAGTCCTCACCAGGCCGATTCCCTCTAGCTCATGAGATCCAGTACACAAGCCCTCTAAGATGATCCTAGCAGTTTACAAAGCAGATTATCCAAACGTATCCTTAATGCTTAATAAGAGTGCACTGTGCTCACGGTCTTGCCGAGAGCAAAGTGGAAATACATATGCTGGCACACACGCATTTCCATTCGGGTTGGTTGTACGGTACCACTATTACACATTACGGCTGCCTTTATTAATCCACAGATGAAAGTAAAGCACTTTAGATGACTCTTCCCCACCACCCCTCATTTTGAATGCCTGCTAATAGGGGTTGTGCTCTGGCAGCAAGAACCACATCCAAGACGTCGCTTTGCAATGCAATGATCTCTGCCTTTAATACGGAGGGCACTGGCTGAAGACAGACAATGTGATTAAGGTGCTGATGACCTAATTTGCTGGAAATACCGCACTGGGGTTGTGGATCTCCAGCTGCACGAAAGATGAACCTGGGGACAAGAAGGAGACACAGCATGTCTGGAGGGCCAGGTTTGGAAATGAAGGAGAAAATCCTGCTTTCACAAAAGTCAACAGGAAGTTTGCTTTGGGAAATTAGCTGCAAGATCCCAACCAGGCTATTTATTGTTTCCTATTTGTACAATGCTGATACCTGGCAGTGCTAGTATAGCCCCGGACTCCAGATGCTGCACAAGCACAGGAAGAGAAGGTCGCTGTCCCAGACATCCTGTAATCCAAGCGTAAGACAACAGATGGATGAAGACAGTCAGACCAAAGAGCATGGAGGGACAAGATGCTACTGATCCAAACACCAGGCACCGAACAGCCATTCACTTGCTTGTAGGCATGGAGGCAAAGCTAAGTTTTAAAGGAGAGATTTGATGGAGGAGAACAAGGGAGCTCTGCAGATAGTTAGGGGCCCACACACCAAGTGGGAAGGGCAGCACAGGAGATGAGATGGTATCCAGCTGCCTATTTGAAATACTGGAGCTTAGTTTAAATGCAACTAGTTCCAGTTTCCCTCTGAACGTGGATATCCCAGCAGAAGAGGTCCCTCTAGATACATGGACATGAGTCACTGGCAGAGCAGCGTGTAGGAAGCACGTGCTGAGCCATCAGTTCTGCTGCGAGATTTCTTGCATTTGCTAGGGAGCTCTGTCCACAATCAGCACGGGCACAGATGTGCACAGACACACACATGCGTGTCAAAAAATAACACTTCTTCTGATGCACCCCATCCTGGATACTCTGGAGTTCAGAGATGCTGCATCCAGAGACCTGGTGTCTCAAAACTATTGGACTCCCCTTGACTTGTACCATCGGGCCCGAGCCCCCACCCTGTGCCACTCCTACAGCCGTAACGCATCAGGGTGCAGGTGGAAGAATTATGACCATTAAGGAAGACACAGCAGGAAACTGGATAACGTACTGGGAGAGGCCATTCTTGCCCCACTGAACATAGGTTATAAAGGGAGCTTTAAAGGAAAAGATGGATCCAGGCTATAAAAAGGAACCGGATCAACCTACGGATATGCACTGTAAGCAGAGCAAACAGAATATGGTTTCCTTAGAGAGAGCGTGAACTTAGTCCCAAGCTTAACCTTCTGGTGCATCCTAATGGTCTCTCTCACCTTGAGCTAAAGGTCTCGGGACATTCAATAAGCCGTTCCTCTGTTCATTGCCTAGGCAAGACAGGAACAGACAAAACAGCCCAATATTGGGCAGCTCCAGCTAAGGATTAAACATGGAAAAACAAGGCTTTCCCTCTCAGTTTAGTCTAGAAACAAAAGAAAAAAATCACCATTGCAGAATTCAGCCGATGGAAATGGTTTTGCTGCTTTCCATTAAGGATATGCACAGCTGTTCACATGCTGGAGAGGTCATACACCTTTACGTTCCTTGGAAAAAATGCAGAGGTGTGCCCCCCAACTCTTTTTTCTTTTCTTCTTTTTCTAAGTTCCTTAGTATCGTGGCTCTCGATGCTCTCATCAGCCGTCTAAAAGTCTGGACCTTTTTCAGCAACACTTTCTGGCAATGCCTATCAGAAGTTTAATTATGCTCCGTGGGCAAAAGCTATGTCACGTGGTTAGGTCAGAAATAGATCACCTTTCTTCTTGCTGGCTCTCATCTTCACATTAAGAAAAATAAAAAGGTAAAATGAAGCATCCCATCTGCCTTCTCCAAGTTGGTCTGCCTTTCATCACGCCCACCTCGACGTAGAGCGGGTGCAAATGAAACCAATTACATTTTTCCAAGTTTATTCTCATGGAGAAAAAGGTTTCTTCAAGCCCCGGAACAATTTCCCGCCTCCTTTCCGAGCCCGGTATTTCTACTGCACTTCGTATTAAGGCGTGCAAACCTTAATGCATGCGGCAGTCTACTGACCATCACATTTATTATTCCTTTGTATTCCAGTACTGTCTCCAAAGTCCCAGCCCTATTAGGTTGCGTGCTGTACAAACATCAGAGAGACAGCCCAAAGAACCTGCAGCCTAAACGAGGGAAGAACATCCTGCAAACAGAAGAGCCATGTATTTATCTAGGGTAGGACTATTCTTTCAAAAACTGCCATGGGACATAATTAAGAGGCAAGATTTAATCAGTGTTGAAAAGGCTGGTCCTTCTGCTGCTTCCTACCAAAGTAGCACAAACCGCGTCCCATGATGGGAGTGACCCGGCAGAGATGTGCAAGCAAATCCCATGCTGCAGGTCCTATGACAACAGCAAATCAACTTCAGAACAAAGATCGGTCGGATCTCCTCGCCCAACCCGTCCCGCCTGGGCTCGGCTCTGTCCCCATGGCCGTGGCCAAGCACCAGCTGGCAGCGCTGCCAAGAGAGGAGGACGTCTGCAAATGGCCAAGAGAGACCAAGCACAATGAGAAGACCACAGAGGCAGCTGTGCTCCTTTTACCCTCTTAGCGGGAGGCCAGGCATCTTGCATGGGGCCTTGGGCAGGGGTCCCCCCCATGTGTGAGGACATGGGGAAGGGGGGAAAAAAAATTGCTCTGATTTTATGGAGCCCTTTTGGACTTCTGCTGCCTGAACTCAGGTCCCCCTCTCCCCACCCTGCTTCCAACTACCTAAAAGGCTTGTGTACCTTGGAAAGATTTAATGGGGCAATAAAAATAAAAAATAAAAAAAACCAACAGCATTTACATAAGAGCAACGCCAGCAGAACCACTCCGACAATGTGAACAGGATGAAATGCATGCAGCATTCGTGCCAGCCGGCAAGGAGGGCAGGCCCCAGGCGTCCCGCGCTGGTGTTCGGTTCTGCTCGTTGCAGGTCAGATCGCTTAGTTTTCTTCTTGTGATGCCAAGGACTTGGGAGACCAAAAGCCCTGAGCTCCCCCACTTTTCCCAAAAACCCTGCGTGAAGCAGCTGCTGGAATCAGGCTCTCCGACATGCTGGCTCACGCTCCCCATTTCCCTGGGCCCGTCTTCTACCTCGTGTCGCAAGCCGGAAAGAATTTGCCCGTTGAGGTCCGTTTGCTCCCTGATCCCAACAGGCAGAGGGTGCTTGCGAAACTGCACGTACGCCGCACTTGTCGGAGCAAGACTCAGGAAAACCGAACCAGGTGAACACAGGTCTCTTGGTTCCCTGGAATGAAAAGCTGCCTTGTGCAAAGTAAACGCAGGAAGGCGAGGGGCCCCATGCAACGTGTGCAGGCAAGGTAATTCAGCCAAAAGCTTGCCCTTTCGCCCACCCGACTCCATGGGCTAGCACGGAGCCTTCCAAGCCCTGACGCGGCTGCCCGGGCGGCTCCGCCGAAGTGCAACCAGGGGCTGGCGGGGAGGGGGGCAGGTGTGTTAATAAGGACGTTTCAGGTCCGCGCTGACATTTCCTGGATACGCAGGATCTTTAAATGCGGGCACAGCGGACTTTGCCATTCAAAGGGGTCTCTGTTCGGGAGCGATCCGTGGGACGAGGCACTGACATTCATCATAAACACCTTGCTGCAACACGCCGCAGTGCTGGCTCCGACAAGCAGCCTTACGACGATGTTCCATGCTCCGGCACCTAATAAGATTCATTTAAGCAGCTTGCAGCGACTGAAGCCGTTCCACTACGGAAAGTCTTTCCTGTTAAGGGCTTAAGTCTAAAAACAGTCAAGCAGCCAGGATGAGCAAGCATGGGTGTGGGCGACCTGGCACAGAAGAGAGGGGCAGCACTCAGACAACTTCGCCCTTGCTGGCTCCCAGACATCAAGCAAAGCACTGCTTTGTGGATAACAGGATTAAGGGAGAACTGCTTTGCCAGCAAACTCCACTCCAAAAGGGCAACTGCTTTGCATGGAAACTATTTCTTCAGGACACAACCCAGCTTCTCCCCCACGCCCTGGCCGCTCTGGGCCAATTGCAGAAATGCTGCCCATCTTCCTGAACGTGATACAACTGGCCTGCACTGCTTTCTAGTTCACTTAGGGGCTAAAGGAGGACAGCTGCCAAGGCACAGTGGTTTGAGCAGGTCTCGGGTCCGAGCATCTAGAGCAGCAACCCTCAACCAAGGTGCCGCAAGACACTTTTAGGGGTGCCGCGAACTGCCACTGAGCATCAGCACTGCTAGGTGTGCAAACACAATTCACAAGAAGTCAACCTCCCTGGCAATCTTCAAAAAACACGTCTTGATGCCCATCTTGCTGGGATCGTTTCGGCAATCTTTCCAGCGCACATGCAGGGGGGCTGGACCCGATGATCTGTAAGATCCCCATCAGCCCCAAACAACTATGAAACTATAAGAGAAGCCCAGAGATTTCAAAGAAGTTTAAAACATTCAGACCTGCTGCTGCCCCTTCTTAGCTCTTTGCAACAGGAAAAAAAAAATCACTATCATTTTTCTGTTGTCAAAAAGCAAGTGAAAACGAAGAGCTGGCATTTTGCGAGGGGTGCCTGGAGCCTATCAAGCAGTGCTTTGAGTCTAAAAAGGTTGAGCGCCACTACTCCAGAGCTGGATTCTGGGCTGAGTCACCTTAGGCAAATGCTTTTTACCATTTCTTGCTTTAGTTGCTTCTTTGGGTTAATGGGAGAGAGGACCGTTCACCTACAGGACAACGGTGACGAGCCAGAAATAAAGAGAAAGGGCCCTTGAATTCCCCTCTGAAAAGAAAGCAGGCAGCATGCTCAACAAACACTAAGAAGAGGAGGTCGGGTCACTGGACCGCAGGGTAAAACAGCCCATCTGCCTCCCCTGTGGAAAGCACAAGAGCCCTCCAACAGATGTGGGCGCCAAAGGCCAGGGAAGGGTGCTAGGCGATTCAGCATGCATGAAAAGAGTCAAAGCGGAGCGGGGTGGAGGCACAGCTCTCCAACTTCACGCACACGGTTAACCGCACTTCCCCTCCACTCCCGATGCTCACCTCTTGTTGCATTTAACCCATGTGGTTTTCCCTGGGATAAAAGGGAGACCCACCAAAGCTTGTACGAGCAACCAACTGGAGCCTCCAGCTGCCACTGGGACAGGTGGCAGAAAGAGGTATGGAAGGAGGGAAGTGAGAGTGGAGGGGTGGAGAAGATGGAGGGGAGAATTGAGACTGTAAAAAAGGAAAGAACAAAATCCCACGAGAGAAGGAAGTGCGCTTCGATTCTCGACGGCGCCCCACGTGAGCGGAAGCCAACAAGTCTGAATCACTGCCCCAGACCACATGGCCACATGAAGCTGCTCCAGGACGGAGCTAGGGTGGGAATGGAAACAGCCTGCCTTACCGCGTGCGGCCGAGCAATCTGAACAGGGTAGGACATGGCGTGAGTGGGGTAGCGTGGCTCCGCCGCCCTCCAGCTCGGGGTCACGGGCTGCGTAGACCCAGACATGTTGAAGAAGCAGATGCGCTGGTAGTCTCCTCTGAATCTTCCCCCTTGAAGGACTAGGAAATCCAAGAGCTCCTCTTCATTGTGCACGAGCCGGAGGCATCACGCTGCAACTGCAAGGAAACAGGAAAGCAGCAGATTAAAACTCGAGCTAACCACAGTCCAGCGAGACAACCGAAAAACATCAAGCCGCAGATGGTTTCCAAACCCCGGCTGCCTGAACTTTTCTCAAATGCACTTTCTTCTGCTTGTCATGCTCTGCTTGGCTGGTTTTAAGGTGGAACTACATTCCTACCCCATGCGAGCCCAAGGAAAAGGTTAAATCAGCTGGAACAGCATCTGGCTATCGATAGGCATTGCTATGGCTCTAATCACCTCAAACGTTAGGGCCGGGATCGGGTACCTGCAGGCAGCTCTGGTGGGTCCAGTGGACTCTAACAAAGTGCTGCTCCCAGGATCAAAGCCACAAAGCATCCCTCAGAGGCAGAAAGGTCTTCTTGGGGGGCAGCCCTGCTCCAAGGGCAGTGAGAGGGAGCTCTGCTATTGCATTTGGCGAGAGCAGAAAGCAGTCAGCTGCCTTCATTGGGGGCATTGCAATGAAGGAAAAGAAAAATTTAGGATGCGGGCCAGGAAAGCCAGGAGCTCTGGGGAGGTCCGGGGAAGTGGCACAAAAAGTCAATTCCTCGAGTCCCTTCAAACTGAATTAGAAGCAACACCGGAGAACAGGCGAGATGCAACCATTTTGTAACGGGCCATTTGAGACAGGTGCGCTGGCCAGCCTCTGCTCTGCAGCCATCTGAAAACCTAGTGCTTTCGGCTCTACAGACGGAGGGAGTAAGCTTGATGCCATCTTTAGCTGTTACTGCCAACGGCTCCGTCTCCGCTTTCCCCTCCTCCTTCCTCTCCCCTGCATACATTTCCTCCCCCGTCCTCCTTTGACCGATCTCACATTGCTTGTGCCCATCTGACTGAAATGCCGATCCTGCAAACTGCCCACCCGTGGGGGGAACTTTATGCAAGAAACCAGTTTCCCCCAGCTCCACAGCACCTCTCCCAGGCACGTGTGCAAGACCGGAGACTAAAAACCAAGGGCTGCTTCGAGTGCTTCACACATCCCTGCTGCTCCGAAAAATAGTCGAGCACTAACAGGCAAACCGGATGGCGAGTGCGAGGGGAGACGCTGCCGCACTCAGCACCCGCATCACGAAAGTGTCGGACGCTCCGCATCCTTTTGCAGCCAAAAGTACCCACGAGCTCCTTGTCGCCCCAACCAGAGATTTATCCAAGTTGTTGATTTTTATGGACACTTCAACCTGTTTACTAGGAGAGGATTTTAAACCTTGGCCCCGTCAGGATTTCAACCCAGAGCAACTAATGCCTGAACACAGCCCTTTACGACTGGCTGTTGAAGCGGCATTAACCGTTACTCCGCTTGTAACAATTCATTATAAAACCGAGCACAAGTTTCCACTGCTGCCTGAACTTGGAAAATGCTGCCACTGCCGAAGCAAATCCCACGTGTAAAAAAAAAAGCAACCAAAAAACCCCCAACCCTGCAGCACATCTGGGTTCAAAAGAAAATCAAATATAG
Source organism: Caiman crocodilus (assembly GCA_030014935.1). NCBI lineage: Eukaryota > Metazoa > Chordata > Crocodylia > Alligatoridae > Caiman > Caiman crocodilus. Next base: position 20,917,094 of record JAGPOW010001167.1, on the reverse strand, counting down.
TTACTCCAGCTCATCTCTGCACATGCTGCCTCTGACCACCACCCACCACCGTCGTCTCTCTCACACGCGTGTGCAATTTCTAGTGAGGGGTACTAATACATGCATAGGTGCTTGCAAAGCCTTGTCAGATGCCTGGATCCCCTGCATCAGGATAAAGGAAAAGGCACAGAAGAAAAGAAAACTTACAGCGCCGCTAGCTGTAGCTTGGCCTCTTTCAAGCTTTTCTTAGGCACTGCTATAGTCAAGAGCCCAGAGAGGCCAACTGAATGTGACAAAGTGAAACAGGGCTGACACGCACAAAAAAAAGAGCATGGAGGAGGAGGAGGAGGGAAAAAAAAAAGAGGAAGCTGCTTTTTTTTTCCTTGGGACCACAGCTCAACCCCTGTTAACAACTGCTCTGCTAATCTGCTGCAAGCACACCGGCTGGAGGAACCAGGCTTCCTTACCACTTTGCCCAGATGCCCCGGGCACGGATGAAATCGCAATAACTAACAGCCTCTGGCTTTGCCCGGCTGCGGAGAAAACCTTTTCGGCCCCTCCGTCCACACGCGCCCGAGACGCAGGAGGAACCCGCTGCGGCGCACGAACGGCCGCGTGGCGGGAGTGAGGGGAACGCTGCTGCCAGTGGACGCCGCGATGGGCAACCCTGCCGGACTTCACAGCTTCTCCCACGCGCTGGAGAGGCCCCGGAGGAAGCCGGCGGTCTGCACAGCCGCACTTTGAGACGGCAACAGCAGTATCAGGAAGAGGAGGCGAGCGCCCCGACCCACGAGTCCCCTGCCCTGCCCTGCCCGCTGGTCACAGTGCAGCTCATTAAGTTGTTGGATGGGGCGAGGGGCTAGTTTCCACCCCCACGCATGCGTTCACCTGGGAGGTTTGACCCAGGGAGGTGCCCAGAGCCCCGAGGCCCCAGCTCTGCCCCACAAACAGGCCGACAATCTCACCGAACAGGAACTAGGTGCTACTCGATGGAATTCACCCTGCGGGACAGGAAAACCCCTGCACACCAAGGGGGACTTTTTAAAGACACTCAAGTGGTAGCACTCATTTAATGTATTTCCCTTATGACTACTTAACTTCCCCTCGTGCTTCTCATCGGATGGTTCAAACCCTCACCGCTTGTGCTGGGCTGGTACTGTACTAGAAAAATCTTCTAAAATCACCCCACCACCGAAATGCAGCCACCCCTAAAGCCGACAGCACGCCCGAGGCCTCTGGAGACGTGCGAGATACCTTCCCCCGATCCGCTCCGCGTCCAGCCATCCTTGCTCACCGCCTACAAAGCGTTAACACGATCACAAAGGCACCGCGGGGACCCGTAGCCGTTAGTGGCTTTCAGCAAGCCAACTGCTTCGTGCAAAGCCGGGGGACTCAACAGGTGGGTTCGTAGATTGCTTGCTGCCATCCCAGCTGTCTGAATTAAAAGCAACCCGATGACTTTTTGCCAGCGAGATGAAAAGTCGCAACCGGCTTCAGAACGAGGCCCCAGCTGGACCGTGCGCCCCAACGAAGGCTGACAGCTATAGCCCCGAGAGCCTTTTCACATCGTGCCAATGCACCTGGCTCCGGTGACTGCAGCATTTGAGGCCATTCCCAAACACCCCTCTGTTTAGCAAACCACGTCCCATGCGAAGCTGGGGAGGAAGCTGCCGGGCTACAAACATGACTGCGAACTCCCTTAGGCTGGTACTCGGCAGCATCAGTTGTGTGGCTGAAGGTGCTCGGCACCTCCAAGGGTTGTTAGACCGCTCTGGTCCCGTCCAGCTGATGATTTACTCCCCCAGCCAGGAGCGCCGGACATCACCAGGGCCTCACATTACCGGGGTCTACAACTACTACGCTTTCCTTGTACGCTGTTCCTGAAAAGCTGGGCATTAAAAAAATCCAACAGCACGCGGTGAGTGGAAGAGCAGTGCTATGCTACGGCTGTACCGTGCCTCGCTAAAAGCAAGGAATGTCATGCCGGCAATAAAAACTCCAGCAGCATGTTTAGAAAGTCTTAAATGAGCTGTGCAGTAGGTGAGCTGCAGGTCGGACAAAGCCGAAGACAGGGCCACGCGAGGCCAACCGAGTGCTGTGACCACACGGACCTTTGGAGAGGAGTCTGCCGACGCCAGCATCCAGTGCTCCAGCTCAATTAAAGCTACTTTTCCATAGGCATCGAAGCGGAGCGCACGGGCCACTTCTCTGTGCAAAGATCAGAGCAGCAGCAAGCTGCCAGGGGCAGCAAGGTGGTCAAAATTTGGGAGGTCAAACATCGCTGACAGCAGAGAGACTTCAGTGACCGGACGCGTATGCCAAACTGCAATGGCATCTCTTTGCCAGGCCCCGGCTTTTAAAATAAAACGGGGGAACGCGTCCAACAGCCGCAGAAGATAAATGGAAATAAAGTGACAGGCAGGCAGCTAGCAACTCAGCCTGCAGAACCAAATGATTAGGTTACTGCTTGCCCTTCTGATTTTGTCCAGGAGCAGACATCGTCTCACAGGAAAAGTATTTCTCTCGCCCAGCAGAGACTCTCCATCACAGACGGTTTTATCCACAGACCTGCATTACCCATTACAGCTTTTCAGTATGAATAGATTTACAGCCTCTGATTCAAACCAGGAGAAGGCAGAGGCAGACAGGCAGTTACCAGTGAAATTGAGCGCAGGTGTGTGTCTGCAGACATGCAGATCAGGCAACAACGGTTTGAAGAGGCTCCTGAATGCGGCCACTCGCACCCGTTTGGATGGCCCAGCCGGCACGGCCGTCTGAAGCTTGAACGCCTTGGTCTTACAAGCGGGTAATGCACAACTGGTTGGGCAATTGCTACAAGGCGACGCTCCTTGGAGTGGCATGTGCCACGTGTCACCTGTGTCTGGATCCATCATGGGGGGTGTTAGAAGACACCTACATAGCTAACAGCAGGCGTCTTCGGCTGTTTCTCTAGGCTCTGTTAACTCGTTTGCTAGGATTTTCACCTTTTTGCTCTTCATTAGCACGTGCTAGCACTCCGGCCTCTCCATTCGGTGATCGTGACCACGCGTACGGACAGTCCCAATCGTCACGGAGAGCAGTAGTGGAGCTGGAGGCGGTCGGGGCCATCACAATAATAGTTGTGAGACCTCCCTCATCTCTGGGGGCTGTGCAGCTAATGGTTAACCGCCCCCCCGCCCCCATTAGTGTCCAAGCCTACGTCCCCGCTACTAGTTAAATAGCTGCTCGTGTCTACAACCTATAAAACCATATCGGCCGTTCCACAAGCACAGGCACCTCTTGTAGCTCGTACGCCTTAGAAACGGTAGCCATCGCCCTCACGTCCAACTCCACCAGGCTCTGGATCAAGGTCTCTCTTTTAAGTGTGAATGCTCTTCAAGTGACAGCGGGTGACTTGGAGTCAGGTCCCTGCTGCAATCAGGAAGGAGGGCGAGGTGGCTGGTATGACGGGTGCCGCGTGCCCCGAATGCACGGCACTTGTTTCATCCGTGGATACGGCGGGCATTCCCTGTTGTACGGCAGCGATTTTGATTTCCAGCATCTGGCCTTTCTCTAAATAAACTTTATAAGCCCTGTGTCACAAAGGCATAAAAGGAACCTTCCGTTTTCCTTCCACCTTATTAAATTACACTTCCTTCCTACGGTGCTATAACTCAGACACTCTTCTCCTCCGTTGGGGCCTCTTAATGCTCCCTCTCCCGGCCCAGTGTCTTTCTTCTTATCTGAACTCCTTCCCCACAGAGTTTTCCCTTTTAATTCAGTAGATTCAGCGTGCGTGTGCGCATTGCAGAGCGCGACGCTGCAAATGCCCAGCAACTGAAACCAAATAACAAGGTTCAAAGCCTGTAAGGCGGTGCTTCCCATGCGACACTTTACAAGGAAAGGTTCAAGACGGTGCCAGCTCAACCTAAACTTGTTGGTATTGTCTCCATCTAACAGCTGGACTGGGGCTTTTTTGGCTCCGGAGAATTGGAAACGGTCGTGTGATCCCTGACAGGTTGGAGTAACGCATAGGACCGCTCCAGGGGGCATTACTGCAATAAACATCTCCTCGCCCCTTTTTTGGGTTACATGCTGAAAAGAAGTATACAACCAAGACACTAAGATCCACAGCAGTCTCCCATCGGGAGCAAGCAACACAGTGCACGGAGCATGTTATTTTCCTCTGCCAACCTCAGGTTTCACTGTCCCGTGGCTGTGAACTATGCCAAGAGATCTCGCTGCCCAGAAGTCAGACTGTAGATCAGTGATCTCAAAATCATTCAGCCCATGAGGACCTGCAGTCCCCCCTCAGCAGCTGCACGACGCTGGCTGCGTTTCCTAGCAGAGCACAAGGCAGAGCAGTCAGACATCCCACACCCGTAATGGCACGAGTGCAGCGTACACCCCAGGATCAAAACCAGAGGTTGGGATGACTGATGTTTTCTTTTAAGGACCAATGAAGATGCAAAGAAATGTGTTTCAAGCCATTTCCAAAAACGCCTCCTGATGCAATGACAACAGATTCACCTACTCAATAGGTGCATGACATTTTCCTGGAAGGCGACTGATGACATGTACAAATATGGGTACGTAACGTAGCCACTACGCCCTCTGAATCAAAAAGCATAAGATCTACTGCTGTATTCATAGGAAAAAACAAAAGTTAGAGGCAATCAACCCACACTCGAAAGAACGCATCATAAACATTCAACAGGAAGAGATTTTAAATAGCAGTACTCAGAGGTTTGAAGGTTGGGGTTGTCCAGTGCCCCGGGTAAAGGAAGGGTTTATTTTTGCCATAAGTAGGTGGGTTTTATTCTAAAGGTGTTTTTATTTGTAGCTCGTAAGAGGAAACACACTGGGAAAATATCACAGTGCTCGCTCCCGGTGAACAGGAAGGGGCCAGATCAATACGGTACGGCTTGATCCAGGATCCAAGGTAGCATGATCTACCCAACCTGGCACGGCACTTGGGCCAAAGAGCGGTCGTGTATTAAAACTGAACTCCGCCACCGAACTGTTCAGCACAAATGGAAAGGGGTAGAAGGGAGCGAGCCGCGTTTTTTGATATTTCCATCTTTGTTGGAAATCGGGGTGCCGGGAGGGCGTACTCTGCACAGCCACCAACAGCCAAATCTTGCTCCCTGAACTCATGCAAAACCACCTTTGACTTCTAGATTAAGATCTGGGCCCAGGAGTCACCATTATAATACCCCACTCGGCGGGTAAACCAGAACACGAGAAGCCCCACGCAATTCCCCGGTAAGTTTGCCCGTCAGCTGGACCCTCATGCATACTTCTATTCTCTTGGCACAACGGTGAATCAAAAGCGCGCTGGGCCCAGTGGTTTCCCCCCGTCTTGTTTGCTCTTCGCAAGAGCACGGCTCGCAGGAAGTAGTGAGCTGGAGAACAAACCTCCCAAGGAGGCAGTAAATGCATCACGCCTTTGCAAGTCTTTTCTAGGATTGCTTAGCAAAGCGCCGAGTCAGCATCCAGAAGGGCGGCTAACGGGAAATTACTGGCGAAGCCTAAGGGGAGCGCCCATGCATCTCCTCCTGCACGTGGGTTACATCCGCAAGCAGCCAAATCTGGGCTGCCAAGGTCTTTTGTTATTATTTCTTTCTATTGCTTTTTTTTTTTTTTTTTTTTTAATTAAATGCAATAGTCTCTTCAGCCTTCTTACAGTACAGGGCTGCTCCAGAGTTTCATTATTTCCCCAAAGGAAATCTGGTTCGCATATTGGCAGCAACGCGGATATTTGCAAGAAGCTGACAAACAGGATTTGTTCAAGGCCACATAGCAAACCCAGGAGACTCGGGCACGCAACCGTCGTCCTGGGTCTCGCACGCTCCTTGCCCCCGGTCGTTCTCCCCCCATGACAGCTTCACGCTGAAACGCTTTTGAGCCACGGTGAAAGGTAGCGACTCCGCCAATAAACAGCGCTTGTAAAAGCTGCAACCTGGGATTTTAGGTTCCCGTCAGACTTTCCAACCTATTTTCTAACACCGTCCCTGTGGTTCAGTTCTGCGTCCCTGGCATCATGTGGTATTCGAGTGCGTCTGCATGATCTAGTATGTTGGGACGCATCTCATATATGCTCCCGTTTCACTAAACCCATGCCTGTTTTCAGCTGCGACACACTCAGGAAAGCACCTGCATCGGTTCCCATCTTCCTCCGCACGTCCTTTTCCTGGGAATACAGACTATTTCTCTGCCCCTCTTTCCCAGGGTTTTACCTGTGGCATATCGCAAGGTTTTCCAGGGCTTCAGGTATCGCTCCTTAAACTTGTGCCAAGGTTCAAAGTCACAATGCGGCGGGATGCTGCCGGACCCCCTACCTGACAACAGCGCTGATCCAACACCTTACTGTCAATAACGACCCCTGGCAATTTGGGGCAGCAGGAGATGGAAGAGATGCTAAGATCAGAGGGGTTTGGAGGGTAGGTACCCAAATCCCAACGGACACGGGCTCCTTTGAGAAGCCCAGCCTAATCACTCAGATACGTTTCCGATGACGAACAACCCCGAGGCTATAACACACTGCTCCGCTGTGTCCCTAAAGCACCTCCTGCTCTAGGCGCCCTTCACCTGGGCACGGCTGGGGACAAAACCCATCAAAGAGCTCACGCCGGTACTCCATACACCAGGGCAACTCCGGCGTAGCAAACTCACCGAAACGTTTTGAGACAGACGTAGGGAAGCAATGCGCACACCCCAGCTGCTCGCCCATCATGTTAAACACCCAAAATAGACACTTAAAAAAACAGAGCCTGAAGGTGAAAGAAAAGGGGATTAATCAAGGCAGGGGTCACTCTTGAAACCTAGGAGGGTTTTATGCATAGGAAGGAAACGGAAAACGACATTAAGTCATATTATCCCTTGCTGAAGACGGTCCGCAAAGAAGAACGGAAATGTCGACAGAGAGAGAAAGAAAGAAAGAGGACGCCGGTGTCGAGACAGAATGAGGACAAACAGGAGGAGGACAAAAGGACCGGACAGTAAATCAAACACAA
>JAGPOW010001167.1:20873748-20888020 GCA_030014935.1 Caiman crocodilus | reverse complement strand
AAAAAAAACCTGCAAATTCTCTGATAAGAACCCAAAATCTGTGATCAAAATGAAAGGCCCCACACAGCCCCCTGGCCCTGCTGGTGCCCCTCACTCCCCTCTGCAAGCTCCCCAACCCTCCTGGTACGCCTCTTTTGTGTGTGCATATGTGTATACGTATGTGTGCACCTGTGTAGGTACACATGTGTATGCATACTCATGTGCACATCTATGGGTGTACATGCACATGTGGACACCAGACACTCCCACTGGGAGCGGGGAGAAGATGTAGAGACCCCCGGGCCAGCTGCACACGGACTGTAAGTCACGCTATCGGCCCTTAATGGAAACCGTACATGGAGGAGCCAAGCCCAGTCTGGCCGATAGCACCGCTCGGGTTCCACGTGCAGACAGCCTGGCACTCCAGCCAGGAGTGGGGAGGCTGCAAAACCCCTGCTCCCAGATGGGTGCAAACCTCTCAGCCCCCAGCTGGCTGCAAACCTCTCCATTCCCTCAACCCTGCCAGTCACCTCCCAAACTCCCTACAAGCCCCACTTACCACTTCACAGGCTCCAGAAGGAAAGTGAGCCTGACCCAAAACTTGGGACAGACTAAAAGCCGCAGGCCTTGCCCTTCCCCTTCACCCTGCCCCTTCAGGCGGGGTTGGGGCTTTCCCACCCTTTCTGCAATCAGCTCTTGCAGGCTGGAACTCAGCCCACCTCCAGAGCTCTTTGCAAAGAGGGTAATCCATGGGTTTCTCCGTTTTTCCGTGGGAAACAGAAAACCTGGATCCCTGCTGATCACGTATACTGGTCTGTGTGCAATTTCTGTCCCTAGCTATCTACAGGAAGGGGAAGTGATTTGACCAAGGACATGCAATCCAGCATCACCATGTGGCCCTACCTACAGGACTGCATTACCCAACCATACATTTACAACAACAAATTAAATCCTGCAATGCCTCACCAAGTACCAGAATTAAGACATTACATATGCATGAAGTCGGCTATTGACTACCGTCTCACCGCTGGGACAGCGTGCAAATATCACTTGGCACTGAAGTTTGGGATCTACATTTACCCGCATTATCTCCATTTAAATAACAGCCATCTTTTTTTAAAAAAAATAAAAAGAACAGCTGCAGATTTCCAGTGGCTTGACCCAAGTTAAGACACAACACATAATGCTTTTCAGGCAAACCCAAATTAAGCCATCATGTGTGGATTGTCAAGGATGAACAAACCAGCATTAACTACGAACAAAATGTGGAGAGCCACTTCTCAAAAGCATGAAACACCAAGAACAGCAGTGCTCGCAATGCCAGACCTGCCTTCAGCTGAGAAAGCAAAGAGCTTTGCAAAAGAAACTTTTTCTTCCACACCCTGCTCCCAGGCGGAAAGGGGAAGAAATCAGACTGCTCCACACAAATAAAACAAGCAGGAAAAAAAATTTATATATATAAATCCCCCATCTCAGATGAAATAAAACAGCAAAAAGGAGATAAAGAACATGCACGCGACACTGGCCACCTCTGGGAAACCACAAAAGTGCATTCTCAGCCTCCAGCACTTCAGCGCCAGCCTCTTTCTTCACCGGGCCAAGTCCTTGTTCTACAAAGGAACTTCTTTTTGGCACACGCCAATGGCCTCGTTGCAAGCCCCCGTTAGAAACGCGAGCCGAGGACAAGAAGCACTATCCCGAGTGGCCCACCATGAGCGGCGCTTACTCCGGAGCATCACCTACCGGGCCCTGCTCATCCCCGAACCAGCCGGCTCAACTTGCAAACAGGTAAATAAATAAATAAAAGGAGGCCACACAGTCTTCAAACCAAGCTGGAAATGAAATGGAAAGCCTGTAATTATTTCTCAATGCTCCTGCCAGTCTCAGCCTATAAACACAGTGGATTACATAAGTCCACCCCTCCTGTTTGGAAGCCAAAAGTATGAGCTTTTCCTCCAGCTTTGGCAGTGAGTAATAATTCCTTGTAGTCATGGTAACACTGGCTGGCTTCAAGCAAGCAGACAATGGGTGAACTGAAATACTGGTAGGCCTTTTTATAGCTCAGCTCTAAAAACCTCTAAAATATTAGCTATCTTACGGCTAACCCAACTCGACAGCCTCTCCTTCTTAACCATTTCCTTCCTGCGCCGCGACCTAAATTATTATTTCGAGATGCAACAGAGCGCCCTCTTGCACGCACTCCAGGGGATCATCTGCCACTTCAAACCTTAAAACGAGTAGCCGCGTGTCTTACAAATAAATAAATAAATAAATAAATATAAATAAAATGGGCCCGTTTCTTCACCTCCTCCGAACGGCGCGGCATTTTTCACACGTCGGGCACATTTCCATTTTAATGGATTGCCTGATTTCTTCTCGCTGAAAAATAAATCCCAGCCGGGAGGGATTTCAAGTGCCAGCGTTCGCAGTAATCGCCGCAGACTGAATGGTTTTATTTGATTTTGTTGCTAAGCGGGTCAGCCGAGTTGGGAGTAAAACTAGAGCAGAGTTGAGTCGAGCGATCCCCGCTTCTGGGGAGTACAGCAAAGGTGCCCCCATCTAGCCGTGCTCGACCTGCGGGGTCCGTGCTGGCAGCGCCCTCGCCATGCAACACTCCTGGGACACATCCGCTTCTCCGCACGGCAGGCAAGGCAGTCACTTTATGAGTTATTGCTAACTTGGGGAGACCCGGTCTACCTTTTCTGGGCACAGAGGGCGAATTACAGCAATACGCTAAAACAGGTTAACCTCGTCTCAGACAGAAGTAACGCGGGTCTGTGCTGCAGAGCAGTCAGTCATGCTAACGGTTTACGTGCTTACCTGAGTATTGCCACATCCCAAGACCGCTACCCCAGTGAAGGGGTCTGCGTACAACAGGATGCAACTCAGCCGAATTTCACCCATGACAATGAGTCGCATCCCATCACCTCCCATAACATCAACAGGAAAAGATGCAACACGTGGTCGAGGGCCCAAGTCACGTACAGCGGGCACACTGCAGTGTCAAAGACACCACCAGTATTTCCAAGAACTGAAGGGTACTGAAAAGTCCCACTAGGTTGAATCTCACCTGCACAAAGGCCTACAAATCACTTAAATTTAATTTAAGGACTCAAGTGCTGCAATGGGCAATGTGCTGGCTCTGCAAAAGCATGAATTGCCCTTACTGAGGACTGGGCAATCCTACACAAAATTACATGGGCAGATTGAAAAAAAAAGAGGGCTGGGGTGGCGTAGGCGCCAAGGCGCACTGTCGCAAGTCTGAGGCCCCAGCAGCCGTGCTCACGGCTTGTCAGAGTCTAGTGAATCTGCAAATTCTGCTCAATACCTTGGCACAAGGACACAGAGAAGGAAAGGGAAGGATTGCGAGTCCGTGGTATTTGCTGCTTTTCTGAAAGCCTCTGCTCCAGAAGCAGGGCTGCCAACCCTCCAGGACTAGCAGTCTCCAGGAATGAGAGCAAAATCTCCAGGAGAGCGCCGAGTACCCGGGAGATCAATGATAGGGCATTCATTAAAATAAACATTAAATGTTGAATCTGAATTATATGGTAGTCGCACAGATTTTTTAATAGCAACGTGCATTTGCTTTATTGGACTCCGCAACTAATATGCACAAGCACGCGGGCACGTTGTGCTGGGCATCACGGGAACCTCCCAGAATAGATTCAGAGTTGGCAACCCTATCCAGAAGGCAAACAAATGGGTAGAAAACCCAGCTTTCGGACTGCAAATACTGAAAAAAAAACACAAAACAAAACACAAACCTCACTTCAACTTACATCCCTCACAATTGCGGAGGAAAAAAAATTTTAAAAACTTGGATATGACCCAAGGGCACCCTACAGAGTCAAACGCCAGTAGGCAAATGAAAACACTCTTTTATTATTTATGACAAACTCATGACTTTGGGGACCATGACTTGCACTTTCTGACTGCTTGAGGGTGGCGATACCGCTCACAGTTCAGGCTTAATTGCTCGCTGCACCAGTATAAACAGACTGCAGAAACATTTAATACAAACCGCGACGTTTCCAAAATAGCAGGTCTTGCTCGCGAGTGCGCCGCTGCTCAATCTTGGCCTTCACGCTGCATTTCTCCCACAGAACTGGGCGAACCTTCGCACTTACAGTCTGTACGAGGAGCTGGCAATTTTTCGCCACCTCTTAGCACATGCCGGGATGTGGCAAGCATTGACAGATGCTGGCTTTCGTTGCAAAACTCCCCAAATGGCCCAAATTAGACATGATGCTTCAGAGGGCTGAATTCACGTTTTGCAACTGTGAGAATCAGGCAAGGAAAGCCGTATTTGTCAGAAAGCAACATGATTGACTGATACGCTAAAAATCACACACGCACGCACACCTCCAGAAGACATACTAGTCCCACAAGGTAAGCAGCAGCAGAAGTAAGAGATTTCCCCAATAAAAGCTCTCAGCGCTTATTTGCTGGGGGGAAATAAATGGGCGATTTCCAGGGCTGCACCTCGACCCTCAGACAGACGAGCAAGCCAGAGCTTAATTCTCCCAGAGACTTTGGTGGGAGCGGGCTCAAGGACTTTGGGAGTTCATACCACAGTTGCATGCGTGACCCCAATGGGCTTCAGTAACGGTACTCTCCTCGTCTTGAAAAAGATAGTAACCGTGGCCAGAACGAGTTTGGTCCACTTCAAGCCACCACGCACCCGCTTCTTTTAAACCTCGTCATTACCGCGACTTCGACTGTGAAATGAAATTTTTAATCGAGCATTTAACGGTCTTTCCCTGAAGTCTACGTGCTTGAGGAACAAAGAGGACCCCCCAGTCCATCGACGCTCCCCTACAATCCCTAGCGTCCACCCGGAAGAAGGATGCCCACGTCGCTCTCGCCAGACTAGGCACGTCACAGTAACGGCAGGGAAGGGCTGGACGGGGGTGACAAAGTGCTCTCAACAGAAATGGCTCGGGACGCTAGCTGTTCTGGCACGAGCCTACTTCTCTTCTGCGTGCACAAAGATGATCTCGCACACAGACATAACCTAGAAAGAGGATATTTTTCAAAAAGGCTTTAATGACAGATCGTTGCTGCAAGTTTAAGTGGTGCCATCCTGTACACGCAAACTGTTCCTTCAACTTAAAGCCTTAATTAAGACGACTACTCTTTACGGCTCTGGAGCAGCTCCAACCAGCCATTGTTAAACATAAAATAAAGCCTTCCAACTCTGGAGCATCTGCAAGATATTAAAACATTAAAATACCAACTTCTTTACGCAGCTTTAAAGTGTTATTTAATGCCCTCCACCTAGAGCTAAGATTTTAACCACTAAAAAAAAAAAAGAGAGACTGGCGACACCTCCAACTAGAATGCAGCTTTAAAGAGGCTCCCTTGAACAAGACGTTCAAGGCACTGGGACAAAACCAGTTAAAAAACAGTCTAACATATTGCTTTTGCTTCTTTGCAACGTTAACAAGAAGTAGATGCCTTAGTCATGGAAGTAGGCTCCCAATGTAATCCAGTGACATTTAGACAAACAAAAAATAAAGAAGCTGACCATGCAAAAGAACCAGAAACACAATAAAATTCACTATATATCATATGCCGTTCATATAGAAGACATGTTTGACCCTGTTACAAAATCCCGATGCAAAAGCTCAGTTATAATCCACATGAGTCCAGCATGAGTCCTAGGGGCTGAGCCACATACACAGACCCATACAACACCTACTCCCCTCTGTCTAACACATTGCGCAATTATTTTGGACAGAGGGTCACTTACCGAGTTTTGCCAAGCCATCAAGGGCCACATGACAGGCAGCCAAGGGCAGATGAATATTAAATTTTCTAAATTTTTAGGGGCCCCGCGGGCCTGGTGGGCCACATCCGACCTGCGGGAGGGATTTTGCCCACCCCTGGTCCAACATGTGCTGTTACACCTGAAGTCCCATCTTCAACCCAGCCGCAGTATCGTTCCACTTCACTTTAGGAAGAGCTCGAACTGAAATCAGGGCCCCAATTACAGCGGATGGAGTTTTGTTCCCGATTTCTATGGAGCCAAAAATCAGCATCTCGGTCTCCAAAGTCTTTAGAGGATGGATTACACGCTATTCCGCCAAGCATTTATGGGTCCACTGAAAAACTACCCAACCACAAGCCTTTTCACACTCCCAACCATTAACAAATGCATCCAAAATACTTAACTAAATGCTGTCTTCTTGAAAGCAATTATTGCCATTGACCCAAAACCATTCCTGGCTGGGAGATGGGAAAGGAAGCTGTTCACGGCACCAGTGAATTTGAAGGCAGCTGTCTGGGCATTGCAACGCGGTGCACACCGAAAACCCTCAAGAAAACCTGCAAGGAAACACAGCCAGAGACACGGCTGCACGCAGGAGAGACGGTGCCGCGATGCAGTGTTTCGCTGCGAGTCATCTAGGAGTTCCCTGGGTTTTATTATGCCTACATGAACATTAACATGTTATAAAAAGGGCCAAACTCTACTGTGATGATGCAACCAAGATACTTCCAGCACTAAAGATGGGACGCGTCCTACAAGCCAGGGTTCGTAACTCCCACGTGTCCCAACAGCTAACCCGACGTGAGATAAGGAGCAATTTCAGAACGGGAAAAGGGCCAGCTCGAACGAGCAAACAAATGCCAGCCTGTGCAGCAATCAACTGCAAAGTCAATACACGGACACTTTCATCTTTGTTCTACTGATAACATCTTATCTCTTATTTTCCCTGGCATTCTTTTCTGGTTACTTATAGCAATTCAACTAAAGGCAAAAACTGTAAGAAAGAGTGGTAAGATTTATAGAAATCCCAGTAATTAAATCTCAGGCAGTTCCTGCAGCCCGCTGAATGGTTCAGGCAAGCATATTCTAAAATAGTTTGATTTTGGGGGACGTTTTAAGACATTTTTTTTGACGATCAGTAGAGGCAGGGCGGTTTGCTGGCGCTTTCCCCCTACCAGACTGCGCCTCTCGTCCCAAGCAGGCTCGGAGAGGAACGATTTTGTAACCGAACACTGCAGCAGTCGGGAACCAAGACAAGGTTTTGCTTGTATTGTGCTCTGCTTCTCCGTTACAGAAAACAGCACTTTCTGGCACCAAAATACAAAACAGAAGTGAAACAAGGAAACATAAGCGTACAAGCATTTTCCCTCCGTGCCTCGGGAACAAAAGGCCTGCTGAATAGGGACCAAGAAAGGAAAGAAACTGGACTCCTTGAAGATCAACTCAACTGCTGGGATTGCCATATAATACTCCTCCGACTGGGTCAAAAAGACCAATTTGCAGGGGGGGAAAAAAATCTTCATTGTGTGCTAGCAGCCCCACGTTCCCAGGAAATAGTATACAGAGTTAACGGCAAAACCCATGCCTGCCCAACACCCAGGAGGGAGATCAAATCCCCCCAGAGGAGACTGCAGCTGAAAGAGAAGCGAATATTTTCCTAGGGGAAATAATCCAGAGACACAAACAAACAGCAAAAGGAGGGACCCGAGCCAAGGCCATCAGAGTCTTTCCATTGATCTTGGCGGGCTTGGGAAACCCTGAACCGTTGTGGAAACGCGCACACGCTGGACTGGATCGGCAGACTCCAGTCATCGGCCTCTCTTAAAAGAGGGGCGAATACTCCCGACTACACCCCGACTTCCTATTTTGCTTTGTGTTCAGAAAATGGAAAATCCAGAGGCTAATCCCAAAGGACCAATATCCAGAGCTAAATCCCGTATCGGCGCATCCTTCCAAAAAGAGTCCAAAATTAAAAAAAGTGTCCCAACAAGAAAGAGAAACGGAAGAGGTTGCACGCCCTGCCCATTCAATTAAACCATATCGGTTCTACATGCACCCTGGCTTTCAATGAATAGCCAAATGAAGCCCTCCCTTTGCATCTGGAAACGCCGGTAAAGAACTTAACCAGCTCTGCAACCTCGGTGCCGCAGCAAAGGTGGGGTGAAACCAGGTCCCCTGGACACCGCAGGGATCAAATGCATCTGGATGCCACACACGTATGTGGCAGCCGTGTTGGTCTGACACAAAAAGACCTGCAAAAATCTGGGACTCGTGATTCCCAAACTACACCTTTTATTAGGCCAACTGAGAAACTGCAAAACGTATCTTTTTCTGAAAGTATGTGACAGGCCGAGTTATACCCTTCACCATCCTCTCCAGAAGGGCTTGACCCATCCATTTAGTACTACAGCAAGATCCTAATAATAGTAACCAGTGTATGTTTATCTTCTGCGTATCTAAGCCAAAAATAAACCCCAGTCCTGTAACGATTTTAACGTAGGAACTAAACTGGGAAATAAAATGTAGAGAATGTCCACAGCAGATTTAATAGGGAGCTTTCACTCCCTGCTGCCAGAGACCAAACATGGAGACCATGCAACTAGAGCAACGACTTTCAACGTACAGACCCTTAAATCATGAAGTCACCGAACGAAATGTATTTTTCATTATTTGAAAGCGATGCTAAAATCTGCCGAGTAAAAAGAAAAAAAAACCCCTGCAATTTTAGTGAAACTACTTTTTCAAGCATACGGTGCATGTTCCAAAAGATCAGCAGCTGCTAGAAGCCAGCTGTCTACGCTAATTGTGTATACACGAATAACTTCCAAGTAGGGTAGACATCCAGCTCCAAACCCACTTTCAGCTTCCGTGACAGTATACTTGCACAGCATCTCATTTTGATCTTAGTCAATCGTTTCACATTGAAGCTTAATATATTCATATGCGACTATGGACGATCAATAGCATTTTTCTCTTATGAGATGTCGCCTCTCTCCAGTTTATGTGGTTAGCCATCATTGCTTTTTCTTTCTTTTTTTTTTTTTTTAAATCATGGTGTTTTACAGGATGAGATCATTTCTGTAGGGAAACGGTTATGGGACAGCATCATTTTCCCACGGGCGTCTCTACAGAGAGCCTATAAGCTCTGGTCACTCGGTACCGCAAGCTATTTGGTTACGTAAGAAAACATTGACTAGCTAAAACTCAACCGCATAGATTTTAAGGTCAAAGCAAGGAGCTACGATGGTCTAGTTTGGCCTCCCCGATGACACAGAATTCCCACTCCTCAACATGCATCTCCAGGACAACCGTGTGCGGTTGAAATAGAGCATCCCTTCCAGAAAGGCATGCCCTGTCTTGGTTTAAGAGTCTCCAAGTGATGGAAAGTTCACCGCATTTTCTCGTCATGCGTTGCAATGCCGATTTACGCTTACTGCCGAGTACCAACCACCATCGCAGACCCAACCAAGCTGAACACCCCAGCACGGTACCCCAGCGAAGGCATATTTTGCTTCCTTTGGCCCACAAAGGAGTGGCAATGGCTAGCATCATGTCCACCCTCTCTACCCATTCCCAGTTGGGTTGAGTTGGGGCAGCCCAAATCCAGCTCCTACTCAACAGGGCCGGTTGAACATGACAGGTTCTCCAAAAGCTGTGAAAGCTTCCCAGATCCAAAAGCCTTTAACCAGTGGCACCTTCTATAGGTAGCGACATTTATCCAATGGTCCTTTAAAAGCTTCAGAAAGAACAAAGCTAACAAAATTCACCCCGTCTCAAAAATTCACCAATACCCGAAAGCAGGTGGCTCACCGCGCCGAAGGAACTGCTCCTACGCCGCCGTTTGGTCTATGGGGTGGTGGTGGTAAATAGGCACCGCGGAGCTTTTCTCGTGCCTGAGCAGAGCCTCCTTGGCGTTTTCTTTTTCATTTGAGTCTCTCCAGTAGCTCTTACTTTGCAACAGCGTGCGAACAGCTGACACAATTTATTGTTTAAGAGACCGGCTCAGGCACATTCCAGCTCGATTTGCACAGGTTCAAGTTCTCTCTCTGCTGAACGTATTGTGGTGCTGCTGTGAAAGGCAGCCTTCCCGCTCCTCATTAAAAAAAAGGTGTGCTCCCTAGCGTACACTCACCTCAGCATGGCGCGACTGTTTTCTTGTGTTGCTCTGGTTTTTTAAGAGAGGTTGACTGCAGTAAATCGTCCTGAGATGCTTAAGGGCCATCTAGAAAGTCCAAATGAAACTGCAGCAGCACTGCTACCCCCGCCAGCACTTGCAACTTTAAACCCTGCAGTTCCTACTTCCAAAGCCATTTTAAACTATATTAAAACCAGCAAGGCTTGCAAGATATTCAGACGCCTTATGGCAAAAGGAAAAGTTACACCCAACCAAATTCTGCCCTTGCTCATTGCCGCTCAAACCCACAGGTTTAAAGCGCTGGTTTATGAAAGCCAATCTCTCTGATGGAAGAGACCTACCAGGCATCCAGTCAATCTCTGCTCCTGCAGTTCAGTGCTTAGTCTAAGTCTAATGGATCCAAAGTAAAAAAGGACCACTGCATCCCTTCCCTAGCAAGAGATCTTCCCATCAAGAAGCTCCTCGTGCCAGAACGCTAAGTGCGTAGCTCTCAGATGAGCAATGAGTGCTCTAAATAACCAGGGTAGATTAGACAGACATTCCTTTTAATAATTGAATCAAAATACCCCAAAGCACTTAAGTAGCTTAGGAGCCTAAATCCCTCCAACTTGCAATGGGATGTAGGCTCCTAAACCGTATTTTCCAAAGTGTCGTTGGGTCTTTTTAAAAAGTTTATCCTTCTGCGACACAAAACAATTCCTCCCCCTGCTATAAAAACATTTGTAGACTATTATCAAGACAAACGTATCCCTAACTTAATTCCATTAAGCCAATGGCATTGCACTAACCCATTCACGACTTGATGACGAGATCGCTGGCAGAGCCAGCTCTCCATAATCAGCAGTGCCACTTTGCTTAGGACTTCCCAGAGAGAGTGTTACATCCCATTTATTAAATTTAAGGAAACATGCACGGCTTTCCAACCCCCTTCAGAAATCAAGAGCCAACAGGAAACCACATACACACCAGGCAATTCATTTTTCTTTACTGTACGTTCCTAGCTGTGTTGCAATTTTAACAGTAAGCAAGCCGTCGGCCCTCTTTTCAGCTCTTGTGCAAGGATGTTACAGCAACGGGATCTGCAGCCCAGGATACGCCTGCCTCTCTGTGATATAATCCTGGAGGTCAGGAGGCTAAACCCTCTCTCAGTTGCTGCCATATCCGAGGATCCCTGTTCAAGACCTAAACTCCCAGAACACCCCACCACATTCCCCTGTATACGATGTCCAAAAAGAAAAAGGAGCAAAGCTATCTTGTGGGTCCACAGCTCTGCATTTCACTCTGCCCTAGAGCCCTGTAGTGCTCCAAGATGTCGCTGGCTCTGCCGCCGTGGTTCTAGCAAAGTTTCCTCTCGCCTTCTCCCCCCCTCCCTACAAGCGCTGGGATCAGAGTACTTGCCTCTATTGCTGCTCAACTGCAAAAGCAGAGGGTTGGTGAAGGGAGATGCCCCAGGGTGCTGTGAAGTTTGCAAAGGACTTTCAGACCTGCCAGTTAAAAAAAGCCCTACAAAAAAAGATGCAGTTTGTTGCGGATGGGCACCTCCACGGCAATACGCTTCCACCTCCGGGCCCAGGCACCTCCACGGCAGAATACTTCCACCTCCGGGCCCAGGTATCTCTATACTTCCGCAGCGTACTGCTTGGTTACAGCTTCCTCATGTATTCTGCTAGAAACTCAACTGCAGATCCAACCACCTCATGTAGTCGCTCCCCCAGATTCACGGTCAGAGAAAGTGCGCCATGATGTTACCACGATATAAAGAATAGATTAAAAACGATGCCTAATGAAGAGTGGCAGGCAACCACATTCATCAAAGCGGGCCCAACAGCAACCAGACCCTGCTCCTTCACAAGAACCGCAACGTTGCTTTGCGGAGCAAAAGACTCACCTCCTCGCCCAACACGGAGTCCAGGTCCTTGAGTGGAAACACCTACTTCAGGGAAGGTGGGAACTGATTGAGACCACCATAAATTTGTGCACGTGCACCTTTATTAACATCCAAATAATCTCAAAAGCTCTGCATAGACACACTGTCTCAAATGCAATACGAGCTTGCCTATATGACTATGCCCAGGATAGCAAGAGATTGTTGTTACTGTACGCTCTGGCCAGAGAAGTATTTCCTTTGGCAGACGCGATCGCTCCCGACTTCTCAAGTATCTGTAATTTCCATGGCTTTCCCTCCCTTCCTTGTGCTTCTTCTATCCCAGCCTTATATGCTTACGTTAGGAGAGAAACCGATGACTATCTTCAAAGTGCTGCCGCTTAGAAGCATTATAGAAGTACTGAAATGAGAGATTTGACGTGAGATGTTAAGTAATCTTGCTCACGCTACCCCAAGACCGGTTCCCAGAGAATAAGCTAAACAAATGAAATACATTATCATCATTTGCAATTCTACGGGGTCCTCCAAAGGATCTGAAAGCACTTTGTAACAGCCTTGGTGAATTAGCCTTGCGGTACTCCCGCGAGGGAAACAGCTTCACAAAATTACCAGCGAGGAAACAGAGGCATGCCGTGCCCACCTGCACGTGGTCACGGTGTTGCTGAGAGCCCTGGCTCGTTCCCCAGTCATCGCTGCCCCACTTCTTACTACTGCAAGGGCTTCCTCACAGGAAGCAGGAGCGTGGATGCAAAGGTAGCAGGGCAATTTGTGGGAAACATTAATTCATTACAAAGAGAGTGAGAAGAAATCAAAATGTTTGGAGTCCCTCCTGCCCCACCAGTACCAAACAGGAAATGGAAATATTGCTGAAAAGTAGGGGAGAGTTTCCAAAGAGTCAGGAAGGAAACAAGCCGCACCAAAATTAAAGTGTGGAGTCAACGTTTATGGAGCTGGAGCCAGACAGAGAGGGCTCTCACCAAAAGGACAAAACCACTGACACTGGTGGGCAGGCATCGTCCATGCATACTTCTGAACTTAAATTAATTAAGCACCCTGCTAACTCCCATCGCTTATTTAACAAGACTGCTCATTCGATTTATGAATCTTCTTCCGCCAAAAAACGGCTCCCGGCCCCACCGCGGTGAGAACGGCATGGGCCAAGTGAGGCAGGACAAGGTCCCCACCCTTGCAACGTGCAACGAGTTGCCCCGCAGATGCCAAGCACCTCGAAATGACGGCAGCTGGGCACTTTGCAGAAAAGACAAGAGGAGCTCAGAGAGAAATAGAGAAGATATATCATTTGGCGTGCATAACACTCAAGATCTCCCAGCTAATACCCCTGGGTGTCTAAGTCGAAACAGCTCCCTGGCATCCAGGGACTGTGTTATTTCCATGGTTACTCCCCAGTGTTGTTCTGGATTTCACCTGGAAAATACTCCCAAATTTGCAGAAGTTCAGGAAAAATACCAATGCCCTTGGCTCATCTGCGAGCCCGCTTATAAACCCGTCGCTCACAGAAAGTACCGCACCAGGCCACAAGCAGGATGGATAAAAACCAACAATTTTTTGCAAATAAAAAGAAAAATCAATTAAACTTTAAAAATCTGGGGTTTTTTAAGATGTTTTATTAAAAAAACCCAAACTTATATAAAAGATAGTTTTAATTTAAGAGGTGTTAAAGCTTAAAGATATCATCATTGAATAGGGGTAGTAACCTCTAATTGTATACTATTTGAGACAGAAATATTCATGTTGCTTTTTTAGAAAAAGGTTCATAAATAGGGCACAACAGGCCACGGACTATACTAGAGGCCCAATCTTACGGGGTTCCCAGAGGCTGCTCTACAGATTAGTAAAGATTAAAGAAAACCAGTCTACCCAATGGGACTCAGCGCTCGGTCTAGAAGATCCCATTAAGTATCTGTGAACTGAGCTCGTCCCACTTTTCCAGTCTATAAAGAAACAGGAGGAGGAAGGTAAAGACTGAGTTTGCTGCATAACCCAGTATTTTAAGTTCTTCATGCTGACCTGGCTAAATTTTTGTTAAAAAACACATTTCTAACTAAAATAATTAAACTAAAAAATACATACGTTTGTTTTGTTAAAATAATTATATGCATTTATTGAAGAAAAATATCCAAAATACATATGTTTGTTGTTTGAGTTAAATAAAGCAGCAGGCAGAGACTGAAGCTCTCCAAATCGATTTGGAGATTTAGGCAAATTGATTTGGACCTTTTTATCGGCCCCGATTCAATTCGGATTTGGAGATTCGGCCACCAAATCGGGCCAAATCTCCTCTGAACCAAATCACTCCCCCCGAAGCTTCGCACAGCCCTAAAAAATAGCTCCCCAAAGATCCATAATTAATCTAGTGAATTGGAGCTAGCTCACCTCCCAATGACTTCACAAGGATCTGCTTCAATTAGCTTTGGTAAATCAAATAACCAAAGCAGAATTCAGTTTTCTGATGCAGCTGCAAAATTAAAATCTGAAAAAAAAA
>JAGPOW010001167.1:20840229-20851246 GCA_030014935.1 Caiman crocodilus | reverse complement strand
CCCCCCACGCCCAACACCTGGAGGATTTGCTTTTCAAGCGGCTAAATAGGGACTAATCTTCCTTTGCTTGTGCCGAAATAGCATGAGGGTCCTCGAAGCGACAGCACCAAACGTCCAGAAGTGGAAACGTTCAGCTCCAGATGCTGGCGCAGGCCCACTTCTAGCATTTGGTATTGCAAAGCCTTGCGAGATCCCATCGCCAGGCCCCTAGGAAGTTACCTGAAGCTCTCGACTACCTGCGCACACGCTCAAAAAGCCCATATGAGCCCCGTATTGAAGATGTCAAGTGTCTGCCATCAAACCGCCGTGGCAAGAACGCTTTCGCATTGCACCGTCTCACATGAATGACCCCACAGCGGGGTCTGGCAAGCAGCGGCAGCCCCGGGATTGAGCCAGCGCTGCCTGAGTTTCACATGGTGCAGAACAGCACATTGATCCATTTATCGTCTGGTAGGTTGCTATGGAGACCCTAAATTATTCCCCCCCCCAACCCCAAATCACCGCCCCCTCCAACTCCCCTACTGCTTTTCAATTGATAGCTGGGCACTGGGGAAGCATTCTCAGCACCGTGGAAATTAAATCCACAGTTGAGGAACACGGTATTCAGGTCCGACGTGGCCAGGGACCTCAGCTTAAGGTTGGCTGGCCCCGGTGTACCGTACCCGGCAGACTCAAGCCGCAGGATTCATGCAGCCCCTCGTGAAAGCAAACAGTACTGCAAGTTAGCAATCATGAACCGGGGGCAAGCACCACCGAGCATCTCTCTCAGGAGCAATAACTGCTTACAAGGGGTCAGGTATGCCTTGCTGCTCTACAGCTAAGACAAAGAGGCGGGGGTCCATGTTAAATCAGCCTCAGAATTTAAACCAGGTGGCTCCCAAGTGGTGCTAAGCACCTGTAAGCTCCCAGAGGGCTTCAACAAAACGCTGCAAGCCCCGGGATGGAAAAAAGCTCTCTGCAAAAGCGGCAGGGGTCAAAGAGTTTGAAACGTCCTGGGACACGACCCCATCTTTAATTAGCTAGCGAACAGGCCGTGCAAAAATCTTCGGCAGCCGATGCGAGCGACCTAACAGAATCCCAGCCTTCGGCGATTCACAGAAAAGGAGGGTTGGGAGGAACGGCGGGAGGTCACAACTAGTCCATCCCCCTGCTCAAAGCTGGACCATCTCCAACTAGATCATCCCAGCCAGGGCTTTGTCTAGTCAGGTCCCAAAAACCACCAAGGATGGAGATGCCACCACCTCTCTGGGTCACCTGTTCCAGTGTTGTATATCCCCTCCTTGTGACAAAGCTTTTCCTTATATCTGATCGACACTTCCCTCGCTGCAACTTGAGACTACTCATATGTGATATCCTCCTGATCCCCTGCCCAGTCTGTGAAACGGAGGCAATACCAGCCCGTCCGTACTGGAGCTCAACATAGAAACCCTCTCTTACTATGGTCGGCACAATGATACACCAATCTCGACCATCCCAGGCCCGAGGCCCCCCGAATTCTGTAGACGCCACCTGAATAAACTGGACCGATGTTTCCGATCCAAATGCTGAATGTGGAATCACGCCCCCGACTTGGACAGGCGCTGCCCATCTCAGCCACCGTTCCCAATTTAAAAAACTTTGAGTGTGAAAGTCTGGCCCCACTTCAGAGGAAAAGAGAAAGAAGGGCCCCAGCCCCGTGCTATGGAGAGATGCACCTGGCCTTTAAACGGGATGAGAAGAGGCGGGTGCTTTTCCACACCCCTAGTCTTGCACGCTGAACTACTCCCCCTCCACCTACACACCCCATTATTGGGGTCTACCCCTCCATAACGCAGCCAAGGGATGCTCTGCACAGCGTCTAGGCCCATCTTTCCCGCAGGTGCAGCGTGGAGCAGCCAGGAAGCAATGCAAGGCGGTGGGGCATGAGGATGGCAGGGCAGGTGCTTCCAGCAAGCAAAAGCAGCTGCAGGCTGGGAGCCTTGGGGGAAAGCTCAAGACGAACGGTGTAAAATACTCTGCGCGTCTGAAGCCAGAAGGCTCAGGGAGAGCTGCGTGCGGCATTTCTGAAGGTTACCTTTAATAAGTGTTGTCAGCTTGCCAGGCTCAGCCTATCTGCTGAGCCTTTCTGCACGAAGCACCATGCTGCCCAGGCCTCCTCGGCACCGTCACAATCTGCAACAGGAAGAGCTTAAAAAAATCCTCTGTGCGTGGCAGTGCCGAGGCAGGTGTAGGACACCAGGGCACGCAGAGGCAGAAGTGTGATTTGATTAAGAAGAGAGAAGGCTTGGTGCCATTCAGAGGCAGCAGTTAAAGGTGGCTAGAGCTAGAGGGAGCTCCCACTGCACCAACCCGGGAGGAGGGGGAGCTGTGGAGAACTGCTAATTACCCAGGACAGGAAGGGAGGAAACTCCCTCCTTTCCAAATCCTGATCACATGCAGCAAATAACCTAGCGGGAAATGGGCTTTGACCTGCTGCGGCAAAGCCACTCAAGTCAACGGACTTGCCCAAGTCAAAGAGGCAGGCGGTGGCAGGGACCGCGCGTTTTGTGTGCCGACCCCTTTGCAAAGGAAGCTTGTTCTGCATTCCCGGGGCGATTCTGCTTCATCCCTGTGCCTCGCTCGGCTCCGGCCGCTCCGCCTGCAGCTATTTCTGGTTCTCGGGCCCCAAGTTTCCTCAAACCAATGCTTCTCCATTTCAGCCCATCCACCTGGCACGGGCTGTGCCCAGTGCTGCTGTGCTGGCATCTAAAAACGCTGCAAGCGAGCATTGAAATCCTTTAAGAGCTGCTTGCTGAAAGTGGTGATCGGGGGTATTTTTATCCACATTAAGTTTGACAGAAACACCATTTAAAAAAAAAAAAATCTCTTTAGCTCCTGTCTCCTCTACTTGCTGCCTAACTGCACCAAAGAAGTCTCTGCTTAACCTAATTCTTGGCTTGGTCTTCTTTGCTTGGAGCTACGAAATGCATCCCTGTTCTGTTCCTCTCCCAGCCCTTTTGCACCGTGCACTCAAGGTTAGCACTTCATCCAGCTGATCAAGCAATCCTTGGCCTTTAGGTACCCCCTTTACCTGAGAATGTAGTGGGAATGCCCATTTTACAGTGGGGAAAACTGAGACACAGGAAGGAGGCAACAAGCTCAAACCCAAGAAGGGGCCCGTAACAAAATGCCGAGTCCAATGCCCAAGATAACGGACCGCTCAGGTCTTAAAAGGACTGGAGGGCTACTGATTGCTTGCATTTTCCATGTAGCTTGATAGGACGCACAACCCTACGGCTGGGCCAGCGTGATTAAGACAGGACCCGACTTTTGAGCACAGCCTGGCCTCCCACGGTGTTGAGCATCAAGGAGAAATGCCTGCTCCTACCTTGTCTCCCTCCCCCAGTTGTATGCTGCCATGGGTCACTGCCCCAAACCGGCTGTTCTTTAAACAGAGTCCTGAAAACAAATACCGGGGAAAACCAGCATCAGATAATAGGCAAATGTTAGCCACAGACGTTGCTAACAGGGAATGCTCTCGGGGAAACTCTCACTCGGCTGGGAGGAGCCATGCTCCAGGCCTCCCCAGTTATGTAAACTTTGCTTCCAGGCCTTTTATCTCTGATGAGACAAGACATTGTTCAAGTTCAAGTTCTACATCAAGTCAACCAGGATAATCCTCTTAGGAATTCCCCCAGGACCCAACGCGGAGAGACCTGGCGGGGCACTTAATGGGGGTCCCTTTGGCTTAAAAAAACCCAAAAACCAAACCAAACCAAACCGCTAACAACCCCACTGAAACCTATATACCATCTCTCCGAAGAAGGATTATTTGCAGAAATAAGACTTTGTAGGATCAGGTCCCCCCGTCAAGTAAACTAATTTCACAAGAGGTTCAGCATGCACGGCGCTGGACATTACGCAGCAGGCTGGGGAAGGAACGTGGCTTCATGTTTAGAAGCATGAGATAATGCTATGATAATTCATATTTGTATTGAGATTAAAAAAAGATTCAAGTCAAAGCTCAGGCTTTGGGTATGAAAATGTATCATTGCCAGCAGGAGGTCAGGAATAAACGCTCCTCTTCCTGCCCGCAGACATCATTATATAAATTGGGAAGATTGTATAGGAGATGCTATCAGAGGCCAGCTTACATATTAGCTAGATCAATGATCCACTCCAGGTCAGCAACTCCTGTGTGTAGATTTAGCAACACACGTGGACAGTGCGTATAAGATCCAGCGAGCCATTTATCACAACCATTTTATAAAAGGCATCTTCCAGGGGTCTGATTTAACCTTGTGGAAGTGAAGGCTAATACACTTAGGCTCAAAGAAATCAGGAAAACTTTTATGAGGATCTCACTTACCAGGGATGCTGTCCAGTTCGAGCAGTGTTCAGCCATCTGTTAGACGTGTGAAACTCCACGCACTCCTCTTTTAATACCGTGCTTGCCCCCCAACACACACAATAAAGACAAAATGCAATGTATTTCACTGGCAGTCAATATTTACAATTTAAATGCTTTCCAGATTTTTTTTGTTGAAATGTTTTCTCAGCCAGGGCAACGGGCTGGGTGCCAATGTGTCTCAATTCAGTAGATTCTGTTTATCAAAACAGCTAGCATGCCATTCAATTTTCAAAAAAAAAAAAAAAAAAAAAAGTGGTTTCTTTATTAATTGCCTAAAAATAGTCACCGTGAAGCATCTCAGTGAAAAGGGGGGGGGGGGGAAATCCCCTGCAGCCTAACTTCAAGCCGAAAGATAATGAAAGGTCATCAAATGGCACATTCATAAATGTGAACGATGCAAAAATCCCGTAACACTGACACGTAGGCAGCGATTTCGTGGAAAGCTTCGCCCTTTAGAGCCACTGACTTGTGGGGGGGTGGGGGAAAAAAAAAAAAAAAAAAAGCTAATGCAGAAGAGACACTGAACCAAGACCACATGCCAGTTGTCCCAGAAAGATTGCCAGACGTATAATGGTCCCCTAGGAAACTGAGACAACTTTCGAATGCAATGCGCACTTTTCATTAAAAGCTCATGAGGCCCTGAACGAACGTCCCGTCCAAGTCTCGACCGGGATGCACGCGTGCGTTTCCAAGCCTCAGCGCCCCCCGGAAGAAAGCAAGCACGACCGAGTTGGGTAAACGCAGGTGCAGAAGTTAAAAACAACCGTGCCTCGCCGCGCGGCCGGTCAAGGGCAGAGCCGAGAACGGACTGCAACTCTCCGGGCCCCTCTCACGCGTGCCATCCTACCCATTCACGCCGATTTTAGGCAGCGCTCCAGCCCAGTTTGCCAAGGCCCGGGGCTGGAGCAAATGAACCTCAGTGATGTACCTAGGTCCCTTCCGACCCTACATCTAGGAGTCTAGGATCCGAGATCCCACCTCTTCCCCGTCGGCTTCTTCGGCAGAGCCCGAGTGGCGGTCCCCTGCCTCCAGGCCACATGCGGATGACCCTGCTCTTTCTGAAGCCAGT
This sequence comes from Caiman crocodilus, assembly GCA_030014935.1. Lineage (NCBI taxonomy): Eukaryota > Metazoa > Chordata > Crocodylia > Alligatoridae > Caiman > Caiman crocodilus. The sequence continues at coordinate 20,845,808 of JAGPOW010001167.1, read as the reverse complement.
GCCGATGAGGCTGCCGCATTCGTTACCCAGTAGGATAATGACAGAGTGCAATTCAGTCAACAGCAAATCCTCCCCAGGGAGCTGGCCTCTGACCTTTCCTGAGCTAGGGGATAAAAGTAGACGGCCAGAGCTCAGACAGGCTGCACAGCCGAGCGAATAATTCCTGATGAACCCTTTCATCTCCTCGTTTGGGTGAGGAAACATCCGCGGGCCGAGGACAGGTTTTCAGAGCTTGTTTATCCCAATGATTCGAATGACGTTTTTCGTTACATTTTGCTCGCACGTAACTCGCTCTGCCAACCTTGACCCGCCCAGCGACCGGTCTCACGCAACGGGCCGTGCACGCATCGTGGAAGAGCCGGACTCTCGGGATCGAATCGGCAATGGGAAACGAGCTCGGACGCGCACGCTAAGCGTGCGCTCCCAAGGAACCCGCGGGCCAGCTGAACTCAACGGCATGGATGTCGACGAGCGTGGGCAGGGGCACAAAGGAAGCCGATGAAGTACGGCAGCAGCATATTTGCAGATTGTCCCCCACGCATGTACATGAGCAGGATCATTTTAGCCCAAAACACGTGTCCCAGATGGGTGTAAACAGCTGATCCAGTGCCCAGTTCTAACAAAAAAAAGGGACAACTCCAAATTTCTAAGACCTTCCTGAATTACCTGAAATCCCTACCACCTCCACCAAATATGGCTTTCTTTTCTCTTTTGTTGTTTTAAGCACAATTTTACTGTATTTTTTTTTAGACATCCCAATTGGGAAGAAACAGGAAAACCATACAAATGCTGCAAGGAGATTTATCTTGGTATGTGTTTCCAGCTAATTGGAAAAGCTCCCCATCCGAGTCACCATCCCAAGCCCAATTCAGCGTGCTTGCGGCAGTGGTATAAACCTCAGACACGCCTGCGCTTGGAGGCTTTTGTCCCGACTGAACCCGGAGCTCAGAAGTTTTCAACACCGAGCCAGGTATTTCACAATCCCATAGTGCCGCGGTCACAGGACGCTTCCCGCTCCTTTCAAACGCAAACGAACTGACATGAACCCGTGCACTTAAATAGAGCTTGGCCGGTGTATTAATATAGATGCCAAATCCCAGGGATATCAATGACAATCTCTTCTTCAGTAAAACCTGATTACAGCGCTGGAGTCTCTCAACACCCCGTGCACCCGCCAGGGCTTTGCCCTCTCGATGAAGACAAGGGAGCCCTTGGCTTCCTTCTGGGTGCCCTGCCCAAGTGGGGTTTGCAATGCTGTTGATTGAGGACACCCTCCAAATGGAAAAGCAAAAAGCAGGTCAATGACGGATTGACGGGATGGCTCAGGATGCCTCTCACGGGACAGATTTGCTTGCCAGCATGTCTAGAAAATGCAAAGTTTTCAGCGGCTCGAACACAAGAGGCGGACCAAGGCAGCAGTCACATATTGCACGGTATTACTCCAAGCAGTCTCAGTCCTGGTAACAATCGCAGACAGCTCCTGAGTGGGGGACAGGACCGCGGGGCAGGGGTTTACACCCCAAAGGCAAAGCTCTGCTGCAGGCAACTAGGAGATTACAACAAAAGGGAAGATCTGCGCTGGACATGGACTTCTGTCCACGTTTCCACCCAGCTGCCCATGCCACAGCAGCATTTCAAAGGAGCAAGAGCCACCGTGTGACACTCACAAAAGCCCATGCAAGGTGCAGTGGCCAGTGCTGCCCGCTCCTGTGATTTTAGCCCAAGTTTCACAAGATGTAGGATTTTAAGCAAAGAGAAAAAGAAAAATGCCCCGTTTCCTGGTGTCCGGCCATTCTGCGAGACTCTGGCTTTCGAGTGGAATTGAAAGATACTCCTAGCCCTCAGTCATTTTGGGGAGGCAATAACTCGCAGACACCACGAAAACGTGCCTGCAACACTTAAGCAAACACCCCAAATTTACTCTTCTTAAAGATCAGGAGTTAAGTCAGCACCACAACTGGAGGATGGAGGCCGAGGTTGGCAGGGCTGCGCGATCTACCTAGCCACGGCTCTCGGTTGAAACGTTAACCATGGCTGTAGATGTAAAATCAATAGGGAAAAAGAAAAAAAAACAAACAACCCTGCACACTTCGCTTTAAGGCTATTTTGAGAAGAAGCATTTGTAAGATCCCGCCCGGCAAAGTCAGACACAGTACAGGCTTTTGTCTACTCAAATTTCTACACTGAATTGATCGCATGGGGGTTGGCCGGGCTGCTTAAGGCACTTGAGACTAGCAGTGTTGCCTGCCACGATCAGCCTGGCATGGCATGGTTTTTAATTGAGGCTGCACTGTCGAAATCCCTGCTGCAGCATGAAGCTCCCGTCATTGACATGATAATTAAACCCAAGAGAAATTGCCCAAAGTAGTCATGTCCTTGACTAGTACATCAGGAGGAGGAAACCCAAAGACACACACGAACATCTCCGGGGAGTATTGTTTTGTTACCAGACAGCTGATTAAGCTGGGTTTTAAAATAAGACGACCGGAAAAAAAAAAAAAGAGAAAGAAATCAGGAAGAGGGGAAAGGAAAAAAAAAACCCAACACCAACCGCATTGCAGGGCGAAAGGCACGGGAACCTGCCCGGCGCTGGAGGAGCGATAGGAGAGTTCAACGCGGGCTTCACCCGGCATCTCTCCTCCTTGAGCTGACACGGCTCAACCGGCGCGAGGGGGAGAAAGGACGGATGGAGAGGTCAGAGGAATAAATGCACCCGTGTCGGGGGCAGCTGAAGGAGTCATCCCCCCGGCTCATCTAGGGAATAGGGATATAGCCAATGCCAGCGTGCGCCTGGAGGGGAGGCGGCAGGGAAGGGGGGACGCCATCCAAGAAGGCACCAATTACCACGATGGAGAAAGTTTGCTCAGCTATCCGACGGTTCAGGAAGCTCTCTTCATTAGGCTAATTAGTTAAGTTGGCGGTAACCAACTCAGTTACTATGGCCACAGCCACTGAACTGCAATTCTTTCTATGGCCTTTGCCATCCAGGGTCAGGGGTTGCTTCAAGTGTGTAGTACAGGACAGGCAGCTCCGACACAAAGACCCGGCATTACCAGACAGCCACTCCGACAGCACAGAAACACACCGGTTTTGCCTGAAAACCCCGCCACCTGCTAATGTGACTTCATTTGTCAGAAGGACTCGACAGATACCAAGCATAACATTTTAAACGCGGCACCTAATGGCAAACAAGTTAATTGCCTACAGAGTCAGGTATCCAGCTCTACTCTTCTAGAGGAAAAAGCAATCAGGACTCATAGTAGAGGTGATATCTTTTAGTAGGCCGGCTAGATTTTTGCAAAACAATTTATGAGTTGCAATGAAGACATTTTTTTTTTTTTTTTGCAAAAAAAATCTAGCTGCTCTACTAAAAGTTATCACGTCTACCACAAGTCTCGACTGCTTTTACCTACAATCACACACGCAAAGGGGTAGCTGCACAAGAAATAACCTCTTCTGCTCTCTTAGATGGCCTTGAAGGCCCCTGACAAATGGGACAGAGAGAGGTTAGTCTGTTCCAGGAGCGGGCAATTATGTTGGGCAGGGTCCATTTACTGAGTTTTGGCAAGCCATCCAAGGGCCACATAACAAGCAGCCAGGGGCAGTTAAATATTAATTTTCTACATTTTTTAGGGGCCCAAGGGCTGCACAGAATGGCCTGGCAGGCCACATCTGGTCCACAGGCTGCATTTTGCCACCCCAGTCTATGCACTGGGTTATCCACGGTCCAAAAAGGGTAGACACCTGGCAAAACCAAGCAGCCGCTCCGGAAGCCAAATGGATCCAGGCCTCCTGTCCAAGCGCTCCAGGCCCAAAAAGCACTTATCCCATTTCCATTCCCCTACATACAACAGGGTTTTTCTCTGTTATCTTTCCACACCGGAGGGATTTAAGTGAGCCCATTAAACAATGTGGATGTGCCTTCCTTAGTCTCAAGCTAAATGCAGCAAAGGGACTGCATTTTGCAAATAACTGAACAAAATTTAAGACCAGGAGTGTGGTTTGTGGCACGCCATCTGCTTATGGTCAGCTGTAGTTTAGTTCCTTTGCCAGCTCCAGTCATAAGTGCACTGAAGATTTGTGGTAGATATGTACTAATAACTCATTTCTAAACCTGCTATAAAAATCTTTCCTTCTAGGTGTGGGAGAGACCAGTGGAGAGGGGCAGGAGGGTGGCAAGAGAGAGGAAGCGTGTGCGTGTTATCAAGATAGCCTATTTAAAACAGAGATGCAGTACCAGTATACAGGCAACTTCAATGACAGCTCTTTCGAAGAGGCCATGTCTTTTCTTTTTCTGCTTGTACAGCCCCTAGCACAATGACCAGGACTTGCAGATATCAATGCGAAAAAAAAATGGTTTCAACAACCTTCATGAGCTCAGCCTGGGCTATCTGAAGTCCAAACCTGAGATGCGAATTCTCTAGTGGTATCCGAGGCAGAATGGAGGTGACAAACCCACGCACGGGGAGAAGGATTTGTACGGCAGAAACGCTCCCAAAATAAAACTGTAAGCACAAGAGACATGGTAGAAGCAGAGGTGCAGATAGTCTCTCGGGGGGCGGTTCCTGCAATACAGTCCTGAGCTAATAAAAGTTCAGAGCTCAGCAGACAAGCCATCCACCGTGCATGCACCGAGGTAGCCTGGCCAGGAAACTCAAGCTATTAGCAGGGTGGAAGCTGCTCATTGATGCGCCAGAGGCTTAATAAAGACAAGAAATACCCCAAAGCAAAGATAGGCATCAAGGCGGCAAAGTGAACCGACCACAACCTCTCTGGGAACCGCAGTCACCCTAGCATTTTAACTAACTGAAAGATTTCCCACCCCGAGAAAGTCATCTTCAACTTGGGCCTTGGGCACAAAAATCAAGACAAGAGAACAATGTAAACCCTGACAACCGTGCTCAGACTGAACCCTGGACTGAAATCATGGCTGCGTCAAGAAACAGGAGCACCAGGCTGCACAGAGGGCTACGTTGCCGGCTGCACCGGACGTTTAAAGATGCCCCATAGACTGCGGGTCCATCTGAGCAAGCTGTATATGCAATTCAAGCACCCAGTTTTGCTCAACTCTGAAAGAAAACCTTGCTGCCTAAAACTTGGTTTTGCCTTTATGCAAGGCCTTGTCTACACATCAGCTTATACCACCTGAAGGGTGCAGTGCAAGCTGGACAGTCCCCTGGACGATAAAGGGGTCACTGCTATAGGAGTGTGAAGACCACCCTGGCTACTCCCAGACTACTCTCTATCCAAATTAAGCCTGCACCTGGCGGTCTCCCCCTGAAGAGGGGAAGTCGTGCATCATGACCTCTACACGGCCAGCAAGCCAGTCACACGCATATGGGGGCAGCTTTTACCTCCAGCCTGGCATCCACCCGTATGATTACGAACACAGGGCACCATGGCAGCACTCAAGTTCAAATCATAGTTTCATAGTACCTAGGGTCAGAAGGGGCCTAGAGCAGGCCATCTAGTCTGACCCCCCAATGGCAGGAACGAGTGCCAGGGTCACAGGACCCCAGCCAAGTACCTATCCAATCTACTCTTGAAGACGCCCAAGGTAGGAGCAAGAACAACTTCCC
>JAGPOW010001167.1:20811780-20830032 GCA_030014935.1 Caiman crocodilus | reverse complement strand
AAAAAAAAGCAATCACACTCCGCAGCCTGCAGCTGGAGAGAGCAAGGGACACTTGTTGCCTGCAGACGCCACCCACCCTGCCCTATTTACCCAACATCAATATTGACACATCTGCTCCTCCGCTCAGCATTTGGGGGAAACGCGCTCGTGGCTCTTATCTCCGCGCACGGGGGACCGGCTCGGCCAGGGCTGCCTGCTGCTCTCCGCCACACGCGTCGCATTTGGAGCCATCGCTGAGAAACTTTATTAGGCCTCCCTTGCCTACACGGCTCTGAGCAGATGGGATCTCGAGCCAGGAGCTTGCAAACAGACACGACGAGAGATGGGGAAAAAAAAAAAAAATGCATGCAACGGTGGAAATACAGAAGAGATGTACACCCAGGAGGCACCGGCAAGCATGCCCAAAGAAGCGATGCTTCCTGCCTCTCCCCTGCCGGTCTCAAAGTCATGTCGATAGCTGTAAAAAGAAAACATATAGTCCTCGCCGGGATCCAGGAACTGCTGTTCCCAGAAAGCCCGTCACATGCAGCCATTTGGAAGAGAGAGATGTGGGTGGAAGGGGAGGAGGGAGGCACAGCTCTCGGCCGAGAGGCACCGGAGTGACCCCGGCTCCCAAGGGGGGGATGGCAGAGGAAACGATTTACAAAAGCAACTTTGTGACCCAGGCCGCAGCAAGGGAGAGGAAGTGTCGGGGTCCCTCGGAAGGAGAAAGTTTCTTCATTCGGAGCAACTTGCAACCGCCACGGCGAGGGTGGCGTGCCGGCTGCTCCATCCCAGGCGCCCCTGCCCGCCGCGGCCAGGAGAGCCATGCCAGGCGCCCGGGCCCCCCAGGAAGGGCGGGGTGTGTTGCCCCCCGTTTTGCTCCATCCTCGCCGCCCGACGCTGCCATTTCACCCGGTGCCTCTAGGATGCTGCGTGGACACGCGTTGCAAAACCTCCGATGTGGCCCTCCCCGGCGCACGGCCAATTAGCCAAGGCCGAGACACGCTCCCCTGGGCCTCTCCCACCCCGCTCAGCCTCATCTGCTCGCGGCCAAGCGTTTGTGGGGAGCAGGCAAAGCGCGTCCCAGAAAACCCAATCGATCGAGACGGAGGGTGGGAAAGAGACAGCCAAGCACATTCGACCCAAACGGAAAGGCACGGGGACGGGGGAGGAAAGGGGGGGCGACCCCCCTTTTCCTGCACGCCACCGGATTAGCACAATCCCACCCGAGCCGGCGCGGGCAGGGAATCCCTGTCTAGACGAGACGAGACGGGGCAGCAGACGGGGGCGTCTGTCCTCCCGCCCCTGACACGGGTTGGGGGGGTTCAGGAAGTCGCCCTGCAAAACACGGGGCGTGCGGGGCACCAGGACTGCTCTCCTCTGCCCTGCACACGCACAACTACACCGACACGCGCAAACACACGCATCAGCCAGCCTCCCCCCCCTTGCAGGAACTTCGCGCGCCCAGGACCCTCCCCAGGCACCCGGGTCCCCCCAGGGGCAGCTTTCCCCCGCACCCCCCGACTCCCCCCTCCCCAAAAAAGGGTGGGGGTGCAGCTCAGCCCGCTCCTCTCTTCACCTGGTCTCGCCTTCCCCATCGCCTCTGGCGGGCAGCGGCCCCTCTCCCCGCGCGGGGGGCAGCGGCCCCTGTTTGTAATCCGCAGCCGGGGCCGCCTGCCCGGCCAGGGGCAAGTGCGCGCTCCTCCTCCGCCGCCCAGCTGCGCTCGCGGCCGCGCCGCGCCGGGCCGGGCGGGGCGGGCGGGGAGGGAGGGAGGAGCGCGGAGATTGATCGCCGCGATCCCGCCGCTTCCCAGCAGCAGCTCCTGCGAGCGCCCGCGCGGCCGGCTCTTAAAGGGGCCTCCGCAGGCACTGCCCGCTGCAGCCCCGGGGCGCCGGCACTGCCCGCTGCAGCGCCGAGTGCGCCCCGCGGGGGCACTGCTGAGTGCACCCACTGCACGCTGCACCCCCGACTGCGTCCTGGGGGTGCACCGACACTGCACGTGCACCCCTCGCTGCGCCAGTCAGTGCCCCTGCTGCACGCTGCGCCCCGGGGGTGCGCTACTGCGTGCACGCGCTTGCACACTGCATCCTGGATCTGCACTAAGTGCACCCACTGCATCCCACCCCTCGGTGCCAGCTGGACCTGCAGCACCAGGCACACCCGCTGCCACCCACATCCCATTTCTTGCTGCCAACCGCACCCCGCTAGCATCTCACCTCACCAGAGCCGCTGCTTCTCTCTCAGGCCCCAGCTCCTCCAACCCACTTGCCAGGAGAGACGCTTGTCTCCACTTTTTCATTTTCTACTGGTAGAAAATTGGAAAAGCGTGAGGCCGTTGCCCGCCCATGCTAGCAGAAGAAAGCCTGCCTGTATGAATAGCGTGTCCCAAAAAGCCAGTGGGCACACAGGCGAGCGCAGCGTGTTTGGAAAGAGGGGCCTGGCGATTCCCTGCCAGGAGCCGTGCCCGGGTCTCAGGCAGCGCTTGGCGTCAGCACTTTGCAAAGGGGGCGAGCAAAAGGCCAGCCTGGTTCGAAGCCACGCTCTGGACCTTGGAGCGCTGGGAGCTGCCCTCCGACACCTCCACGGGACGCCTCGCCAAAGCAGAGCGTGTCTCGAGGCCTGTCTCCCACGTATAGGTGTTCGAAGGGGACAGGGCCTATGCTTGTGGCTGTACTTCCAGACTAGGGGCAATCCTGCTAGCTCCCCAGCACGCACTGGCGATTGTCCTGGAAACCCAGGTTCGTCACAACCAAGAGGGATCGGTTGCAAGATGCCCACCTCAAACTCTCTGATGCTGATTTGCACGCCGGTTCTCAGAGCGGGCTGGCAGGGTAGCGCTGGGGGTTTGTTTTTCCTATTGGGTCACTTCCTTTCTGAAGACGCAAAACCTTTATGCTGAAGGACGCGTCACAGCTTCTGCTGAGCGAGGGGGGCGCCGGAGGGGCGTTTGCGGCAACGGTGTTTGTGTTGCTTTCAAGTTCTTCAGCGCGCACCCGTCAGCTAGTGCCGGATCGTTTTACAACCCTGAAAAGAACAAAACCAGGGTGGCAAAAATAAATCAAGAAATCCAGTCACCCCTCTGCAACCGAGTTGCAGAATTTGGCATGAACGTTGAGAGACCCCAGTAAATTCAAAGGTATTGTCACAGGATGCAAACACTGGAGGAGGAAATTTTTGGGCACCCAAAATCTCAGATAAAAGCAAAGGAAGCTGCAAAGTCCCAGGTCCTTGCGCAGATTAAAGCACAATTAAAGTTTGCAATTAAAGAAACACAAATTTAACACAACTTAAATGGTCCCAGTGCCTTGCACAGAATAGGAGGGGCTGGGCGACACAATTTAAGCTAGCAATTAAAGAACTTTTTTTGCAAAAATCTTGCTGGCCTAATATGGGCAGAGATCCTGAGTCAGGCTGTCTCATTGATATAAAGTGGCTGGGCATGCAGCAGACACTGCCCTTCGAGGGGCCAAGGTGTCGACACCATGCATATTCAGCAGCAGCAATTTGATTTCTGCAAAGGCGCAGGATGGGGAGGGGAAATATATTTCTCTCCTTTAGCTCTGCCTCTTTCTCCGGCTGCAGGAATGAACATGCCAGTAAGATGAGCTGCGACCTGCTTGCAGCGTTCCTGGCCCGACTCACCCAGGCTAGCGCTGGATACAAGTTGTATCATTACTTTCCAGCCCTTAGGTTCAGCCTCCTCCAGTCATCTGACTTCTCTTTTAAGGATTAGACAAGCTTTTGACTGAAAGGGCCTCCGCAGCGTCTATCCCTAAGTCAGAAGCAGCGCAGAAAGGAGCAGCTAGTCATAGGATTTGGCTGAGATTTAGACCCATGCTCCATTCGAGGCATAGTGAAGTCGAGAGTCAGATGGCAAAGTGCCACAATGGGGAAGATCTGCTGTTCAAGAGTCTGTATCGTCTTGGGACAGGACAGAAGCTGCAATTGCAACGCAGGCTAGAAAACCAGCCCATTGCGGACCTCGCAACTCAATGGGGTCTTTCCTCTCATTCAGGTGGGTGCTTCGCTGGAAGCATCCTGCATGCAAGCTGCTTGCCTTTCTCCAAGAGTGAAATCCAGGTGCAAATGTCATGTCTGCAAGCACCACAGGTCAGGACCCGCCATTCTCAGTCACACCAGCTCAGCTCTAGCCACGCCTGTGTGCGTGCAAAGGTCTTCCCCTCATCTCAAGCCACAACCCCTCTCACGGTGCATTAAATTGGATAGCCCTTGCACGCTTTGGGTGCTTCCTGAGGTCTAATACCTACGCATTGGCCTGGCAGAATTAATATTCTGTGAAGCAAAGCTGCAGATCAAACCCTTTTCTCAAAGAGGTGATTATCCTTGAAGGGAAAGGTCTCCATTTATCAGCATGGCGCTCTAGGGTGTATCTCCCGTCGCTCTTCCCTCCTGCGCTGGAGCAATTTTACACCTCTGGTGTCTCCCAGGGAGGGGCTGGGGTTTTTTTGACCAAATGAAGGAAATTCCATCTCGTCTCATTGTACAATGGTTTATGACAAGTCAGCATTTTAGCGCTTGGGGTCTCTGGGAACATTTTCATAAAACTTACCCTCAGTAGACCTACATTTCGCTGGAAATCTGCAAATCTTCCCTTCCGAGAGATTATTTCCCTCCATAATGACAACCATTTGGCCCATGCTGTCACAAAAATGCATGCCATAATCAAAATATTTACTAATGCCGGGCTGATATAAATAGCTGGAACAAGCCTACCACGAAAAGACGACTTTGCAAAAAAAAAAAAAAAAAAAAAAAAAAAGAAGCTTGTCAAAAACCCAAACTTTTGAATGACTAGCTGCGCAGGGTTGAGAGACCCAGCCGGCACGTGGACATACAGAGCTTCATCCCTCAGGACCGCTGCTTTCTGCCTATGCCGCTCCCCCCACAACAACCTTCAAGTTGCCCCGTGACATTACTGGGCTGGATGCAAAAACTAGCAGATGAAATCCTACTATCTGTGCATATACTCTCATGATCGCTTCTAGCCTTTAAAATCAGTTCATTCTATTGCATGCTTCTGAAATCCATTTTTTGGTGGAGAGGAAGGAAGGGCATTTATTACCTCTGTACGGCCCATCCCAAGCTGACAGCCCTGGTACTCGATAGAAAAGGCCCTTGCTACAGTTTGGGGTCTCCCGGGGCCTCCATAACATATCTACATTAAATCTAGCTGTACAAATGCAGTTGTAGCAACTAACCAAAGTCTGTGCAGACGTGCGAAGCTGTAGGTGGCTTGCACTGATTTCTCCATAGCACTCCGCTCCTGAGCTGAAGTCGATAGCTGCTTCATCAGATAAAATGGTAATACAGCACGCTTCTGAAATATCATGTCAGCAGAGGAGAGGATTTCATCATCTGACTTCATGCCAGAAACCGGCCTTGAATTCCCTCACCGGAGCGATTGCAATATTCAACTTCCCCGATCCCAGGCAAAAGAGAAGAAATGGGGACATTTGCTCACTCGGGTGCACCCAACTTCCTTCAGGGAAAGATATTAAATGCAAAACGCAAGCCACCCTCACTTGGAAGCCACCCTCCCACTTACAGCTCCAGGGGGGAGCAATTAAGTTTAATATGAGCTGCCGCTTTTCACCAAAGATGTACTGTAATTGGCTTTATCTGAGCATCAGCCCAGCAACAGGAATAACACGCATAAAAACTATCATGGGGCGATTTCACAGCAACCCTTGGCGAATACGACTGACTTGTCCTAGCTAGGGTTTGCACTAGAGATTTCTCCAGCTGATTAATATTCATTCTGGCCATGGCCCAAATCTTGCAGGCCTCGCTCTCGGTTCCCCAGGGGAGCTCTGCCCGCACGAGGTGCCTTGAGGCAGGCTGCAGTGGCGAAGGGGGGAGGCTGCAAGGACTTCCACAATGACAGACCGGCTCTTGAGCCTTTATTGACATTTCCACTTAATGGTCTTCCCTTTGATTTCACATTAGTGAAGCTCATCTCTTATTTAGGGCAGGCATATCCAAGCATGCACAGTACCTGAGGCTAGAGGCAAGCCGAGCAAGCCTCAGGTGTTCATTGCTAAATGCAGGATCTTAACGGTTCCCCTGCAATTAGCCACGTGGGCAAGGACTCTTCTGTTGGCTTCTGCATGGCTGTGGCACATGCCGGATATATCACATCATCGCCGCTGGTGCCCGTGATCACGTTTACACCTTTTGGAAGGCATTTCTGGACAGCTCACAGCGAGGGAAAAGGAAGATTGGGGCTTTCGCCCTCAACTGTGCAGCACAGCGTGGCTTGGGAGACAGTCCCGTGGGCTTGGTTTTATGTCTCTCTATGCGCATACATGTAAATGGCCTGAACCGGGACTAAAGTGGTAGATTGGCATCACACGGGGGATGGATTTCACATGCAACGCGTCACTCTGTGAAGCAATAAAACAAGGGGCTGATCCTCCCTTTTTAAAAAATAATGATGCCACTCCAGCTAGTTAAGCTGGGGCTTGACTTTTTGCCAGCGTAACTGCTGGTATAAAGCCCAGCCTGGATGTAACAGCGTGGTCACTCAACTCTAAGAGTCAGTCCTATTCAAGGACTAGGCCAGCTGGGAAGAGGACAGGGGATCCCTTTAAAACTCTCATCACTCCTTGGGACAGGCAGGACATGGGGACCGAAGAGGCAATGTCTGTCCACCTTCCAGCAGGAGGACAGAGTCTGGCTTCATCTGGAAGCGTCAGATGCCCCAGTGTCCCCAACCTGCTCCTTGCTATTTGACTTTGCAAAAACAGCTCACACCTTCCCCCCCCCCGTCTGTTTTCAAACCAGCAGTATTTGATGGAAACAGATGATGCAATATGAACACACCAGAATGGAGCAGAAAAACAACAGCACTCAAATCTGCACGGCCGGGGGAAACCAGATAGATACTGGGAGGCTGATATGAATACGAAAACAGCTCAAAAAGCCACGCAGCTGCCATAGGCAGAACACAGTGCAGGGACCTCCTTTACAAAGGCAATACCCTGATGGCCTACGATCATTAAGGAAGCCATGAAACTAAAAGAGAAGTACTTTCATCGTGTTTTCCTGGACGGACTCCAGCATGGTAATTGCTTTCTGCCTCCCATATTTCTCCTGCAGCGTTGACCTCCAAAAGGTGTTCTTCTGTGTCCCTCCCCAAACCGTTCCCTGTGCTGCAGAGGAGCCACGGCATCCCACCCCAGCAGGGGCTGCTTTTCTGGGACAGAGAAAGAATTGCACGCAGGGAAAGTGTGATATGCACAGAGAGGTTTGGGGGCTTTAAGTTATATGGTGAGGCCGCGTGGAGCAAAGGATGGGGCGCTGCCTTGGTGCGTGCCCACCTGGGGGCTTTTCCTATCTCCGACTTCCTGAATGGACTTCATCAAATCATTTCTCTGCACCTCTGTCTTTCCCAGTCTCTTTAGCTTGCAAGATTTCTAGGGTGGAGACGTCCTCGTGATAATACCTTGCATTTCCCCCCTGAAATAAAATTCCTGTAGTCTTTCCACGTAAGTCTGGCCGATCGGTTCCTGATAGAGCCGCTTCCCCTGGAACGGCGGCGGCCAGCTGGTAATGGGCTGAGCTGATGGCATTGCGAAGGCTGGGCCAGCAAAATCCGCTAAAGCCCTGCTCTCCCCAACTTCCTCCTTGATCCACCTGCCCTTGGGGTAGGGGCTGAGGAAGGGCAACAACACATTTCCACCGGCCTAATACTCTCTCCTCACAGGGCCGCACATGCAGTGCTGGGATTTCTGCCCACCAAAACCTCATTCAGCTTCCTCCTCTTGTCCTGAGCCAGGGCAGATCCTGTGCACATATTGGCCAGGTCTTTGCACCTGAATTTCCCTTCCTTGCAGGCAGCAGGGCCAGGTCAGCTTCACCCAGCTCACACCGGCAGCCCGCCAGGAGCTCGGCGGTTGCACATGATTTTCAGTGAAGCAAACTGAAACCTTCTTCTATCTTTAGTACAGAGCGACAGCCTCTAGCTGCTACAAGGCCTGGCATGCAGGAGCCAAGCTGCCAGGTGGCTTATCAGTGATATGGGTTGGTTTAAACCTCTTTAACCACGGCCCTTCATTTAAGGTAAGAGACGGTTAAGCCCTTGTTTCTACCTAAAACAAAAGCCATGTGCAAGGTGGCTCAGGAACCAGAATGCTTGGGGCAGAGGAGTTTTGCTGAGGATTGGGGTGGCGGATGCCCAGGTGGCAGCAGCCGGAGACTGGGAGCATGCTTACATGGCAATCAAAGAGGTGAGGATGCCTAGTAGCTAGTTCAGGTACGGGGCCAAGGCACAAGCTCAGCGTAGGCCAAGTGCCCAAGTACCTACGCAGCTCCTTGGGCACGTTTCACTGTTAGTGCTGAGCTCTGTTCTGTGCCAGCCTCACCCGCAGCTGCTAATTCAAAGTGGCCTCTCGTATTTCTGTGCAAGCTGCAGCACCCCTTTCTGAGTATGCCTCCCCTCCAGGCAAAGGCAAGCAGGTTTCCGCACAGCCTGAGCAGCTTATTTGCACGGCCTGGAGACAGCCCCAGAGAGCGGATGCTGGCAGAAAGACCTGCGGAGCCAGGAGCAGGTCAACTCCTGCTGGGCTCCGGAAAGCGGGGCTTTTATTTCTAGCAAGGAAGAACCCGGCTGCGACTCCTTTGCTGGTTTCTCCTCCCCCCTGGGATACACGGCCAGAGCCCTTCGTTTTGGTAAGCTGCCTAGATCAACTAGGCAACCTTTTATAAACCAGGGGCCAAAACAGCCCAGCTCCATCCAATACACACACTGGGTGGCTTCAAGCATGGGTGTGGGCACAAGCAATGCCTTCCAGCTCTGCAGACTGGATTCAGTGGCCCTAGCCTGGATCAAAAGGGGGCAATTATCGTAATGATTAGGCCTAGTATCTAAATATTTCAATCCAGTGTACAAAAGGAAGGTAACTTCCCCACACTGACCTAATAGGGGAACAGAGGGCAGGGGGTACAGCTTAAATTAGCTCTCAGAAGAAGCCTGGCTGCAGCAGCATGCAGCTCTGTGCCAGGGAGCAGGGCAAATTAGCCTTGCCTTAGTGCTGCAGCTAGACTGCTTCCAGTACCCCAGTTAGCCCAAAAGCCCCCACCTCCACTCCATGCACCAGGGTGGACGAACTCGGCAAGGTGAAGTGACCTCCCTGACACCGCCGTAGCCAGTCAGTGGCAGGACTGGAATTGCAACACAGGTCCTGTTGCTCTCCCACCTGGTCTTGGCCACGCGGCCTCCTCTGCTGACTGGTATCCTTGGACCAACCTAGAGCACTGCAACCTGGCACAAGTGCTCTTCTCTATGAAATGTAGTGCTGGCCACATTTTATTAAATAAAAAAAATAAAGAAATATATATTTTAAATACAGTCGATGAAGAATTAAAAAAAAAAAACAAACACTCAACAATTTTTACGCTGGTATTGGAACAAGTGGGGACTGGGGAGGGAAAGGCTGGTCATGTTCAAGCTCCAAGAACCGGATGCGTAAGGGGCTAGCAAGACACCTCACCTTCTTACATGGCAAGAAGTGGCAGAAAACGAAAAGGGGCACTGAAAGCCGGGGCTTCTGCCCACCTGCATGTGAAGAGATTACTCAATTTGCTCCCCCTCCACACTGCTTTCAACCAGCAAAGCTTCCCCAGAGGCAGGAGTGCCTCTTTCCGAGCGGCCTCTGTCTTCCCTGGTCTGTGGGTTGCAAATAACAGGTGTATCGTTAGTGGTTGCAGACTGCTATTAAGTTATTTTGGGAAATGGCACAGAAATAATAATAGAACAGCTTTGGTGAGCGCGTTCCATGCAAAATCAGCTTCGAAAGGCAGATCATTAAAAAACAAAAAATCCTGTGCCCATCCACACTTCAAAACCCTGCAGTTACAAGTGACATGATGTATCCCTAATGCTACCTAGCTGGGGGTGGCACTTAGACGGAGACTGAAACGTCCTCTCTGTACCTCTTCCACCCAAAGTGGCACACACAGGCAGTCTGGGCATAGATTAAAAAGGACTCGGTTTGCCAGGGCAACGTACAGGGTGGGGAAGGATTTAGGGTTTGCCCACACCCCCAAGTTCAAACAACCCTTCATATTCTTTCCCCACCCTCTGCAATTCGCTGGTTGTTTCCTTGCTACCGAGAAGCCTCAAGAGGCACATTTCCCAGGCAGCCTGGCATTATCATTGATACGAGAATCAGGATTTGGGACCTTGGGACTGCACAGGGAGCTGGCCGAAGCTCTGGGACCCTGATCCAAAACCGTTCAAGTCAGACAGACAGACTCCCAGTGGGATCAGCGACCTTGGATGAGCCCCTGCCTCTGACATGACAGGGAATTCGAGGGTTTCCCCCTGCACCCTGCTTGCCAGCACCGCTAACCGCCAGCATTGCAAGCAGGGAGTGGAAAATATTTAGTCATCTTGTGACAAGCATCTCATGCATCTGACCTCTCCGGTCCAGGGGAAAGCTTTGCATGCATGGAGAAAACTCTCAGAACCACAGGAAATATCCAGTTCTAGTTAGAAGCATCAAATTGCCTTAGAAATAATCAGGAAGATAGTTGAATGGTGGCAAAAAACACTAACCCCAAACGCATTCATGCAGCATGTTCGTACCCAGGGACTTGAAGGGCTCGAACCCTGACTGCCTTAAAATAGCAACACATGAAACGCACACAAAACCCTTAAAGTGCCAGTATTTGGAACAATTATATTGATCACTCTCTAGGAAGTTGGGTTAGCCTAATCTACTACACCACCTCCTGATTTCAGCTATACAGTCCAAGCTGTATTGCTCCAAAATGAAGTATAGCCGTGTAATTTCTGACTTTGATTGCATGGATTCTTCTCCCCCCACCCAGTAGGATTAAAAAACCCTCAGGATATCGACCTCAAATTGTTATGTTGGCATATTCCCTTTTTGATTCCAGCTAGGCACGGCCTTCCCAATTCATCCAAATTCAATACTCATGCGGTCAAATGGAAAAAAGACCATTTTTTCACTAACCGTGCCTGTCCTGAGCCAGTTCCTTGAATCTGCTCCAGTTTTTAAGTCACAGGGATGCTGCTTTGGACCCATGCACCATAAAAGGTCCCCCTGGGCCAGCATCTGTTCCTTTTGCCTTGGGGCTGCCAGACCATGGATGGTTTGGAGATCCTGTGATCTGATATTCTCCAAACCTGACCAAGGCATGACTCCCTTCCCACCTGGCAAAAGTCAAGAATATCAACCAACAAAGAGGGGAGGATGCATCATGATCTAGTTTCAGAGATAACATCAAACCAGTCTGCTAATTCCCAATCAAAGCGCAACCTTTATCAGATACGGCAGTTGTTGAAAGCGCGCAGAAGACAAAGCCTACGCTAAAATATTAATGCATGAGGTTACCTGATTCTGCACAACATAACGTCCCTGACAAAACCCTTTGGAAGCCCCGCATCCTATCAATACCGCTATCAATAGACAAGTTCATTAACATTCAGCTCACATCACTAGCCACGGAGTTATTACATCCACAGATCTCGCAGCTCCAAAACAAGCTGCTTTTCCCTACCACCAGCCACCGTGCACATATCCACTCCTCCACAAACATATTCCCTGATCTTCCATCTCCAACTTACGGTCCCAAGAGTGCCCTCTGCACAGCAGGTGGTCAGCGCCCAGGCTCGCTGCAATGGGATTCCTCACTGGTGAATTATACGGTGAATGGTAAAACCGCCTCTAGAAGTGAATCTCCTAGGCCCATGCAGTCCTTAGTCCCCCGCCACGACTCTGCAGCAGGTACCCGCTAATGCCAACTGTGCCGCTGGTTCCTGCGACTGGACAGCAGTTCTGGGGGGGCTCAACCCTCCTAGCTCACTAAACCCACCTTGCACTGAGTTCAAAGCCCTCCTTTTGCCACTGAAAAGGTGCTCTGACCATGCATTTAAAACCAGCAGATATTTGAATCCTAGGCTAGTACCAGTTGGCCAAAGTCCCCTGGAATAACCTGGGCCAGATGAACAGCTGCCGTCAGTTGGCATTGCTCCACCGGCTTCAGCAGAGAGAGAGCAATCTCCACCATCTGAGAGTCTTCTAGCCCAATCCCCACATCTTGTTTAAAGGAAGCATGCAATTTATCTCATTTCCCATTGAATTCTCTTGACGAGGCATTATGGTAATAACGGGCCACGAGGTTATGAGAAGACACGTCAGTCATGGTCCGGGCAGCAGTGCCAAAGGACGTGGTAGAGAAGGACTAACTATGCGGTTGCTGTATGACGGGGTACTTTGACTTCAGACAGCTACTCCCGTGGCACACTCATCACTCAGACAGCACTCAGGAGCTGAAAGGCAGGAAAACCCAGAGGAGCCGACGTGGTACAATGCGTCGCCTGCTGTTGAAGCAGCCCGCTGAATGAATAGCTGGTCTTTGCCATAGAAATAAATTGCTACAGCTTTATTAAATCAATATTAATTCATAATCTTTAACACGCAATTACAGTTATCTCGCATACCAAACTACCCTCTCTTCACATCTCTGATCTGTCAGGGTTATAATTAGCTTATTACTGGCCATCTATCTGCTAATAACTTTTCTCTTAGCCCGGTGAGGTGAATTAAGAAGCGCTAATAAACCATGGCTGGTAATCCATTTATACGTCTTACACTTTTGTCCAGGCACCAAATTAAAAGATACATAAAAGAGGTATTTTCTCCGGGCCTTCCCTTAGTTTAATCCTGTCTGGCAACCCCTGCTCACATGCTATCGGGAATAAGGGCAGGTCACGTGTCCCTCGGGGGGCTCCCCAGGCTACTTTGTGGGAAATAGGGATTGGAGCCGAGGGTGGTTTTTTCTTCTTTTGCAAACACCACGAGACAATATATTGCCCTATGGCCCCAAGCGGGGAGCTGCTTCTAATCGCTTCCCAGGACACATCAGCTAGACAGGATCTTACCCCGGATCCAGAGCGGGGATGAGTAGGAGACCTTGCCTACGTGCCCAAGTGCGGCTGGCCTTGCAGAGAAGATCGCACGCTTATAGTGGATCTAACTATGCTGGCAGAAAGCTCAGCGCAGACGCAGCTGTGCCAGCAGAAGGTGCCTTTTGCTGGCAATGCACCTCTGATAAATTGTATTAGAAAAACTCCTGGTACCAGGGGAGCCGTATCTACACCGCGGGATCTTTCACCACAGCTCTGCTGACACCGTTTAGGCACCAGCATCTCTTAAGCATGAAACAACACACCAGCGAGGGAGCAAAGGTCAAATCCTCCTGTACTTACTCAGACACCTGACCCTGAATATACTGAGCGTCCGCAGTTCTTCAGCCTGTGCTATTTTTCTCAATGATGCAGGTGGGGGGAGGCCCATAAAAGCATTGCTGATATAAGCACCGGGGAATTGGTAATAAAAAATGAAGAGGAGAGATCGCTGATAAGGAGGGGTCTGTTCAGAGAAGAGTGAAGAGGATGATTAAAGGATCAGGAACCATGTCCTGTGGAAGGGGACTGTAGTAGTAATGTTAACAAGGCACAGCTAACCACTGGAACCACGTCCCAAAGGCTGTAATGAATCATCCATCCCTGGCAAGTTTTCTGCTCAGAAATCCGGTCAAAATATCTGGTTTACCGAAGCCAGGGTGCCTGAAGGGTCTGTGAACCAGATGGCCAAACTGAGCCACTCTTGGCCTTATAGCCCCCAAACTCCCAACCCAGCGAAGTACCACCGGCTCAAGGAATCGGGGCCATAGGCTTCGGCTGAGGAAAGTTCACCTGGAAGCCGAGGGCAGCGTTGGTTGCCAAAGAGCTGGGAGGTTTGGCCCTGGATGCACAGAGGCTCTGACGCTGCAGCGGCTGACGTCGTAGCTGGAAGTGGCAGGGCTAACTCTCACTGCTCTGACAGCTCCCCTCCTAGCTCGGAGTTGGAAGCAAATGGAAACTAAGCAAAGTGTTTTACAACCTGGAAAGTTGGCTGGAGACTCAGGAGCGCGTTCATTTTCTTTTGGGGGTGAGTTCGCTCCATCTCTAGCTCTAACGGCCTCCTTCATGCCTGTCGAGTTGAGGTCACACTGCTTCGCCTCCTGTCGCCGGCTTATTTTCAGGCGCTTGCAGGAACCTGGCCAGGCGACCGATTGCCCGGGGTGAGTTTTGAATGCAAAGTCAGTGCTGCGGTGTAGAAGGACAGTAAGGTCTTGGGATGTGCTGACCGCACCAGGTGCACATAACAGTGCCCTTGCGTGCAGGTTCAGAGCCTGCGCGCCCCCCCCAGTTTTCTTGCACACTGACACAGCTTGCCCTGAAAGCTTGCTTCTGCTCTCTGCCCTTGTCTGACATGAGTTTCCTGCAAGCTGGCAAATTGGAGGGAGGCTCACTCGTGATGCACATCCTTATGTAACTAGCATGGTTTCAGGGCTAGCACAACCCCGCCGGCTCCCCCGCTCCGCAGTACAAGCTGTCAGGAGGGCAGCTCCAAAGAGACCAGAATGTGTCAGGCCCCTGGCATCTTGTGCATGGAAACATATCTGGCTGATAGCAGCACCTGGCAGGGGGAGAGAGAAGCCAGTTCTTTCCTTTGGGCAGACAGACGCTCAGCTGCATCGTATGGCGCGAGGCATTTCAATGAGCTGCATGGGACAGATGCCACGAAGCTGACTTTGCCCAGAGACACTGACTGAGGTCTCCAATCTGAGGCTGAGCTATGCTCTGGCTTTTTCATTGAGCAAAAGACCAAGTGTCAAAATGAAGGGAATGGCTTGACTGTTTCCGTGCTGGTTCCAGTAGCATTTTCATCCTGCAGGCTTGGCTCCAGGACTCTCCTTCCTTTGATTACTTGGTTGCATTGAAATTCTCTAGGCTACAGAATAAAAGCACCAGAGGAAGCCCATTTCTTCTAGTAAGGCAACCCTCCCCACTCCCTTTGCAGAAGCCCAGCACTGCTTTAACCCTGCAGAACAGCCTGCGGATGGGAGAATTTCACCCGGAGCCATAAAACTTAAATATACTGATGCACAGCTGACTTCTGCACTCCCCCAAGGCTCAGGAACACAACGTGGCGTGGAGCAGAGACCCCCTTGCCAAATCCCAGCTGAAGGAATAGGAGGGCTGGCGTCTCAGGAGCCTGCAGGATTGATTTCCTTAATGCATGCTGCACGGTCTGTTATCTCTCTTCTGTGACAGAGCGTTCCTGGTGACATCCATTAGCAGTAATGAATGAGCGAGAGATAAGGCGTGGTTGGGGGCGAAGGAAAAAAGTTGATTGTCCCCTAATAGGGAGCCTTTGTAAAAGAGATAGCATCAGGTGCCTCTTTGGTTCTTCTAGCAATAGGCACCAGGTAATTAAGAGAAGGCCCATTAAACCGACATTGTCTAGGACGTGGTTTGGTGTTGGTTCTGGGATAGTATAGCGGACACCGCAGCCGCTGTCCTGAGCAAGAGGACAGCTGGTACAGCCACTCTGATGCTTCATGGTACTGATGGCTAAAGAGGAGAGGCTGAGGGAACTGGGCTTATTTAGTTTGAAGAAGAGAAGACTGAGAGCGGATTGAATAGCAGCCTTCAACTACCTGTTGGGGGGTTGCAAAGAGGATGGAGCTGGACTGTTGTCAGTGGAGGCAGATGCCAGAAGGAGCAATGGGCTCAAGCTGCAGCAAAGGAGGTTGAGGGTAGATATCAGGAAGACTTTTCTCATTAGGAGGGTAATAAAACACTGGAATAGAGGTGGTGGAGTCTCCATCCTTGGAGGTTTTTAAGGCCTGGCTAGACCAAACCTTAGCTGGGATGATCTAGTTGGGGTTAGTCCTGCTTTAAGCAGGAGGTTTGACTATAGGATCACCTGAGGGCCCTTCCAACCCTCATTTTCTACGAGTGTACAAGTCTCGCTCCTGCGGTCCCTTCAGACAGAGGATCTGGCTGCACTTTCCCAGCGCAGGTAGACTTTAGGAGGCCCATGCCAAGGGTCCCGAGAGCCATTCGTGCCACTGGAGAGCTGCAGTCATGGAGAGATGATGTGCACCGCAGTCCACACCCCTGGGAGAGACTCCTGCACTGTATGCAGGCAAAACTCAGTCACCTCGGTGGGACAGCGCTCGGAGGTGCCGCAGCCTACACCTCTCCTGCCATCAAGGCCGCAGCCAGTTCCCTGATGGACCGGCACAAAGCCCTGCACTCGGCTCTGGGAAAGTTAGCAGACTTAGGCTACCACGCTTGGCTTGGCTGTCCGTGCAAAGTTGCAAGTCTGCTTGCAAGCCTGTGCAAAGCTGCGAGTCTGTGCACAGTTGTGAGTCTGTGCAAAGCTGTGAACTGCAGCTTGCGAGTCAGCAGCAAGGTTTGGGCACAGTCGCTTGTCCCACAAGGCAATGCTGCCTCCCAAATTCTGTGTTGCTGCTGTCCAGAGCTCACCTGCATCTCCCTCGCTCTGCCTGCCTCCGTGTCTTCCAGACCTTAAGTCTACTCTCAGACCCGTGACCCGCTCACTATGAAAGTATGTGAAGTACGGAGGAATATTAGGCCCAGAAGGGGCAACACTGAAAAAAAAATATGGTGGAAAATCAAGGGAGCCAAACCCTTTCAAGCATCCTAAAGGGTTTTTGGCTTAGCTCAGAGCTAAAGTTCTGGGGCCAGAGGCTGGGCTGTTTTCTCCCAACTACGTCACGCATTGCTGAACTCACCAGAATCCCAAAAAAGACAGTGCTTTCAAGCGCTTCCAAAAACTGCCGCGCACCCGCACCTCTGAAAGCAACAGGAGTCTTTGAATGCCTTATATTTAGTAATGTAACTTTGATGCGTCTTCCTCTCTGCAGTGCTCGCTCACCCAAACCTGAAGTCAAGAGATGCCTCGCCATTGACTTGAGGGTGCTAAGACTGGGCCTTCCTATTTCTTTGCTGTGGTTCGTGTGCGCCGGCTGTGCCGATGCGTGCGTCTGAGCGCTGATGTGGCTCCTTTGCTGCAGCGTCTGATCACTTCTGTTTTTACTCAAGTAAATTCCAAAGACGACCCTATTAGTTTGTCTTACAAGAAGCCCAAACAGACCAATCCTGCATGAAAAAGACTCATTGTACGCTATAAAAACTGGAGCCAAAACTTCCTGAATGTCACAGATGGAATAGCTATTCTCTTGCTGTTACGCAGCTGGTGCAAACTTTGGAAAGACAAAAGAATTTGGAACAAGAGAACTGGGCAAGTTTAAAAAAAAAAAAACAACCAAAAAACGCAACCCCAGAACAAAACGCAAAAGATGCTTGGAATCCATTTGCAAAAAATTTAAAACCTTTCTAACTGCGCAATGCTTAAATTGCTTCTGACAGGAGGGAAGTGATGAGTGAAAATAGAAGTGGCAGGGCAGTGGGGGTCAACAAGAAACTATAATTAAAATATTCTTAAGTGTTGCTGGAAGCAAATGGAGAGAATTAATGTTTATTCCAGCCATCCCAGCAGTTAAACCATATTTGGGTTATTAGTTGCACATACGCAGACAGGTCTCAGGCTCCCGTTCTATAGCCAGACCACCGAGGAAGGAAAGGACTTGTTTAGGGCAGCCCAAAGCAGCATAAACCTGGAGTGATAGCATGAAAGCAAGCAATGGAAAAAGTCAGACTAAATATCTGAACATCTCAGAGTATGAGATCAAGGAGACTGTGACTCACCTCCTGGAACAGGTGGCAGAGGACGTACTGCTGCGTTTGGCCTGACAAAGCACTGGGGTAGACGGGTGCGTCTAGAAGAGTGGTTTTCAACCGGGGGTCCATGGGCCCCTGGGGGTCTACAGACAATGTCTAAGGGATCCGTGAAAGATGACTACGATCAATCAAAAGCATGTAAATACTCATACTCACCATTTCCAAGGGGTCCATACCACCATTCAAATTTTTTTTAGGGGTCCACAAATGATAAAAGGTTGAAAAGCACCGGTTTCGAACAAAGCTGTGTTGACCAACAAATCTCATCATTTGTATAATTTGCTAGCTTGTTGTTGGTAGGCTGTCTGGAAAATGTATGGGAAGAATGACCTTGAAAAGATCATTACCCACCTGGGGGTCTTCTCATGGAGGTGGGGCATAGGGTTCCTGGTGAAGAGCAAAAAAGGATCAAGGACACAAGTCCCTTTACTCTAAGATAGTGGTTTTCAGCCTGTGGTCTGTGGACCCCCAGAGGTCCATGATCAATCAAAACTATGTGAATACCCACACTTACAATTCAAAGGTGTCCACATCTCCATTCAACACGTCGTAGGAGTCTGCAAATAAAAAAAAAGGTTGAAAACCACTGCTCTACGAGTACAACTGTGCTGCCCTCCCA
>JAGPOW010001167.1:20767624-20805958 GCA_030014935.1 Caiman crocodilus | reverse complement strand
GCATCTAATTCCTTCATTTGGAGCCTGGTGAGAGCTTGCTGAGAGCAAAGGAGCAGGGGAGTGAAGCGCTCCCAGGCAACCTCCTCCCCCTTGTATGGACAGGTACCAGGCTCAGAAACTGTTTGATCCAAATCAGTCTAGCCCGTCAAAGGAAGGGCATGCTTTCCCTCCGTGGGGAAGTATAAAAGGCCTATTATGGAGGTACGTGCTCTGCTCAGGCTCATGCTAGCCTCCTTACGAGCACAGAGGAGAGAGCTACTTATGTTAGAACGTAAAAGCTCTAAGACACTGAAATGCTATAAATAGGGCATATAAACCAGTTACTGACAAGGCTCTGATTTTGTTATTGGAAAAAAAACCCGAGAGCGAGAGCGAGCGCGCCTAGATGGAGCTGACAAAGAGGGGAAATACATGCAGAACACAGGTTTGTTCTTCTCAGCAACACATTTATTATAAGTCAGCTGTAGTTAGAGCTATTACTTTAGCTTCCAATGAATGAAAGGAAAGAGAATAAATCTGCCTTTGTGCCAAGCTGCCTGCAAATAGCATTCCCCTCCAGCTACCCTGCAATTGTGTTTGCATAAGACATTTGTTATAATAAATACAATTAAGGAAGAAAAACAACTCACACCTACCGAAATAAAAAAAAAAGGAAGGCTGACAGGATAAAGAGAAGCCCAGCGGAGGTAGGGGATGAGATGAGATGGGTATTGCTGGCAAGTGGGACAGCGGAGGGATTGCAGGATCTGGTCAGCTCTTTGTTGGAAGGAAGGACTGACAACGGTCCTTAGCTTGCGACGGGTTAGCTCTGGCACTTGCCACCTCCCCATCCCCACATCAATGCGACGCTCTCATGCAACTTTCATTAAAACAAATGGACGTTTCAGCTGAGTAACGGAGCAAAACATTTGCCTGCCTCTCATCCCAAATGAGTGATGTCATAAAAAAGATTGTTGCAGAAGGGACAGCTTGTGCTGCACAGGAAGGGTTGGAGAGAGGACAACTGCAACTCATGCAGTATCTACAAGGCAAGGACTGTCCTGCTCTGGGTTTGTTCAGCACCTGGTGCAATGCAGACCTGGTCCAGGCCCACTTATGACTGTTATTGTTATCAGTAATAATAACAACAACAATAACAACAATAATAACGATAGATGCACGTTTTCATTTGTTTCTATGGTTGTGTGAAAAAGGAAAAAAAACACAAAGGAGATTCTGAAGTTCTCTTCATTTATTCCCCCCCCCAATTTTTCATTCATATTTCCCCCCATTATTTTAAAAAGAAAGTTAATTTAACCAAAAAGGCCTTTTCCCCCCAAATGGGAGCATGTTCCTACACCAGACATTGCCTGCCCTGGATACCTAGCATGGTGGGAGAAGCCCAGGAAGAACATCGTGCAGTGAAGCTACCTCTGGACTCAGAGCAGGTCTTAGTCACACATCAAAGAACTGGGGTAAAAGAGGTGGGAACTTGCATCCTTTTGCATGAGCCATCCCTTGCAAAGCTATCCCCCACCAGTGTATCAGCTCCATTGCACATCTGGGACAAGAGGCCCTGGGTAAGAGCCTCTGCCCACTTTTCACCTCCTAAGTGATACCAAGAAACCAGCATCCAGCTGCAGGTAGGGAACTGCATTGGGATAAAACTGGGATATGTCATGTAGGGAGAAAGCATGGTCACGTCATGCTCGGGGAGAAGGTGAGGTGAGGCACAGCTCTGTGCGTTCACAACTGTCTATTAGCTCTTAGCCAGGCGTGGGCAAAATGCGGCCCATGGGCTGGATGCAGGCTGCCAAGCCAGTCTATCTGGCCTGCGGGACCCCTAAAAAATGTAGAAAATTAATATTAATCTGTCCTGGGCTGCCTGTCATGCGGCCCTCGGTGGCTTGCCAAAACTCAGTAAGTGGCCCTCTGCCCAAAATAATTGCCCGCCCCTGCTTATCAGTCTAACCAGCTGTCCCTGGGGGCAGCTGCTAGGGAATGAATCAACCTCTGTGATGAAAACATCACACTGAAGATAAGGGTCTGGTCCAAGAGCTACAAAGCCTTGGCTGATATTTGGCAGTGGGTCGCTCTTGAGTGTTAAAGTTAATATTAACCGGCTTTGTTCTGCTAGCTCATCTGCATTCGTGCCCCTCGGCGGTGAAAGAGGTGAGGCACCAGATTCGACTGAACAAAACAGTAGCATGACCGCCCCTACCATTTCCCACTCCAACGCAACCAGTAGCAAGGTACAATCATGCCAAAGGCAGTTTTATTAGGATTAGGATGCCTTTTCTTTACGTGGGACCTTGACATAAGCCCTGGAGAGCTGCAACAGTGGTAAGGGACCTTTTAACTACAGTTCAAGTACTACAGCATTTTTGAATAGACACAAATATACCAGAATACACACATCCACCATAGGGGAACAGCACTCCTTTAACTCAAAATGTTTCAGATACGCTCCCAGCAGTATCAAAAAACCTCACAACCAGAAGCATTGTATCCAAAAGTTTTAGCAGCAGTGAAGTGGTTAAGGGTTACACCACAACCTATTCATTGTGTTATGCCTTGAGGGATCCACAGCCCTTTTAATCCCTACAATAAAACTTAATGCTCACCTACTCAGTGACTCACCAAACCCCTGGCTGCCGCACCTGGAGAAGTAACAAGGGTTGAGGTCTGAAGGAAAACAAATCTTGCCACCTTCTGCGTAGGCTGTGAGGATGTCTAATGCCCTATACGCCAAAAAAAAAAGGGAAACACAATTGAGGCTAATACTGAAAAATGCACTGGGCTGCGATTTGTATGCCGGAAAGATGCCAGTTCCTCCCGGCACGACGCTCAGGGAGGCCTCCGACTTCTCACCAACGTGCTTCTCATCAGTGCTGGTGTTGTCGCGAACGGCAGAAGTAGGTCGAGGTCTCGATGACCGAGTTGCTCAGTCCTGAGCTCGCCGATATGGATGTACATACGGGGGGCGTATCTAGGCAAGGAAGCTGCCCAGCCGCCTGATCTGGACTGATTTTATTTCAGGCTAGTGATTCTGCTCCAGGGGTGACAGTCTCTCAGTCTCCGCAGACGCCGGCCTTTCTGGCTGCCAGGTTCCCACAGGACTACAGGAATGGCCCTTGGAAAAGGACAGCAACCTGCAGGCAGCTCTAATATACACCAGGGACCGGGCTGACATCAGAGTGGGTGTAAGATCAGAGGAGGGCGCAGGCAGCTTAAAGGCATTTTTGCGGGACTCTTTTTGAGAGCAACTGCAGGAGCGGCTTGAGCAGGGACACGGATGTCATCGCTGCGTGTTTCCTACCTTCCCAACTGAGCATTTTTACCCCGGGGACGGACCCTGCTGTTTGCTCCGCTCCCCTCCACCACGACTCCCTGCTTTTCGAGCTTCATCTGGTGCCCACACCGTCTTCTTCCCTCCCCACCCCACCCCACCCCAGCCCATCCAGCCAGGTCTCCTCTCCCTTTCCTTCCTATCAGTGTAGCATCTCCCCTCCCAGCAAGCTGTAGTAGGCATCAGGGGTCACCCTGCTTATATGTTACACGGGCCACGTCGCTTGTATGCTCTTTGGGGCAGGGACAGCGTGCTACTCCGGACTGGCACAGTGCCTAGCACAAGGGCCCTTTGCTTCGACTGGTTCCCAGGCACTACTGCCACCAAACACGATTAATGAAATCATTCAGATGAGAAGCTGGGCTAATGCCTGCAACCCTCGGGGTGAGGGCAGGGGAATCAGGTTATTCTGGCTCCTACATTAATGCATCACTTGTGCCGTCTCAGAGCCACCTGGTAGGTCAGCCAGAGCAGGCCCCTGCTTTCTGGAAACTCCTGCACTTTGGAAACAGCCTTGGAGAAGGGGTATGGGTTTCCTCTGGCTTCACGCTCTCTTATTTAGAAGACAGCCTAAAAGGAGGGAGAGGAGTGCATGGGGGAAGGGGACAATCTGCAAAGCGCCCTCCTGCTTTTTCCCCCTGCTTTTTTGAACATTATTCCTGTTAAATTTATAAGAGCAACTGTCTGGGAAAAATGACTTTACCTCTGGTTCCTTCATACATTTTTAATAGGGCAGAAATAGAACCAAAAGGGATAAAAAAGAGCGGTAGCGTCAAACTCTGGCTCTATTCATAATTAATTATACTTTCAGGGGGAGGAAAAAAAAAAAAAGAGGAAACATAATTACAAGCTTCTAGTGAGAACATTCATTATCATGCTAATGTAGAAATCAGTACCGCTGTGCCCGGGTGTACGTGTGTGCATGTGTGTGTGTGTGTGCTCTAATTACTCTGCAGTGATGTGTGTCATTTCCACATCTACCTCAGCACTGCCTGGGATTTGAAAGCCAAAAGTTAAAAATAAGATGAATCGCAGCCTGCATCACAGATGGATTGTGACTGGTCAATACCCCATTGATAGTTTCTCTCCCAGGAGGCCGGGAAGGTTAAATTTGGCCTTGTGCTTCAGCAACAGTTCCCTGGAAACTGCAGGCAAAAGGTTCCAATTAATGGATACCGTTCCTCGCTTTGGTTTTTGTCTCCTTTTCTTGTCGAGGTAAGTTGGCTGACCTGCCAAGCGACTGCAAAACCCTGATGGAGCAGTGCAGGGTCAGGGCAGGATGGAGCAGGGTCAGGACCCTCCTTAGGCCCGAGGCATCCCTTGGAAAATGCCAGCTCTTACCTTTCACTCCTTTTGTGACTATGGAAAAAGAACACTGCAATTTTTCTATTGCAAAGGACTTTGAAAGATTACAATAGGTCAGAATGGTCTTTAACAAAATGCATTCCTATTTGAAATCATCGGGCATGTCTCTACGAGCCTTTCCTGGGGACAACTACCAGTGGCACATATTTCATACTCCGGCATGCAGCAAAATGCCCTGGGTGGGGTAGGGCAGGCTGGGGCCAGTACCTGGGCTGACCCCAGCAGCCTCCCCTGGGCTCTTCAGGGTCTCCAGGGTTCAAGCAGCAGCAATTCGGGAGCTTGGCGGGCAGCCGGAGCATGGCTCTGGCTGACCAGACTCCAGTTTCAAGCGGTGCACGCTGCCGCCACGTGCACTGCCCCGCTTTTTTCTGGCACGGGGATCACCGCGTCAGAAACCCCCCTGCACGTGTGGCAGGTGTGGGTTGCAGTGCCGCAGATGCGTCTGTGGTCCTGCAAGCGTGGGGACGTGCCCATTGGGCTTATCTTGTGAATCATGTTTGCGCACCTGAGAGCGCTAGTACTGCGTGGCAGCCCACAGCACCCCTGGAAGGATCTCAGGGCACCCCAGGGAGCCACTGCACCCTGGTTGAGAAACACTGGTCTGGGCCAAGGACTAGTACAAGCTCAAGGGAGGGAAAGGTATAATCAGGGCAGAGAAAGAACAGGCAGGAAGACGCCCCACATTGAAGCAGAACAGCTGGGAAATGGGAATGCCAAATTAAAAAAAACAGGGCTCTTACATTAGAGCCCCTGCATAAGCGACCTGATTTTCAGAGGTGTGGAGCAGCCCCAAACTACATGGAAGGTCAGTCATTTTAACAGGCCTTCATGTTGGCCCGGCCCTTTGTGCGATGTTTGCCGGTGTAAATACTTCACATGCAAATGTGGTTAGAGAAAGAG
The DNA here is from genome assembly GCA_030014935.1 of Caiman crocodilus. Lineage (NCBI taxonomy): Eukaryota > Metazoa > Chordata > Crocodylia > Alligatoridae > Caiman > Caiman crocodilus. The sequence continues at coordinate 20,800,365 of JAGPOW010001167.1, read as the reverse complement.
GAGTCCAGCCCCCTATTGCCAATCTGGGCTCAAAGAAATGATCGTCCAGACATAGAAAGCCCCGCTCTGCCCTCCCTGTTCGCCCCAAACTCCCAATGGTGTCAGCAGCAACGCAGGCTGGGGCCCGCACTTCAAATCCGGAATGAACTCCCTTGTGTGTTTTATAGACATTAGTTATCTTAATTATATTAAACCCGAGCTAGGCAACTGCACAATTTGAACACTGCACTACAATAATTAAACGGCTGTTCTATTATTTCTCAAGCTGCCAGCTGAATGTCCTAGTTTCAGATCTCCGAACGCTGTATTTCTTTAATGCTCCCCCACTGTGTGGATCTCAAGGACCTTAATTTAGGCAGTGTGGTAGAAGCAGAAGGTCAATAATCAGATATCTAGTCCAACCCTCGCCCAGCAGTAACGAAGCAGAACCAGCTGCCAGTCCCCTGCTGCGGACGGCTTGCAGGGGGTAGCACAGGTTGTGCGGGTCGCAACCCGTAGGGTGACGGGGGTCATTGTGCTCTCTCTCCATTTTGCAAACCTTGACGCCAGGGAGGATCCTATTATGGGAAAGGATTAAGAGCATTCACAGGCAACTGTTGCAAGCACGGGGTAGGAACCTATGTCGAACGGCAGCGTTAGTCCGGCTTGACGCTGCTGGATGTACCGTTGGACGGGGGAAACACGAAACCCAGAGGCCTTGAACCCTTGCAGTCCTTAAAGAGGCTTTTCATCCAGGCAGGGGTGCCGGCCGCAGCATTCTGGAGCCGTTCCAGGTCAGGAAGTACCACGTGGCCTTCCCAAATCCCACCTGCACTTTCAGCGGGACCTGGGATTCATTTACATTTCCTGTGCTAAGCTGCTGCGTAGCACGGCTGTTGAGCTGTCAAACAGCTGCCGACCTCCGTCTCGGGGCCGTCTGCATTTCAGCGGCGAGCGAAGCCATCCCCGCCTAGCCCATCACCAGCAGCGCTGCAGTTGCAAATTGCCTTGAGGTACGTGGCACGACGGCGCGGTACGGCCCTATTCTAATAGGAAAGGAGGGTGTTCGGGTCCCATGCAATGCATCAGTAACGCTTCAGATGGGAAAAACAGTGGAGGGAGGGAAACACCGGTGAAATTTGAGGCCAGAAGCATCCTGCGATGTGTAGGAAGATAAAAAATGAAGTAGGTGGAGCACAGCCATGGTGCCGTGTAGCCTCTCCAATAATCCCCTGCTCAGAGAAGTAGGACCGCGATAATCAAAGCACCATCGTGGTTTTCTCTTCTGCAGCCGAGTCAAGACACGGAAGCAACAGGCATCGGTAGGAAATCTTAGAGAGCAAACCTGCAGTCAACGTCCGTGGTGGGGGAGTGACTTGTCTTCGCGACCTGCAGGATGTCAACATACAACCAACGCATCAAGGGCAAAGAAACCCCGAGAAGCAGAAAGCAGCAGCATCAGACAGCTGAGATGTTTGGGTGTCACATGGTTTCACGGGAGTGTTATCATGGGGGACAAAAATCACATGAAGGTGGCTCCCATGCAGCCTAGACCTTCCTCCCCGGACAGGTCTTCAGCCTGGTCCCCCTGGCTAATCGCATCCATCACAGGTGGTGAGAACCAGCTCTTCCAGCACGCACACGTCTCTTCAGGCTGTATCTTTCTGCCAAGCAAAGCAGCCCAGCCATGGCATCCTTCATTTGTGCCTCCTGCCATGGCTGCGGATCTAGTCCTGAATTACTGGGGCAAACGGCTGTCTTGGAGCACGTGGTCTGGAGGCTGCCCTCATCCTCCCCATGGTACGGACGGGCAAACAAGGCAGAGATGCCACGTGACACATTCACAGCTGCACGGCGGCTCAGGGGAGGGTTTGCATTCGCTGTTCAGAGTCCCAGCAGGTATTTCCCTGGTCTCTCACACTCCCCCCATTCCCTACCAGAATGACAACCGGACCTTGGCAATGAGCCAGGACAGGCAACCACGTTATAAAGATGAAGATATGAAGAGCAGTATTAAAACCTCGACTTTACCTTTCTGCAAAGACAAAGGGAAGCTTGACTCTAGAGAAGGAGGCCTGTTGGGGCCGATTCAGTTCTTTGAGCAAATGGCCCTTCAGCCCTGGCGCGTGGTCTTCGGGCTTTGAGGGAGGGAGCTGGCTGATCACCTTGAATGAAGGGGATGGCTTCACTCGGTTTGGCTAAGTCTACAAGGATTCAAGCCAGGACAGGGAGTGCCTAGCACTGGAGTTTTTAGAGAGGGATGTATGGGCTTCGTTTCACAGGCGTTGTTTCCTTTCTACCACGAGTTGTGGACGACTCTGTCCGTCCCGTGACCTGCACCCGGGGGGCCACGTTCTGCTTGAAGAGAGGAGACCTCTCTGCCTGCAGCAAAACCGCCTGAGAGGAAGGTTTGTGATCTCAAGGAGCCTTGCAAAAACGATGTCTGACCGGGGGGATTTCCTGGTGCCCAGAGCTGTACCGTCATGAAGTGACAGAATCAACCGACAAGACAAAGAGAAGGAAAGACAGACAGATCGGAAAATCTGTCACTGGGAGAACTGGAATGACATCGTCACAGCTGGAATGATCAAATTGCTACCAGATGGTAAGACATCTGGAGACGATGACCTCCGAGAACCACCTGGAAAGTAAGGCCCACAAAGGAAAGAACCGGTACCTGTAGTCAGCTCGAAGTAGATAGCCCTCCAAAAGCGCATCTAATATGGTTAAAAATGTCTTCAGTGCCAGGCAGGGCTTGAGAAGACTGGGCAACATGTTCTGCAAAGGACAAGACAAACAGGGCGCTTTGTGCTCCTTTCTGGAAGACAGCAAAGGACATCATTGCAAGAGTAAATGAGATTGTGAGGTCTATAGGACAGACTCTTATGATGGCGAGTTACCCTAGCACCACTGATGCTATCCCACAGGTCCTGGACGAGGTCAGGGGTTCATCTAGACGATCTTCTCAATATTCCTTTCCGTCTCTCAAGCCAGAGAAGGAAGGAGGCAGATAGTGCCAGAGATGAACTGTTGTCATAGGATCCAATAGGCAAAGGACAAGAGACGTGTCCCAATGATCAATGAAACTAGGGTAGAGAGTAGGTTGATTGTATGCTCCAGGGTGCATCTCTCTCTATAAGCGACTAATTTGGGGGGGTGGAGGGATTGGCTATTTAGGAAAGTAGGGTAAGTTCTAAAACAAACCATGAAAGAAGAGGATGATAAAGGATAATACATGGTACAAAGCTCATAGTACTGGCCAGCATCTACTACAGACCACCTGCACTCGAGAGTGGGAAGAACTATTTCTTAATACGCCCAGCCTACGGAAAAGGGGGGAAAAAACTAATAGCAAGTGATGTTTGCTGGACATCTGATGCAGCCAATAACAAAACTTCGTCAGAAGGCTTCTAAAAACAAGGCAGGATAATTCCTTAACACGGAGCTCTGCTTTGCTTTCAGGGTAACTCAGGACTGGATCTTATTCTGCCATGCAAGAGGGAGTTAATTAAGAGTTTTAATGGAAAGTGGGAAGGTGGCAAAGAAAAAGTTGTTCAAGGGTATCTTCTTGGAAAGCCTAAAAGCCAAGTTTTCATAAATGTGAAAAATAAATTACACTAGGCAAGAAATCATCCTAGTTAAGGAGGAGATGAGGAAGCAGTGATAAAAATATATACAGTGGAGGGTGAAAAAAAGGTGGGGGGCAGGGAAGGGAAGTAAACTGCAAGACATATATATGTATATAAAATACAAGTTATAATGGGGGGGCTGTCAGGGAAACCAAAAGAACCAACAAACTCTCAGTGATCAAAACGTCCTTTTTTAGACATTCAGAAAAGAATAAAACAACCCTAAATACAACATAGGCCCATCGATAGGTGTAATGCAGATGCCTGCGAATAGTAACGCAGAAAAGGCCTACGTGTTGGACACATTTCTGTTCCACATTTGGAAGAACCAAGGGTTATGTCCATCCATATCATGCTGTGATCAGAAAAGAGAGTTTATTGCCTGTAACAAAGGAGGAAGTGAAGCAGCATCTGCCAAATGAAACAATTTCAAATCCACAGGTTAAGTTACAGCTTGCATGGTGGAAAGGGCTTTCCGAATCCCAGATGTTCATTTCAAATAAACTTTGGAAAAACAGGGAAATTCCAGCAAACTGGCTAACTGCCCAAATATTTCCAGTATGTAAAAGAGTAAGAGGGATGATGAGGAGAACTGGGGACAGGTTAGCCTGAACTCAGTCATAGGCTAAAGAATGAAATGCTGAATTTAAGACTATCAACAAAGAATTAGAGAATTAAACTATCAACAGAAAACATACTGGCAATACAGACAAGTTATCATGGTTTCAATGAAACACATTATCATAGTTTCGATGAAATGAGGTCTTCTCAAATAAACCTGCTCTCTTCCCCAAAAGGATGTCAGGTCTAACTGGATAAAGCCACTGTGCTGATAAAGTCAACTTCTTAGAGATCTCCCAAGCATTTGGCTTGGTACCATACCACATCTTAATTTATTTTAAATAAATAGCATTTTTTACTCAATTGGGAACGCATTCGATGGATTAAGCTGTGGTTCACTGACAACTCGAAAAAGTAGTTGTTGGGAAATCACTAATGATGGGAGCTGTGTCTGGGAGATTCTCCCAGGGGCTGGTTCATGTTCCAGTGCTGATGAGAATATGACATCGCTTCTAGAAGAGCTTATGGATGACACAGAAATTAGTAGGATGGCAAACAATGAGAAAAACATTACTTCTAGACCGATTGGAATCCCGTAATTAAATGGTCATCATCCAACAAGACACGGTTTTAGATGGCCAAATGCAAAACCATACATCTATGAACCAAGAATAAAAGTTATACTTACAGAATAGGGGAAGGGGTCTTGGAAAGCAGGGATCTGCTGAAGATATTTGCCTGCACACAAGCTTTCAGTGATGTTCTGTGGCCAGAGGGGCTCATGACATCCCTGGATGTACAAAAAGGGGAGTGTGGAGTACAAGTAGGGTTGGGCCTTTTGTACACAGCACTGTTGCACGTTGATCCTGCCTGTCCTTTAAAACAGACGCAGAAGTGTGGGAGAGAGTTCAATCAGTGCAAGGTTGCCCAAGGACTGCAAAACTAATTTACAATATGAAGCCTAAAGGAGTGCAGTTCTATCCATCTTATAAGAAAGAAGTAGTGAGACCACAAGCAAACCCTTGTGCATGGGAAACATATTGGCAGTCTTTTCCCTGTGTCCTTGGCATAAAGTATGCTTTTTCCAGAATCGTGCACAATCAGTGACTCTTTCCATTGCCGAAGCAAGGTCCTCCTTTGAAAAGGTCTCACCGCTCAGCAAATGAGCATGTGCTCCATAGTCTGTACTTCACTGCATTTGCACATATTGGTGTCATTAGAGCAGCCCCGTTTGATCGTGTTTGTTTTTGATCTTCCAGTTTGCACGCGCAGGTGATTCAGGTAGCACCATGTTGGCCAGTCTAGATCCACAGCTCTTGGAAGGTCCTCCTGGGGTTTCAGGTCCACTTCGGAGCACCTGATTGCACGTAATCTTCCCTTTCATAACCTCAGGTACAGCCCATCAGCCATCGTGTCCAACGGCACAGCACTGGTCACAAAACACTTCTGCGTTTGAAGCCATTTACTTCTCTGTGACCGTAGCGCGGGTGCCTGGGGTCTTCCATCTGCCATGATCTTTCTTTTTGGCTCACTACCTTTCTTTTGATACCAGGTAGCGCAACATCATCCAGTAAGTATAGGCTATCCTTTGGCGTTGGCTTTAGACACCGTGTTATTTCATGACAGCTGTCGTTTAGACCTGGGTCTATTTTCTTGATCGTTCCCATACCGGACATGCGTGCTCTGCAGTGGAGCAACACAAGGCAATAGATGTGGTTTGTAACGTGCCTGGCTTTGCTCCCACTTGGAGGTGACCAAGTTTCGAAGTATGTTGCTGCAGGCGCTGGCTTTGCCTTTTGTCTCCTCTATGCGTGCTTTGAAGGTAAGTGTTCTGTCCAAAGTAACCACAAGTGCCCAGGTTTGGGGTGATTAGTCAATGCGATTCAAGCCCAGACGATGTTTAAATTTCTGCTTGGCTTCTCTAGGGCATGGGTGAAAAGCTGCAACCTGCATCTTGGTTGGGTTGGCGCAAAGCTGGTTTTTATTGTCGTCATCGGAGAGGTTGCTTGGTGCACATGTCAGCATGATCTCGACAGTGGCAAAGTCCTTTTCTTTTGGCAGTAGGAAGCTTTTCAATTTTGCAGAAGTTTAACACAACCCAATGACTGGAAGCTGAACAAATTCAGCTTTGGAATAAGAATGAATTCCCCAGCTAGACGGGTAATTAAGCTCAGGAGCTGCTTATTGCGGTGGCCCAGTAGGGATGATGGGCTCGCTCCACGAGGAGTTTTTAAGATAAGATACAAAAAGTAGCTGGGGCTTTGAGGCTGGGATCATTTAGTCCAGCCTCCTGCTCAAGTGTGCAGACATGATTTGCAAGATAAACCCTGAGATTTCAATTAGGAATCCATAGCATCAAAATCATTCTGACCCAAGTCCTTTGCAATACAAGAATTGCTTTCTTATGTTTCTGTAGTTAAACAATGACTGAAAACTAAGAGCTGAGGCGTGCCTTGAGTCTGCAAGATTGCAAACCATTGCTCGATTCAAATCATGGCAACACCCAACTCCCCAGTCTACCCAATGCGCTAGACGCTGTAAAATCAGGAAAGGATGGTCTTTACCTCAAACAGTTCAAACAGAGAAGCAAAGGCCGGGCATGGCAGAGCAGCAGCAAATCCTGGAAGGAAACCCAAACGTCCGGACTCCTAATTGAGAGCTCCGTGCGCTCGAGCACGCTGCTTCCCCACGCTATGGCACTGAACTGCAAAGAATCAATAAGTCAAAGGGAAATGATGCTCAGCAGGACAAGGCAGGCTAGACAGCCCATCAGCATTTTCTGCATGTGACAGAACTACAGGCTATTTGAAAGTCTGGAGCGTAATTACCCTGTGGAGTCTGCCAGCTGCTTCTGCTGCTTTAAAAATATCTCCTGCACCTCAGCATGTGGGTTCTGCAATTTTTAGCCAAAAATGTATTAGGGGGAGGAGGACAAGGGCTAGCACTGTGTGCAGCACCAGGATAAATTATGTCATCGCTTGGCTTGCGCCTTATAAAAGGCTATTAAAAACACAGCACAGAAAAATAAAGTGGAGCAAGGTTTGGTCGATCGATGCTACTCAGACAAACCATGCGGAGTTCAACCAAGACAGAACTTGGCCCAGCCTGCCTAGACAAGCTGGCTTCCTGGCCATGCTGGATTGTATAACAGACACCCAGCAGATACAGGCCTGGAAGGAAAGAATAAAAACCTGGCTCTGAAACAATCCCTTTGAAGCACATCCATTTTTCGGGGTGTTGTGGCGAGTCTCTAAAGCAAACGCTTTGCGTGATGTATCTGAACGGAGCCCCTTCTACAAACGAGCAGCCTATCCAGCCTGTGGCTTAGAGGCTTGTGAAGGTCTGCCATACAAACAGCACCGCGTCCCGAAATTTGGGGTTTTCTCCTGCTGTCAAACATTCCTCTCTTTAGCCTTGATGTCTTCACCCAAGAGAGGTTAAAGGGGGCTTCACCGATCAGTTGTTCTGGGCCAACGCACTGAGCATCTTCGCCGGAGGTCGGTCCAAGTCACGGGACCTGGATCCGCCCGCCCGAGCCAGGGAGACAGCCAGGTTGTAACATCACCTGCAAGCACCTACGCTGGACTCCTTTTAGAGACATTTGGACGTTTATCTTGCTGGGGTCCTATGACCCTATGGGGCAGGGGGCTGGACCCGATGATCTCCCGAGGTCCTTTCCAGCTCGAATGTCTATGAACTATGAAAATGAGACCTCGGCGAGCGCGCCCAGCCCTCAGCCCTCCGCCTCCTCCCGTTCTGGAACACCCCTGCGACAAATACACGGGCTGTTAGAAAAACTCATTAAGCCTAAATGTTAATTATATTAGAAAGGAAGAGAAAAGTCACACCTGGAGGCAGGGAAGAGGAGGAAAAAGCATGGCACGATCAACCAGTCCTCCCTGCGCCACGGCTTGGGGGAGGTCTGCTTCAGAGCGCGGGTCACCGGACCATGGGCAACACGGCTGGAAGGGACCTCGGGAGGTCACATCCAGTCCAACCCCCTGCTCAAAGCAGGACCAGCCCCAGCTACATCACCCCAGCCAAGGCTTTGTCTAGCCGGGCCTTCAAAACCCCCGAGGATGTATTCTGTAAGCCAGCTACACGCAAGCATTTTGGCACCGGGATTTCGTATCATCTGTTCCCCCACCACCTGGAACCCTAAAAAAGCCAGACTTGCTTATTCCCCTGTAGCTAATTTAAACTCCGCCAGCTCCAGCGACGGGCTCCGACATCGCCGAGAAAGCAGCAGAGTTGAACCGATGCAAGGACGCCCCCCCTCCTCCTCCCAACAACATGCAGGTGGCAAGAGCCCAGCCTACCCAGGCAACAAGTGCGCCTTCCCAAGTTAGACACGTATCGGACAGAAAACACCTTGGAGCCGGTGCGGCTTTGCCTCGCTCGTCAAAGCAGATGTCGGGTTTTCCCGTCAAGGTGGAAAGCGCCTGCTCCCGCTCCTCGAGACAGCCCGTCGCCCCACCCCTGCACGGCAGATAAAAGAGCCCCACTGTTCTTCGTTTCAATGATGAAATGAGAGGCAAAATCCCTGAAAGAAAACAGATGACCTTTTGTTCCGGGAATAGCTACATTCCCTCCCTTTAACTTTCTCGCTGATTGAACCCTGCACAAATGAAAAGTAATAAGCCATGACACGATCAGCCCTGTCTCGCTTGGCCAAGGCACAGCGAGCGAGGAGGGCTGGGTTAAGGCCGGGAACGGGTCTCGAGCGCTCTCGCGTCGAGCCCTGCCGGTAGCAGAGAAGGGGGTCGTAAAAGCTACTTGGAGTGGAAGAGAGAGCATTTAGTCCCGGCTCCCGCCCACAGATTCACCCAAGAGAGCATCCAAAAAACCCCACCCCAGTCCTCCTCCTCCTCCCCAGGGCCTTTTGCCTCTTGCAGACTGGTGAGATTGGACTTGTTTGATATTTATTTTCTTTAAGTACAGCTTGACATTTCACTTTCGCAACACTACAGCAGCCACAGCCTCCGGGGCAGGCTGCTGCCGTTTCCATTTCCAGCTCCGCGCAAGCCCGGGTGTGCAGCAGCACCTTGTATAAAATATTCGACGTGCCACATCGCCCGAGGCTCTTGGCAAGATTCAAATTATTCTTATTAACATCATTCTGGAATTAAAAAGGTCACGCGGGAGCTCTCGCTTCATACTGATAGGTTATGGTACACAGAGCCTGGCATTTCAGTATAATATTTCATGTAAAATGGATAGAGTCCAATCTTTGCAAATGTTTTCCTCCGTTTTTTGTTTTTTTTTTTGCCTTGATTATCAGCCACGTTCGAGTGCTGTTAAAGGTGAATCGCAAAGGGAGAATAAAAATGGTTTGTTTTTGCCTCTCGCTGCTCTTTTATGAGGTTTGGAAGCGGCCCGAAGCTTTCTTCAGAAAACAAACAAGATTTCGGGCTCGCGTATTTGAATTTAGCATTAGCAAGTCTGAGAGTCTCCGGGGGGAGCCCCCAGAAGCCTGACTGAGGCAGCGCAGCAGGCTGAGCGCTCACTTCCTCAGGCCTCCCCATGAACGCAATGGGAACATCAAGGTTTTTCAGGGAGAGAGTTTTGCTCCTTAATGCCCTGTGGGACTTCGAGTTCAACGGGTCTTACCAGGGCTAAGGAGTCTGACCAAACTTCCCCCCATCTTCAAACGGGGCCGGGGCCGCTGGAAGTCTGGCTCCACTACTTCACAAAGTCATTATCAGCGGTGCTAATGGCAAGCCAGATGCAAGCAACAATTTTATGGGTCCCGCGAACTATGAAGAGTGACAGAAGACGGCATCCTCCCATGCAGCGACCTGCAGGCGCTTGTGTCCGCTCGGTGCGTGCGCCGCGCCAGCCAGGGGCCGAGATAGCCTTGTGCTACCGCACTGCACGTACACGTGCAGCTCTCTTGTGCATAACTCCCGTGGCAATGGCACGGTCACGCTGATCTCCCAACCCAGTTAGGATCCGGTACGTTCAACTAAAAAAATTGAACAGGCTTCTCTTCTTCAGGTCCCTGGGGCCACGTGGGTCATACAACCCCACAGCAGTCTCCCTCAGGAGAAGTTTGGGTTTTGCATTAGCAACCTGACGGATGGTCTCCGCTGGGTATCTCTGAAGATACCCATCCTGTTTGCGAGCAGCAAATCAAGAGGCACTAAGATCGGTCACCCACACCAGGGGATCTGGACTTTCTTTCATTCCCAGGGGACGCCATGGCAAAACTCAAGTTGATGTTTGCGGTGTGGGAACAGGCGCAGGAGCGGTAAGCATGATCACGTTGAACTAGAAGGGGAAAACGAACGGCCTTGACCCAGCAAGGGATGCCATGCCTCTAGACACGCAGGAGAGGGGAGCCCTGCTGAAATGACAAAGTCCTCCCGTGCAAGCTTCCTGGAAAGGGCCCCAGGGCCTTATTCATAAATTGCCACCGACTTGCTGAGGGAGCAAATGTCCCTGGGTCTCCTCCCACCCCCAGGAGGTAAGAGTTACCTGCCTGATCTCACCGGCATGTTGTGAAATTCCCCTGGCGTCTAAAGCGCTTTGAATTCCTGGGTCCAGGTGCGACAGAAGTGTAAAGGTCTCGGTATTTATAAACCGGAGCGAGCAGGAAGCAGACATTGTAAAAAAGTAAAAAGTCACACCCCAAACAGCCCGCAAATAAAACCAGACACATTCGCTCTGAAATAAGCTCCGGTTCTTGTCGCTTTGCATGACTCACGGAATCGCTTTGCTTCGCAGGCGTTTTACAGAGCCCATCCTTCATCCTCCCAAGATAATAGCCGTGTCACGAGCCGCTCTCTCAAGAAGTCAGAACGGCTCCACGGGTTGCAGCAAGGGCAGGAGAGCTAGGGCCAGCGCTGCCCATCGTCCCCAGGTGGTCCCCTTATCTCCAATCCAGCCGTACAATGGGACGGGCTTAAGGACTTCCATAGAAAGCCCAAGCCTGGGAGACTCCCGCCCTTCCCTGGGCACTAGGATCAGGTTCATAACCGAAGGAGTGGTTTACACCACTTATATAAATCATCAGAGCTGATGCTTGCTGCCCCTAGCCATCAGACATTTCCTAATGCAGCCCTTGGCTCCTCCGACGGACTGGGGGGTGGGAAGGGGGGCATTTCACATGATGCTAATAATGCCTTCCCGTCCATGAGCCGTGCAGAAGGTGCAGCAGCCGCCGCGCGAGCGAGCGAGCGAGATGTCCTCCAGCAGGTTTTAACCTTCGCAGCCTAATCTCATTGTTCCAGGAGATAAAGCAAGTTATTAGTCATTACTGCCCCAGAATAAAGGGTATTACGTATTTATGCAGAGCGATGCGAACGGGGATCGTAAATTTTTTACTGCAATCCTCGAAGCGATTGAAGTGACGCACCGTGGCGGATAAACCGACGGGAGCGGACGTAGATAAAGGGAAAAATTAACCCCCCCGTGCAAGCTTCTCTCCTAGGCCGCTCAACTCTGCCCTGTGCCCAGGACAGCTGACATCTGGCAACCAAAATTCAGGGGACGGCACAGAGCTGACCCCAGAGAGACTTCCAGAGCACAAGTAGCACCGTGCGAGTGGTGTGTGGCTCTGTGGGAACGTTTCTGGGGAGGAGGAAAGTGAACTCGCCCCCCGTCCATCCTCGTGGCACATCCACGACCACAGCCAAGGACCCCCTATTGTGTATAGTTTGTAAAGACTCGGGGCCAAGCTTTCCCAGTCTGGGACAGAACTCACATCTCAGGGCTTGCTGGGGACAATGGGATGCAGCCCTAGCATTGCCCTGAACTTCTCCTTTCCTATGACAGTTCTCACTGAAAGCTGCTACAATCTGCTGTGTGTCCGGGCACGGACCCAGCCTTCCTGGAAGTGCAGAGATACCCTCCAAAGTTACACCCCCGCAACAGCTAAAGTCGGGCATCCTACCTGATGTCCCCCACTGGCAGCCGAGGGGTGGAACTGGGATGGAGAATTAAATTCCCTCGCTCCTGGAGAGGCTCTTCCACAACAGGATTTCACGGGCAGTACGGAGGAGGCTTGGCCCGCCTCTTCCTCATCTTTAGGGTACTCCAGTTCATGGTTTTCCTCGGTTGCTGGTACAGTATGCTCCAACATGCAAAGCCAGAGCCAACAGCAGGACACACTACCACTACTAAAATCACCAAATGAAAACTTTGCCCTTTTCTCATTCGTCAACCGGCCTTTGGTTTAAATGGGCGGAGTTATTAATAGAGAGGTAGATAAATACAATATAAATATATAAATGCTTTCTGTCTGAGCACAGGTAGGTGCACATACATGCACACCACTGATTTGGTTTAAAAAGGTGCAAATCGAGCCCGGATTGAAGAATCCACGGACTGTATTTGCTGAAGAGCTTGTGCAGACAACAGCTTCAGCCTGGGGTTGTTCGTGAACTGTTCACTTGCCCCATTTTATGATTGAAGTCACTCTCGGCAAAAAAAACCCCACCCCATCTGATATTGATTCAGTTCCTCAACTCAACACCAGCTGTTAAAAAAACCCCTGAACAGCAAGAGCTGCCCAAAAATGTTTAGAGCACGGTCAGAAATGTTTCACAAAAAAACCCGGAAACTACTTTTATGAGACATTTTTGAACCACCCTCCATGGACAGCGAGCAAGCAGCGCTCAAATGAATTGATTGAAAAATACGAGATGTTAAGGATACTGGGTTGAGAAAACACTGAAACAAATTCCTCATAAATGCCAATAAAACCAACATGGGTTTTTGAAACAGGGCGAGCCCACATCTATCGCTTTATTTTGTTTTATTTGCAATTGTTCAACCAGCCACAGCTTTCGCCTCTCCTATAAAATAGCATGATAGAAGAAAAGAGAGAGACAGGCTTGCCCTGCCACGGTCACACATGCAGAAAGCTACACACTCAGCCCTTTTACCCTGAACTAAGCCCGGCAAATGAATAGCACTTTTTACTCTTATTTGAGAGTCATCTTGGGAAGGATGAAACCGTGAAACAGAAGTCAGCCCCAATGAAACTATTAACCCAGAGACAGCACTAAAGGAACTGGATTAATTTGCTGGGTAACAGAGCCCAGTTTGTTCTTTTTCGGCTACACATCTTAAAGTAATTGAATCACCCCCTGAAAGAAACAGTGGATGATTGAGCCCTGAGGTCCGCTTGTTGGCTATCCCTAATAAATCTCTTGTTATAAAGGAGGTAGTATGCTTTTGCTGTCAGAAAACTGTTAATTTTTCTCTCTTATGTAATTGAATATGCAGTTCACCATTTATCAGCAGCATCCTGGAAAAAAAAAAAAAAGAATCAAAGGTTTATCTTCTGTTTCATCTCAGCAAGTTAATTATGCTCTTATAATTGGGTTAAACCTGCAGCTTATTAAGCAAATGCCACAGGATTATGGGGGCTTTTTAATGAAGGATCATGCACCCCACACCCTTCAGTGCAAGCATTATCTGAAGGGCCGGACCTCGGCCTGAACTTTGCAAAAGAGCTTGGAGGTTTAACATGCGGAGAAGGTTTTAATTTAAGGCAGGCGGGGGTTTTTTTTCCTTTTCATTAGGAGGCAGGGCTGGGATGTCACCAAAGGCGAACTTTAGACATGTTATCGTAACCTGCGCTGGAGCCGCAAGGCAGATAACGGTGTGAACAATCCCTCTGTGAACTCCTGCAAAAGGACTGACCTTTGGTGCTAGGATTATTGTTTTAGCCGGAGCAGCCCCAGAGCAGAAACACACCCAGGGACAGCCAGGGCAGGGAGGCTCGCCCTGGCAGAACAAGCTCCTTTCTTTGAATCGCGTCGGACGGAAACGGCGAGCCCCTGTCAAAACACTGCCGTGGAAAGAGAAGTAAGAGAGCTATCACCTACAGGAGCAGGGCCACCTTGCCCACGAATGCTGCGGCTAGATGTCCTGCCCTGTTCCCTTCACTTTCCAAATGCCATTCTCAGTGAAAAAGGAATAATATATATATCCAAGATCTTAAGTCTTTGAGTTTTTGTAGTCCACCAATGAAAAGCCTCTGTAGGGAGGGAGCGTGCGATGCACGGCGCTATTCACATGGATGGTCACTATTGCTCATGGGCCCGGCACACCTGTCTTATGATTCGGACAGGGTGGAGCAGCGCGAGCGGAGCAAGCGGCCGCGTTGAGGCACGCAGACCTACGCAGGTTGGGGAAAAGCGCCATTCCAGCTCTCAAGTTTTCAAAGGTGATATTAGCGGGGATTTTCTCTCGCTCTGCAGGTGACGGTGGGCGCTGAAATAGAAGCGTTGCACACGCACGCAGGAGTGCGAACACGAGCTGGACCTTCACGCCACCGTCCCAGGTGAATGATCTGGACCCGGTGACTTCCAACCCCGTATCGAAGGGCAGGGGCAGGTCCAGCTGGAAAACAAGAAGTCGCCAGAAGAAGCGGAGGCTCCAAACTTCTTTTCCGATGCAAAACGAGAAGAAAACCTGAGATCACTCGACGAGTCAACTGACTAGAAGAGGAGAGGCGGCGTGCCTAAGCACCCTGTCACCCCCAAATAGCCGGGAGCGAGGGCACTCACTTGGGGAGCGGGAGCAAACTTTTCATGGAGACTTTGCCAGGCTGAGGATGGGATGGCTGAGCCACCGAGACTAGCCAGTGTCCACGAACTGGCATTCTTCAACAGATCCTCAATAGTGACTCCATCAGCTATTGCTCCCCACCGGGACGAGCTGCCCACACACCGTCATTCGGTTTGAAGATAACCAGGTGGGAATCTCGCTGGAGAGCATCGGCGTTCCTCTCGAGGCAGGAGGCTGCGTCTCTGAAAACAGCGCTCCTTCCTGGCTGCTCGAGAGCAAGCTGCAGCCCCTGCAGTGCTCTCCACCGTCCCAAACGCGTCTCAGAGCCGGTGATAACTATTTGGCCTGTTGAAGGTGGCTTCCCTGAAAGGTGAGCAGGTTTATAAGGTGGAGAGAGGTGGACTGACCAATGGACCAAATAGAAACCAGGCCCATTCTTTACTCCCTAGACCACTGCATGTTAAAACCTCTGTGTCCGCCGACTTTTCTCAAGAGAAAGTTAGGAGGGCGCCTCATGTTGAGAGACGGGTGCTGAAAAGATGACCGAGGCCCCAAAACAACAATCTGTTTGCAAGCGGGTCCCAAGGGATTCGATTCGCGCAAGCGGGAAGCGGGCACTAAAGGCGAGGGGCAGAAACGTTTCACTTGGCGCATGCTAGCGGCATCAGGAGAACGACAAGCCGAAAAGGTGCCTGGAACCCCAAAAATGAAGGGGCAGCCTCCTCGCAGCGCTTAGGGGAAGCAAGGACAACCTCTGCAATGGAGAAGGAAAGCAAGCCAGTGGAAAACTTTGAGGGAAGAAGCAGTGCCATCTTCTTAAGGCCCTGGCCTTCTGCATAGGCTGAAAGACTTCAAGAGGCTGCTTGCTGCAGTTCTCTATAGATGGAAAGTGCTCAGAGTCATAGCAACCATACGTTCCACTCTGAAAATGTTCACATCCAAAGTAGAAAGGCTTCAAAGCACAAACACGAGAGATGGGCCTGACTCACAAAATGCAGATGACCAAGGAGCTCGGGAGACGGGGGGAAGAGCAGTGGGAGGGGGGCTGTGGGCAGGAAAAGGATCATAATTCAATTCTTACAGCTCAACTTCATCGTATGGAAGTGGGCAGAACTGCAAAGTGCTGATCCTCTGTTGACCTGTGCTATGCATGTCCCCGGGGGTACATATGCAAGACATCTCAGGGGTGTGTGGGAGAAATCGTGCAGTGGCGGATTTCGTTTCCAGTACAATAAGTGGCATTTAAAATATAAAATGTACGTGGGGAGGGGCAAGTGGGCAGCTGGTAAATCTGGAAAGGGGCACGCAACAAAAAAAGTTTGGGACCCTCCGCTCTGGAGCTTGGGGACGGTCGGACAAAGCGTTCCAGATCAGACCGACCGTGCCTGGAGTCAGCGTCTGGGTCCACGGCTCGTGCGTGAGGGGACCGCTCACCTTCGCAGGAGCGGGGCTCTCTCGCAGTCTTTGGGAGGAAAGGGAAGGAAGAGAAAGCGAGAAAAAATACATTTGCATTGTTATTTTTGGGAGCTTACTTTCTCCGACGAAAGCAGGCGTGTGCAATTCTTCAAGGGGAGGAAGAGAGCCACATCTGTATTTATAATACACACAAGCTTAACAATACACAGGCATTCAAAGCTTCTCCAGCGGACAGGCAGAGAAGGTACCCCAATGGCAAGAGGCAAGCATTTGTGTGTTATACTCCTGAATACTTTAACAGGCTCTCCCTGCTCACAGTGACTTGGGGAGGAGACCGCAGGGAGCGGGATGGCGGGGCGGGGAGGGAGAGCATACCGTTACAGACTATTGCACTTGCGCAGCAGCTCATGGCCCCACCAGCATGCATCTGGGAGGAAACTTGGGCGTGCAATGGTTGTTAACATTTTAGCATCTACTCTACCTGTTGGCAGGAAAAAAAAGCAACATCCCACCACCATCCATGCCTCTGAGCCCTAGCCCTTCACAATGGATGTGGACTCCACCACGCTATACAGTGAGGGGAAAGGAGTAGAAAGGGAGGGGGATTTCAGCTTTGTAAAGGAAAATGTTCAGTTGGTATCAGTGATGGAGAGCGACTCACGTCTCTGATGGTCATCTGCATTTCCAGAGTGCCTACCTGCCCCAGCTGAGATCGTGGCGTGCAATGCAGGACAGGACCGCAACCATCTCGGGCGAGCCCTTGCACTTGCGATCTTACATAGGCAACAGAGAGATGGAGAAGGATGCCCAGAGCAATGACCTGCCTTGCTGAAGGAGAGCGGGTGAGCCAGGAGCCACACCTGGCTCCGACTCCCAGCCCAACGCTCTGACGACTCGAGCACACTGCAACTTCCAGCACTATAGAAAAAAATCCCCGTTTCCTTGTCCAGCTTTTCCTTAAAGGGAGCACGGACCCTTGGCGCTCTGCAAAGGCATTACCCACTCCCTGAGCGCCGAGTAGCCCAGCTGGTTTCTTTCTGACGGGTTTTGGATCCCTTCTGAAAAATCACCCCCTAGAAGCAGATGCGCGGGGAAGCTACAGACACATGTTTTCGTGCATCTCAGAGGCGGTGGATGGGAGAAGCTGGAGAAGGGACCACCTCTGCGCTGCTCTAGAAAAAATATCCGGCTTCCATCCAGGCCAAGCAACCTGCGATATATAACGCCACTGCTCAGGAAATAGGAATTCCTTGAAGTTGCATTAAACAGCATCACAGGAGACAGTCCAGGCTGTGATGAGAATAACGTATTAGGCAATAATGATTGTGCCCAGAAGACGGAGAGAGGGGGAACACTTGACATTCTGCTACAATGAGTTTGACGCTTCCAACTCAAGTATATATCTAATCAGCATTTTGCTTCAGATTTTACCCATTCAACTAATTCCACTAATTCTAGGGAATTACAGAAATAATTGCTATTTTCTGATAGATACAGGCCTGCCTCTCAAGAAAGGGGGGGGGCAGGGGAGGGAAGAAAAAAAAAAAATCAATGAAGCACTGTTTAAAGGAAGTCAAAATAAGCTATTTGCATCTTCTCATTTGCAATGAACTTCAGAGCATAACACAGTGGGAGGTGGCTCACAGGGAAAAAAAAAAAAAAGAGAATAAGACTCCAGTGATTTTTCCACTTAAAAGGAGGGCGAGCACAATGCGGATGTGTGTGCTTGTACAGCTGCCTGTTCCGCTCTGCTTCCCTCCCCGCTGGCTGGCTGCCGTCGTGCCTTATGCAAGGGCAGAAAGTGCAGCCGCCGTCATTGCTGCTGCCCCCCCTGCACCGACCCCGACGCAGCCTGGGATTGTCAGGACCGACACACAGCCCATCCCCAGGCCTGGGACCAAGCAAAAGTGTTGGGTCACAACTTTCTCAGTTTGGGTTTGTGACTATGCACGCATGTTTTTCAAGCATCTACCTCCTGGAGGAAGTTTCCATTTTCCACGGCAAAGCAGAGCGCCTGGGAACAGACTCACTCCAACCGGGAAGGGCTGCAGCGCAGCGGTGTCGTGTGGTTATGCCATGCTTGTTTTTGCCGCCGTGAGCCAGGTCATCTGGCCTGACTTCAGCTCCCAGGATGCGCTACGGCTTGGGATTTGCAAGATAAATCACTCCACTCTCTAAGGGTGAGGACAGCGGTGGGTCCTGGGAGACATGGAGGGCCGGGTATTGGCTGACGGGGGAGAATGGAGGCATGAAGCACCTGAACAGCATCTCCAGTGAACCAGGGTAGCAGTCGATCCCAATCGGATTTGTGATTGCAAAGAAAGAGGAAAAAAATATCTACCTTTCTAACGGGCTCCCTAGACAAACTGAATCCCCAAATGCCGCCCAAAACCAAGCTCACAGATGTCTCCCCCTGCTCCTAGTACAGGAGATCGTAGGAAATTATAAAGAATTGAAGGATACTCTTTGCATGCACCCAAATGCCTCCCATTCCCCATGACCGCTGCGGGATGGGAGGGGAGAGCACGCAGCTTCCGACCGAATGCTGCTCAGCATCTGCCCTTTCCTACCGAAATCTCACCTACAGAGAGCTACGTGTTGGTGAGCATCGAAGCACTCGTCCGCATCGCATGTTCTTCGAAGAGCTTTTCATGCAACAGATCCGTTTTCATCATTGCTCTCTTTCTCCGTGTGCTGTTCCATTCTTACTCGAGCACCGTCGTCATCTCCAGGTTTTGCTCCCAGCTGAACATTTCTACGGCAGCTGAATTTAGCTGCAAAGTTGTGGCACTTGTAGTGCCTGCTCAGTGGCCAATTCCCTTCCCCCCCCCCAACAATGGAAAATCAGCAGCAGAAAATTAGGCGAGGGGAGGGGAAGTGGCAACATATTTAGTTAACATTTCTCTCAAGATAGGGTCCAGAGCCCTAAAAAAGCTGATTTTACCCATATCGCTCATCAGTCCTTCAAAAATGGAAATGATGAGAGAAGAAGCAATCTGGAAACTCGAATTCTGCATTGGACTTTGGCTGCAGAAACCTGGAAGCGCGTGCAGGTTTTCCCCGCCACATGGAGCGTTTCCCTGCGATGAGTGCTGATCGGGACCTGAAAAGCATTACGTTGTCCTAGGCTGCTGCCAATTGGCATTCAGCAGATCTTCTGAATCATCCAACGAATTACCCAGTGTTTTGCTGCTGCCTGCTCACGCCGAGGAAAGGTGATGATGCTTAAACGCACGCCGGTCTCGAGTCCCAGCGGCAATGCCAGATTAGCTGAATACTGTTTTTTTTTTTTTTTTTAATCTCACGTTACTTGATGGCCAGTTAATGATAGAAAGCATTGAGACGAAGAGTTCCTTCGTTGGTTGGCCGGCCCTCAGGATAAAGTACAAGTTTCTAAGGGCCACCCAACTAAAACCAAGATTTTACAAAGTTTATAGTGTAAATGCGTCCATTGAATCCAAAGGCGGGAAGTGATCTTTATAAGCCAGTTGACTAGCGCTGTGCAAGGACATAGCACCAGCTACGGACACCCGCCCGCCGCGACCTAAACCTCTCGGCGCGTACAGAGGAGCTGCTCCGACTCCCAAACCACAGAAACCCCATAGATAAGGAGAATGAAATGTCCTCACTTTGCTTAGTCTGTTATATCGAGCTCTTTTGAGCCAAGCAGTTCCATACGAGCGGGGGAAAAAAATGACTGTGTTAGGAGAAACACGTACACTTTATCTTCTGGAATGAAAAATATTGTTCTAATGTGGAATGTGGGTCCCTTGTGACGAAGGAAGTCTCCAGTACATGGACACAGGCAGTTACTGGCTGCCTGGAAGTATGGTAGCTTTGTGCATTAGAGCCAGACTTTTCCGTAAGGCACCCAAATGTATTGCATGTGGCCTCGCTATTACGTACCAAGGCCTCCTGCTTTGTCCAAGTACACAATCTGCTACGAAAAATGGATTCAGAATGAAATGATGTCTTCCCCCAGTGAGACGACAGTCGCTTTCAGGAGAGGAAAAGGCATTGCTGAGTTTTCTTTGTCAGAATTTAGTCACAATCCCAGGACTATCCCCTTTGGCCACAAGGGACAGGACTAGGGGCAATGGTCTCAAATTGCAACCAGGGAAATTTAGATTGGAAATTCGGAAGACCTCTCTCATTTGGAGAGTGGTTACGCATGGGAATGGGATGCCCAGAGAGGCTGGGGGACTCTTCATCCTCGAAAGTTTTTAAAAGCGTGTGAGGAGGCGCCGAGCCAGGGATGATCCTGCCCTGAACAGCTGGGCTGGATGGCCTCTTCCCGCCCTACTTCTCTACGAATCTATTAACAAGGCCCGGCACCCGTCAGACATGACATCTGAAATACCTCTCTGCAAAGGAACAAGGCCTCAGCCTGCACAGAGCACTTTTTATCTGCAAAGCCAAGATCACCACCAACCCTCTCTTACAGGAAGGGGAAACCGAGGCACGGGCAGACCGAAGTCACTTAGCAGGCCAAGTCACCAAAACCAAGGTTTCCCAAATGCCAGTCCGTCGCTCCACCTATCAGGCCACATAGCTGAGAGCACACTCCTAACCATTAAATGAGACAATAACGAATTACAGCTAGACTAAAGGAATCGCCATATTCGGCAATACAATCCGGGCCAGTATCCAGTTTCCGACAGTGACCACCACTGTACATCTGTACAGCTTTCCCATAATGCCCTTTGCTGCGCAATATGATAGTATGGGGGTAGAAATGCCTTCCTGGATCCAGCTGGTGATCAGCTATTCCCTAAAGGAAGGGAACTGATACCTTCTGCATTATTCTTTGAGTTAGTGTAACTGTAGAGGCTCTTATTCATATACATGTCTATTCCCTTTAAAAATAAAATATCTAGCAAGACATCTGATGCCTAGCATGGCCTTGAAGATGCCAAGCAGTTAATCATCCACCTTTTTCCTTTGCTGATTTAAGCATCACACAAGAGGGGTGGGGGCTGGGGATGTCAGACGGTTACACTTGTTCCCCGTTGTTCGGTTTCCATCATCCAAAAGGTTATCTGTATCGGATGTATTGCACTGTGGCAATCGCAGCCAATAGGCTCAAACGCGGCAAGAGATATGTGAATAAGGAACAGAATATGTGAATAAAGCGACCCGACGAAGCATGCCTTGCATTCGAAAGCTTATCTAACTTTATCTGAACCGGGCAGTCAGTCCAATAAAAAGACATCGCCCCCAAAAAGCCTTGCCTCTCAAAAAATAAATAAATAAAAAGCCATCAGTAGTGGAAGGCATTGAAAGAAGCAACCAGTAGATAGGCTCACTTTTATACCAGAAGTAATACCGCCGGTAAGGGTTGCTTTTATTGCATGGTACCTTAGAGACTAAGGCATGAGCTTTCCTAGGCAAACAACCTACTTCATCGGGTGCCAGGAATGGACACGTAATAATACATTATACTCATCAGGATGGACATGCCGGTCACCTTGTACATCCAGCTAGAACCAGCCAGTCATTAACTGCACAATGGCACGATGGATTGCGCGTGCCAGTATTTTCCCCTCGGTCGGATATTGAGCTATACGTCAGGGCACCTGGACTTCGTTTGGGTTTTGCTAGTCGCATGCGGGCCAGTCGCCTCTCTTAGCATTCCTTCTCTTCTCTCGATAATAAAACGAGGAAGAGGACACAGCTTCTTTCCTAGGACTTTGAGAGGTGCGGGGCGCTGTGCAAGAGGCACGCAGCCTTGTAAACTAAGCAGTGGTGTGTGTTTGGATTAGACGGAGATTCAAGCTCTCTCCTGTCTGCAGTGCAAGCCTCACCCTGCTACCTTAGATCTTCAAAAGGAGACTGGACGCACACCTTGCTGGCGTTATTTGACCCCCGCGGTCTTTCCTGCCCAAGCAGGGGGGCTGGACTCGATCTCCCGAGGTCCCTTCCAGCCCTAGACCTTTCCTCCCTGGTGGCACTCTGCATCTTGATAGGAGATGCTCAGCTCAGAAACGCAGTCCCAGCACCCATGGGGCCCAGAGCTACTAGGGGCATCATTATGAAGGTATAAAGTAAGACCCTGGTGGTTATTTAAAGTGCCAAGCTACAGGGCTTTTAATAAAGTCCCACCTAAATTCTTCCCACTAGCAGAGTGAAGAGCAGCGGTTTAAAGATGATCATCCCTAAAGGCTTTGGAGGAGACCTTGAAATGGAGGAAGCACGAACGGGAAAATGAGGGACAAAGGGAAAACATCCCAGGCCTGGTCTGAAACAGGAGGCATTTCTCTGTTTCCCTGAAACGGCTTCCCTTTTGTCCGCGCTGAGATCTTGCAGGCACGTCTGGAATGACAGAAATGCTGAACATCCTGATAACTGAGTTGTGTGTCTGTCACCACCACGCTGCCTGTTTATGTAAAGGAGCCTGCACAGAGCGGAGCCGGCGGGGATGGAGAGCTGACAAGCAGATGCTGGGACAGCGCGTGCTCAACACACGGGTGCAAAGTTGAAGCCGTATATGTCGGTGCCTTCACTACCGTCCTGACTTGCAGCAGCGCCCCTTTCCG
This sequence comes from Caiman crocodilus, assembly GCA_030014935.1. Lineage (NCBI taxonomy): Eukaryota > Metazoa > Chordata > Crocodylia > Alligatoridae > Caiman > Caiman crocodilus. Next base: position 20,777,723 of record JAGPOW010001167.1, on the reverse strand, counting down.
CCTCTCCCTCAAGGACTCCGCGGGGAGTTGACCCTGGTCGCAGCGTCAGGAATACGCCCCCTTCGAAATATAAATAACGTATGCGCACAGTAGTTTTGAACACGGGTGACGTTCCCCAAGCCCAGCCTAGGAGAAGGAAGATGGCAGGAGTATTGGTGCAAGATAATTGTGCACTGCAGGATTCATGCGAGAGCATTACTTTTCTTGGTGTCCCAAGGGAAAACCAGGAGCAAGGGTCATAAATTCCTAGAAGAAGGTTTCAGACTGAATACAAGGAAAAACTTCACAGTTTGTGTGACCAGACTCTGGACCAGACTCCCAGCTGGGGTGGTGCAGGCACCTGTCCTGGAAATCTTCAAAAGGAGACTGGATGCACACCGTGCTGGGGTGATTTGATGCCAGCAGTCTTTCCTGGAGCAGGGGGCTGGACCCCATGATCTCACGAGGTCCCTTCCAGCCCAAAACTTCTGTGAGTCTGCAAGTTTACATATGCTTGATGCTCCACTCCCATCTCTCCTGCACCCGCTGTGGACATGCAGCCATCTCCAAGATGGCACATGGCTGTCCTTCTGTTCCCACAACACTCAGAACAGAAGGCAGACGATGCAATTATTGTTTCAAGTCTCCCTACCACTGGCTGAAGCAGCTCTGGCTAGGAGACTGGGGTTCATCCCCCAGCTTCCCACGAAAAGGACATGGTGTCTTTCATAACCCCAAGCCACCTGATACAGGCTCCAAAAGACGACACAGCCCCTGCTATAGCTTTGTGCCCACTATTGTCACTCCAGGAATAATGCTTATTTTCCAAGTCATCAAAAATCACAGGGAACCCCATGGGTATTGTGCCACATGGGTATAAAAGTGTTTCCCTTAGAATTGATGGGAACACTGACTTGACAGCAATTTTCCACCTCCTTTGCACATAGATCAGGATGCATGGGCAGAGCATCAAGCCTCATATTTTCCAAAACAGGTTAGCTATACTGGAGCAGATCTTGCAACAGGCAGATTCTCACCAGCTAAATAAAATCTGGACGCTACAATGAATATGTTAAAAATGAGACGGAAAAATAAGGAATGTAACAAACAGCTGAAATTGCTTTCCATCAGAGGGAAGACAAAAAATAAAGCTTACATCACAGTATTATTACAGCACAGAAGTGGCGAAATGTCTTTGAGAAAAATCTGTGTTGACAAAAGGCTTGGTTTTGCAGCCATGGACCTGAGGGTATAAAGATGGTATCTATATCTACAGCTTGCGGGAGTCTGAATCTAGATTTCTGGGTTGGACCCATTTCAAAAAGCCAAATGAAAATCTCCCTCCCTACATACCCATTGCCAGTCTCCACTGTTCACAGCCAACCATTCGTTTCAAAGGCCTGTCTTCAACAACTCCATCTCTATATAACAAAGAGCTTTAAGCGGCCAAGTGCACCATTTACCGGTTATGTTTTACGAGCACCAAACAGTCATGCACTCCTCATAATATATGCATTATTCCACATTCAAATGAGAGAACCACGAAAAAATGCGATATTGGAAGCTCAGCAACTTAACTCTCCACAGCTGTGGCTCTGGCTGGACTCCAGCTTCTCTGCTACAGTCATGACTCCTCTCTGCTTTCTTATAAGCGTCAACATTTTTCACTAAAGTAGGTTTGCAAAATGAATGCTTCTTTGGAAAGGAATGCAAGCAAAGTGACGGGACCCAATCCCAATGTTTTTTACTTGGCTTTTGTTTCTCAACTGATTGGGACATGCACTAAGGCTGTGGAATGGGGCTATGCCTGCGATCTCACCAACAACTAATAAGAGCCCATAAAAGTGCCCTTTCCTTAAGATGCTTGCATCCAATGAGCTGAATAACCGTAGAAATGATCTCTTGACCAGGAGCAGATCACTTGTGGGGAGGGGTAAAGCTTTCATCGTTATCTCAGGAGGCTGTCGGCATGGTTTTTGCACCCCTCCAGAAAGAAAGTGGTTTTGAGAAGCCTGTGCCAAACCATGAAACTGAGGGCTAAATCCATCTCTATCCAAATTATCATTGCTCCTTATTCTACAATGCTGCGGAGCTGCAGTTGAGAGTGCAGCCCCGTTGTTAGGTCCTGCACCCCTATGGGTAGGGGTAGGCCAACTGTGCTGTGTAGATCAAGGCAATGGACCCCTGGTTAATCTAGCCAGAGCACATGGGGTCCCATAGCCTGCATTACTGTGCCCTCCAGTTTCTGCACCTGCACGTGTGTGGCTGAGGGGTATAGCCCATGGGTCTTTGTGCTGAGCCGCACGCAGATTCTTTCCCCATCATTTATGCCTATTGCAGGAAATGGAAACCTGCCTGGAAGAGATAAGTACTTTCCCTGAAAGGAAAGCAACCCAAAAAAGGGCAAAACCTTCCTGCCTTAAAAGTGGAATGTGATCCTCTTCCAGAGGATGGAAAGGAATTTTCCCTTGTTCCGTACAACACCGCATGGTGCCACCACAGGATTTGTACCACCAGATATCGGTCGCTGCTGGAATTGGACTAATGCCCCTCCAACAGTCTGACCCAGAAAGGCAGAAATTGCATTGTCAAAGCTAAAGGGCAAATGGCAGAAACAGCAAATAGTGGTTAGAAACTCAAATTACAGCAAATAGGATTGAGAGAATGAGTTTCTCCAAGGGTGTGGACACGTGAACAATCTGTCAAGGGGGAATAGGAGGGAAGGCTTTAATCAGTCATCAGCTATTCTGTGGTAACTTCGTGTGTGTGTGTGTGCTCTTACCCCATCAGATAAGCGGAGGCTACACGGCAGTGGCTTAGTTCTCAATGCAAAGGAAGATTTCACTTACCACAGGGAAGAGCATTCATCTGGCCCATTACCAAAGAGAGCGGCCATGCAATTAAACCTCAAAATGTTCATCTCATGGTAAGCCGTTCATATGCCCACATCCTACATGTGACTGCTGTGCTACTTGCCACGGTATTCAGGCACCAACCACAAGGACTGAAGTCCTGCAGGTTCATTTCGATTTTCTCACCCACGCAACTCCACTGATTCCAGTGGACTTTCTCCAGCAAAGTGGAAGGTCAGGATCTGGCCCCATCATCTTGGAACAACTATAGTGTCTACTCCACAATCCTCTGGGTGTAACTCCTTTCTTGGTGTCACAGTGGGCTCCGTGCCCAAGGCACCCTCAAATTCCCGCCTGCCACGTCTTGATCTTAAATAAGTTTGGGCCTTATACGTCCTTGGGCACGACGTAGCGGGACCTCTGTCCCTGTGGCCTTCTGGACTCTAGGTGCTCCCTAGGCATGCTAGCCTTAAGGGCTTCCTGTCAGTGCCCCCCCCCGAGACTTCTCCTAGCGAGCCACTGGTGTTCTTGGCCCACCGCACGGCTACCCTGTCGCAGGCCGGGCGTACCGTGCTGCTATCCCCTCTAACCGGGGACCACTGCAGCACTTGTCCTTCTCTAGGGGGAGCTGTGCTGCTCACCCATCTCCCGGGGTCGACCGCAGCATCCAGCCCCTGGCCGGGGTCTAACGCCGCACAAGCCTGATGCCGGGCTCGCCCCGCCCGTCCTGGGCTTCTCAAAATGCTGCCCCTCATCTGGGCTTCTCAAAGTGGCGCTCCCCTCTCAGGGCTCACCGTGCCCACGCAGGGTTTCTCAATAATACTGCCCCTCATGGGCGCCTTAAAATACCGCCCCCTTCTAGGGCTTCTCAAATACTGCCCCATTCCGGGGCTCCTTAAAATGCTGCCCCGTCTGGGGCTCACCGTGCTCATGCCTGGGCCCTTCAAATGCCCCTCTCTGGGCCTGGGGTCTCCTCACCCCGTGTTGCTGTGCCCGCTCTGGTGCTAGATCACGGCCTCCCAGGCGCCAGGCCCCCCACGTCCCTGTGGATCCCTATGAGGATATCACACCCTCTCTGGCGCCTATGAGCATACTGCGCCCCCACAGGCACCGGGGTCCGCACACCGCTGGGGTCCCTTTATGAGGCCTCCTCCTTCCCCTTATACCTCTCCCAAACCACCGGTTGTATTCTGAACACTAACAAAGCAAACCGAAGTCTCCTGGCTGTAACTCAAACATAGCCACAACAATGTAAGCCCCCTGGCCACCGCTCCACACCAGTGCTCCAGCCTCTGGAGCTCCCGTGAGCTGCCCTCACATTTCCGTCTCCCGGAGCTCCTGCCCCTCCGGCTGCTGGCAGCCTGTCTCTGGCTCTGGGCTTTATACAAGCCAGGCCCTGCCCCTTAGGGTCAGCTGACTCTCATTAGTTGCCTCAGCAACCCTCAGCTGTGCTCATTATCTCTCCTGGGGCTTTTCCCCAGCAGTCTTCCTCTCACTAGGAGCGGGGCAGCAAGGTGCACCGCGACACTTGGCAAAGGGCGGCTTAAGGTGGGAGAAGAACTTGTTAGCTCAAAAGCCACCAGGCCAGACCAAGACCTTGGCCTTGACTTCACGCCAATTTAAAGCACCCAAGCGAGGAACTATTCTGCTCTTTCTGCCACGCAAAGCTCTGGGCAAGCAGATTTTAGGGTGGTAGCAACACTTGAGCTGATCCTGACTTACTCCAGCAGGGAGACCCCCTTGGTGGAGAATTGCTTGACTTGAGCTCCTGCCCCCCATCCACGGGACCCACGGGCGTCCACTTTGAAAGGCGCTGGACTTGGCTGCCTGGTGGAGGACTCACGGATCAGCTTGCCATGGCTGGTAATGCAATAATAAATACAATTAGATCTCCGGTGACGCATTGCCATGACAAGGCACTTATTTCCCTCGTGCTAGTCCCCTTTCAGAGCTCACTTGGCACCGGAAGAGCCTGAAAACATTAACTGCCTTTTCTTATCAAATTACTCGGAGGCACAATGGAGGGTTTCTGCCCTTTCAAAGCTTCTTGGTGCACCACGCAGCCTTGAGCTCCTTCACCTTCGGGATGCTAGTAATGCTTTTATTCTCCTTTCCAGGCTTTTAGGCAGCCTGGTTTCAGTAAGTGTCCTTTGGATATACTGACACAGATGAACAAATCTCCCATCAGAAGATGCCACATATTCTATCCGTGGCAGGAAAAGTGCTAGAGAGCCCTTTCCCTGTCAGACGCAATTAACTTGAAGTGACTGTTCATACGACTTGTTTGGTTGGAAGCTTGACAGGCTCGCGCACCCAATGTCATCTTTCAAATGAAAGTGCCATTCTCCCCAGGGTCTGAACATCAGGATGCCTCTCTGGATGCGTCAGAAAGATGAGTGTAAATGGAAGCAGCTCACCACTTAGGCGAAGCGTTTTCCCCTGATATATTTTTCAAGTGCGATCCATCCCTCCGGAACTTCTCGGCGTGTTTTGTGTCTTAACATCCCTTTTGCACTCCCTCTCCGATCCGGGCACGGACAACTAGAACAACAAATTTCCTGTTTGACAGCCTGACGACAATCTCATTTCAAAACGTATTGGATTTCTACCCCCAGCTGTTTCTACGATGTTTTATTAAGGGCTGAAGACGTACGAGTATCAGCTCGTAACGTATTCCGGCTTTGTAGCGGTCTTCGTAATAATAGGCATTCGGGAAGGGGCGGTGGGTGCGGGGGGGAGAAGAGAGGGGAGTTGATTTTCTCGTTAGCCTCAAACATTTCGAGTCTGAGCAGGGTAGAATACAACTCAACATCAACACTACTGGGCTGCCCGATAACTCCTGTTTAAGAGGAGACTGGATATGGAAAAATAAAAAGCTTTGGGTTTGGCTCTCTACAGCTTTGGGTTTTCACTTATACTTAGGCAAAATGGCTGGAAAATGTCACTGCCAGTGGCCGTGGGTGGCATATTGCAATCCAGTTGTATTGAACAGCCACTTTACATACGTGTGAGCCACCATCATTTACACCAAAGACTGAATGTCTCACCCCTCCACCCCTTGTAGCCATTTTTGGGCTTACCTACACCGCCATGTGAGCAAGGGACTGACACATCATCATCCCCATCTCACAGGATGTCTGTAGCAGAACTGGGAATACAACCCAGGTCTCCTGGCTATCAAGTCAAAGCCTCAGCCACAAAGGCATCCTTGCCCTCCGCCTCCGCTCCCCATCCCTGGCTTGAAATACTAACCCTAACCCTTCCCTCCCAAGCTGCACGTTATCCAAGACCCAGGCGCCGTGCTGTTAAAATCCCCTGGTGGCAGGCATGCGGAGTTGGGAACCCAGTTTTGGGCAGCCTATTTGCAAACCGGCCTCCCAGGATGCTGACCCTCCCTCCGTACAGCCCAAGCCATCCAGACCCCTTCTCTCTTCGATCGTGCTGTGCCCCAGGCCTGCGCTGCTTAAGCTGGTAAGTGGGAGGAGGAACAGAGAAGTACACATAGCAAAACTACTGGCTCCGGTCTAGGATTTGGCTCACCCTGGCCATCCTCATAAGCTACCAATGTTGCTACAGAGGCACTGCTGTGACTCTTTGCTCCAAAATACAGAATATATTTAAGAATGATCCATGTATCACTGCAAACGGGCCGGGTTTTGCCAGCTGTGTGTGGCTACAGGGAAAGCTGGAGCTGAACTTGCTTCATGAGATAGCTACGGGTCAAGTCAACTGATAGTTGCCACTATGGACTCCGAGCAACACCACTTCAGAAAGGGTTGGTTTCACCTGTGCGGCTGGAATAGGCACGTGGAAATTCAGGCTCTAGAATGGAGCTGGGCATCTCTGATGGAGCCAGGGGAGATGGATGAGCAATGCCCACTCTGGTTGCAAGAGACCTGCCTGCCTGTTCGAGCCCGTCACGCAACTTTGGCAGTCACAGACGAGGTCGCTGAACGGGCCAGTCCTGCCAGGTGCAGAACGCACAGAGAGGATGATGGAAAGGGGAGGATATATCCCCCAACGGGACGGGAGAGAAGTGGGGAGGAGCTGCACACTACTTTTTTGCTTCCCATGCCCCGTGCAAAGCTCAACAAAGTTCTAGCTCTCGCCCTCATCTGCAGATGGAGATGCCGAGGGTCTGCCGCGTCCAGGGATGGCAGCCCCCAGCCCAATGAGCAATCCAATGACTACACCCTTGCTGTAGGCACGAGCTTCAAGTTGCCCTGGGGGCGCGCACCTACACTGCCAATGCACATCAGTGGGAGCAGCCCACCAGCCCTTCTGAGACGCGTGGTAAGAAGACCAGGATCTTGCAGCACCCGGCAGGTTTCAGTTGCTTGCTGTGGTTTTGGGCTTGCAGCATGGCCTACTCTGGTGATTGCGTTGCAAGTCTCATGCTTCGAGGGTCTGCTTAAAACTCCAGCTCCCAGAATCCTAGGATTCCTCGAGAACCCCAGCCTGCATTTAGAAAACCTCCAGCCCTGACAACTGCAGACAGCATTGAAAGCACGATCCTCCAAGGCTCAAAAGCAGACGCCCAAAATGCCTGTGCGCGTGACTGTTTTGTTTTGAGGGTTAGCTTTCCGACTCTGCATGCTTGAGGTTAGCAATACCGCTTATTAATGCAGACCTCGCAGCATACCAAGGGGACGCCTGTAGCACGAATACCAAAGGCTGAAAAGCATTGGCACTTCATTACAGCATCTACTATTAAACTTCTGCGGGGGGGGGCATAAAGAGTCCACCGCATCACGCGTGTTCACTAAAATACTTGCAGCATAGCGGACTGATACGGCACATCGCTAATTCGGTAATGAGAACAGCAGAGCAATTGGAGAGAGCCTGGGTAAGTTGGCAACTTCTCCATTACGGCTAATAGGTTCGAACCTCCTGGCCACATCTTACACACATTCAGAGCCTTTGGCATCAGCACTTCAGGTTTCTTTCTGTGCGCCACGCTGCCAGATCTGAGGACCTGGGGCTGTCCTGGCGCGTAAGCATCAGGAACGCAAAGGGCTTGGCAGCATTTGACTCATCCCACTTTGTCTACAGTGGCAAAGTCAAATGAACGGAGTTTGGGACAGCATGTGTGCATTTGCAAGCTGCTCTGGAAGTCTTAGGAAAAGCAGGTACTATACATACCACTCACTTAATGAATATTATAAACCTCTCTCAAGCGTATAATACGGCTCATTTTAGGAAGGATGAAATGAGATACTGTGATGACTCCTTCAAAAAAAAAAAAAAAAAAAGAAAGGCGGGGAGCATCTCTCCCGAGTCCAGGTACACACCTCAGGAACGTAAAGCACCTGTTGTCTGTACGGGTGAGGCTCACCACAGCGCATTTCTCAGTGCGAATGCCATTTGATTCATCAAGCAGTATACTCAGCAGAGGGAGATGTGTATGTGCGGAGCATCCTCTGTTGAGGGCAGCTGAAGACGTACAGACTTAATTTTATCGCACAGGCGCTGCCATCAGCTGCCTTGACAGAAAAGGCATCAACGGCTGTCATAGCTGCTTCCTTTACAATGCAGTAACCTTCCACACCTTTCCTTTTTTTTTTTTTTTACCAATTTTTAAATTTTTTTTTATTCGGTTTTCTGGATGTGTCCTTGTTTGCTTTTCCGCACGTGCTCCACCCCTAGTTAGCGTGACAAAACGAGAAGCAAAGGAGTACAGCCAAAGCATTTGAAAACCTGAAGAGCACAGAACAAGACAAAACAGAGGCCCTCCACACGACGCAATGCAAGGTTTCCCTGGAAAAATACTCACCGGTTTCAAACAGCTCTACTTATTCACTGAGCACAGATGTGGATTGCAGACCGATTCGTGACTCGCCAGACAATTTTATACTGGCCAGTGAGCAGCCGTACTACGCTCTGCGGCACACCTTGTAATCACTCCCCGCCTCGCAGGATGGAGGGGACGTGGAGCACCTGCCTTCACTATTCACATTTCAATTTCTCATGCTTCAGGGATCTCAGATGGGCTTCCAGAAGTAACGCAAGCGATGCCTGTAACACTTGACAGAGGTCAGGAGTGGTTTCCACTTAATTGGGTCACTGGCACTAAGGGAGACAACCTTGACACAGAGTTATTGAGCCATCTTGGGCGATATATCTAGGTGGTGGCCGTATATCTCTCCCCCTCAACAAAGACAGTTTCCACTCGCACTTCAGAGATGGTCCCCATCTTCCTGTCCTTCAAACCAGAAGAGGCAGCGACCGCGTCTGCAAGAAACAAGCAAGTCCTACTTGTGCACAGAATAGCGGCACGAACTAAGGCAAGGGATGCAGAATTTGTCAACCAAAGAGCCTCCAAGCAACCGACAAACTTTAGGAGCTAATCGCAAACCTTTAAAAAGAGAAAAAAACAAAACCAAAACCAAAAAAAAAGGAAAGGCTCACGCACCTCATCCATTTGCTGAAATACAGCCGTCTCTGGGGTGAAGGATGGCAGGCATTTAACAGCTGAAAACCAATACCTCACTGCAGCGCTCGGAAAGGGAGCGGAGAGCAATAGTCTATCTCCTTGCAGCGGCAGCAGTGGTTTTGGATTGATAGGCTGTAATCAGCCATATTGAAGCTTTGCACCAAGGGATTTTTCATAACCACGTAACGATCGGGAAGCTTTGACTGGGTCTAGCTAGTGCCTCCAAGAGCACGGCACCCCAACCAACGGCCTAGGTCGCTGGACCAGTGCCAGCTTGGGAAGAAGTGCATCAGTCACTAAAATCACCCCAAAGGCTCCGGGCTGCACTTGTTAGCCAGGTATAACCCAGCTCGTCTTCCAGCAGATGAAAGAACAGCTTCGGCACGGGTCCAAAATGCTGATTTTAAGTATCGCGATCCAGTGCAGAGAGTGTCCCAGTGCAAGCAGAGGGCCGAGGGGCAGCGTCCCTGCACGCTACCAGTCTCGAGCCGCTCTCCGCTCGCGGCGTGGGAACTAACTGTGGTCCCCGCAGGCTTGCATTTCTAATGGGGAGGCCTTGGTTTGTTCTTTTCAATGGCGCTTATCGCAGGCACAAAGGGCCAGGCCCACAAAGAGGCTTCGAGGGACCTTCCTGGGATGCGGCCGCCCAAGCCCAAGAGCGCGATCCCCAAAACCTCCGCCCATGCTCGCAGAGTCCAGGGGCATCAGCCCGCTGCATGCCCCAAACTGCCTCCAGCTTGGCAGCTCAGCATCCGCCCGGGACATACCCAGTGCACGTCCCTCCGCCTGAGACCCAGAGGATCCTGATGCAGGAGAGTGCCTGCAACACCCCCCC
>JAGPOW010001167.1:20749347-20767524 GCA_030014935.1 Caiman crocodilus | reverse complement strand
CCCCCCCGTGGGGCTGAGCTCCAAACCCTGATGCTGGGACATCCCCTTCTTGGATAGACCATGCACTGCAGACCTCCTTCATCCTTGCACCCGCTTCCTCTGCGCAGCTGAGAGCTCACCGCCTGCTCCGGATAAGTCCCATGTCAAAGTCCAGAGGGCTGGGTGCCTTGCTTTGGGCCTCCCTCCAATGTGGGACTTGTGTGCCCTCGTCCCCTCTACTTCGGGAACCACCACGTCCCCTTCCAAGGTGGGAGAGACAGGAGACCACAAGCCCACCTGCTGCTCAGGGCTCCAGCATGCAGATGTAGGGCTTGGCAGCTGCAGCCTGTTACTCTCAATCCCTCCCCACTTTACACCTTCTCCTCTTCCCACAGCCACTGCTGCTCCTACTGACCGTTCCCTGCTGACCGGGCCTCTTTCCTTGCAAGTCAGCAGCTGGGTCACTAGGGCTGCCAACCCTCTTGGACTGGCCGGGAGTCTACCGGCATCGGCACCGAGTTCCTGGCGACGACTTAAAAGCAATCAAGAGAGATTTTAATAGGCTATTTTAAGAAAATAAATTAATGACATTACGTCACGTTAGGGGGAAAAAATCTCTCTCTCGGAATAGCTTCAGTCGGAGCTGGCGACCCTATGGGGCGCTCAGGGTTGGGGAGAGAATTAGGCCCTTCGTTAACCTTTTCCAAGCTGCTGCCAATGTCCCTTAAAAAAACAAAAAAAGGGCGCTGGCACCTCATCGTATGCAGGAGCACAGCAGTTCGAGCACCCGCCTGGGAAAATAAGACCCAGGCCCCGTTCTCTGCTGCCTCCGTGACTTCCAAGCCCTGCCTACCTGCAGAGTCCTTGCACCACTGGGCTACCCACCATAAAAATACTGTGTTGCTCCAGGCAAGCAGTGAGGGCCTTCCCTTGGGGGCAGAGATCCCAGGCCCAGCTCCAAGGACTATTTATGTCCTTTAGCCAGTGACTGGTGAAGGCAAACAGCAGGGTGCTGATGGCACTGATGATTTCTAGATGACAGCAAATGGGCTTTGTCTACGCTAGTTTTTTTTAAAAATGTTTTCCTGTTGCCCTGGCACTGGTCTGCTAAAAGATTGGAAGCCAGAGCCGAGCCACCCACTCCCTTCCCATGGCTATTATCCCCAGCTCACGCAAGCATCTCCCCCAGCTGTCAGAGCACGGGAAGACGGCTGAGCACCATCTACACCAGCGCTCTGACCTCAGCCGTGCAACGGGGAAAGACTGCCAGGAGCAGACGGTAGAGACTAGACCCTGCTGGTCGCAATTTATGTCCTTGAGGGATGAGAGCAAGCGATAAGAAGAATTCAAGAAGGGCCTTGTGGAAGTGGGGAGAAATGTGTGACCATAAAAACATAACACCGAGCTTAATTTGTGCAAACCGCTACTGCCAGCTGCTTTCAGCAGGACCGTGGTTTATGAGTTGCACGTGGATCTTCTTTGGAGGAGCTATTAAAAAGCATTCTGCTCGCTAAATCTGGGCTGAGGACGGACTGCCTGTCCGGCAGCCATCAGTGGCATTACAAATCTCTAAACCAGCCCCAAAGGCTGCCCTTTACCCTGCTCTAGGTATCAGGGATTTCACCTTCCCTAACAGAGGAAGTAGGAAGCCCCACACTTAGGAGCCGGCAGCAAAGTAACAAGCTTAATACAGATCTGTTGGTGCTGCGTTGCGCCTAAGGCAACCTTGCACAAATTTACTAGCCCAGCACCAAACTGCTTGCATGGACGCTGATTGGAGCGACTGCGAGCAAAGCCTTGTAGCGCTTCACTTGCCCATCGAACATAGCCCCCAAATACTAAAGTTGCACAGGGAGGGTGTTAGATGTTGGTATTTTAAAGAAGCTTTGAAACATCTAAGTCCTCATTCTCCGTCGCAAGCATTTTCATTTACCAGCTCAGCCTGTAAGGCAGTCATTTCAGGATAGCTATCCCCGATTAGCTCCTGGCCAATGCTCTTATTCTAGAATAAACCTGACCACAAACAAGCTGACCAGGAATAGCCACTGAGCTTCACCTACTTTATCCAAATTAACTTCCCTGTATGCACCAGCCCTGGGACGGAAATAGTACTGGAGCGTCTGAGATGGACGGGATGACTATGAGGGAGTCTGCCTGGGGATGAAGACAGGAAGGTCACAGACAGGATTAAGTGGCGTCTTGCTGGGGTTTGCGCTTGCCTTGCAGACTGTAGCAGCAGCAGGATCCGCACTGGGGAACCCAGGGGATGCCTCTGCTGGGAGAGGACTTCAGAGCCCCTGGCTCAGGATGCAGTGGGACAGATCTGAAGGCAGCCCTGAAAGACAATAAAATTTCCCATAGCTCCTCTGCACAGCCATGCTGGCAGTCCTCCCAACTGCAGTTAGAGGGAACAAATGTGAGGTCTGTGCAACTGGTGCCGCCACTCGTTGGATATAGGATGGGGCGAGGAGGAAGGGGGCTAGCTGGAAGTGCTGCAACCTGCCCCGTCTGAGGACAGACTCCAGCTCCAGCAGGGCACACTTCCAACTTACCTGTGTAGCTTGTCTTGTATCCTGGCTCGACACGCTATAACTAGCTGCAAAACCTCTCCGCAAGCACCATGCAACGCCAAGAAGGGGGATGCATCTGTACGAACTCCTGAGCTCGCTGGGTCACTCCGCCTAAACCGGCCTCGGAAGGGATTCTCCTCCAGAAAGCTCGGCCCACGGCTCTGAATGGTGTGCTAACCCGGCAAAAGGGAGGCTGTGCCAATTCCTCTCTCAAGGTAAAATGCTTTACCTAGAAAATAAGGAGGGCATTTAAAATTGCTGCCTTGCCAAACCAAGGACCTGCAGTCAAGATGAAAAGGCAGACTCTGCTTGAGTTAACATAGGCATTCAGACAGCTGATATGCTCTTATTAAAGAGCCTATTTTACGGTAAGGGTGTGTTTCCATGAAAAGAGAGATCAAATTCTGCCGGTGGATGCATGAATGCATTACGGTGCAAAGGATGCTGCGACACACAGACTGCGTTTAGGACCTATTTAATGCGTTAAGAACACATTAAATCAGGGCCTGATTCAACACAGCAATTAAACATGTACTTGAATCTCATGGACTCCCCTGGGACTGCTGGATGGATTTACGCACATGCTGGATGTTAAGATCCTGACTAACTACTTCAATGCATCAGAGCCATAATTTTACATACACAAGTTCCTCACCAGACAGCATCCGTGAATCATCTAGACCCCATCTCATGTCAGAGCCAAGGTCATTCCTTAAAATGCATTTCACTAGAAGAGGCTGTTATCCTCTTGCCCCATGAGGGTTGGATAAGTCATGACCGACTATGGTGAACCTTGGGAGGGACGGGGGTTTCTTTGCTCGGGAGAATAGCTGTGGTCCAACAGACTTCTGTTTTGACTGTCCCTTGAAGTGCCAACTCGCACAGAGCTCCTAAGCTTGCGGTTTAATGGGATGTGTGATTGAATACAGATGTCAGGATGCCAGATGTCAGAACTGCCATTACTCAGTGTACTGCTCTCCCAAAAGCTTCTGGATGGATTGCACTGTGGGCCTTTTATCAAAGGATTGCTGCAACTGCACCAGCAATACCTGCTTGTGCAATACTGCCTTAATCACCAGGCTAGAATTAACAGGCCACGCTAATTGCCGCGCTGGAATGAGAGACGCAAGCCGAGGTGGAGGAAGACGGGCCGATGCGCTTTATTTATTTTTGGTATAATGATGGTGGTGATTGGAAATGCAGATACAACCCAGGCTGAAACTACACTGCGGGAAGGATATCAGACACTGAGCTGATAGGCAATATGCTGCTTCCAGGAACGAGAGAGATGGCCAGGGCACAAAGACTGCTGGGTTTAAGGGCAATCTTTTTCTTCCATTCCTGCACAGTGCCTAGCACTTTGGGATCACAGGGACCCGATTTGGGCTCTCGGGCACTAGAGCAATATAAACTGATAACAGACATAGTAATTCCAGGGATTTCCACTTTGCTCTGCTCCTTAAAAAGCCATTAACATGCCTACGTTTATCTTGTGCACCAGCAGCTTTTTCAGGCCTGGAACAGAGGGGATATATGGATCACCTTAGATATTGCGCCCAAGAGGAGAGCCAGGATCTCTCAACCTGCGCTTCCCCTGGCAGATGGAGATCACGTTTCCCCTGCTGCAGGACCTGCCGTGCCCTTATGCGAGATGGAAATCTTGCCTCGTGACCCAAACGCCAGCAGTAACCTAACTGGAAGTACCTGGAGCTGTAGGAGGAAGGCTTCTGGCTTATTCTCGTTGTTCTCTGACCTCCTGCCGGGCTTTGATTTGCGGACAGCTGTTGACATTTATCATGGGAAAATCCCACAGTCAAACGGCGGCCAAAACCACATTAACAATTTAGTAATAAGTGAATGAAAATTTCCAGTAAAGTGGAGACTCTTGTGCTTCACGTCCTTCTGAGAACCTGGCTGCAACGAGGACTGATGATGCCATCGGAAAGCCCTAAACTCCCACCCTCATACCACCAGCATCCAGCCCCTCCACATTTTAAAGGGGTTTGTTAGCCTCAGCAATAACGTCCGGACAGAACAGATGCTTAACACTGGCAGCACGAGCTAATGGAGAAATCAGTATTAAGCGAACAATGCCGGTTGGAGGAAATCAGGCAGACCCCAAAGAAATGGGGAAGCAGACCAAGTGGGAGATACCTGGAGAAATGCTGGGGCGCCTGGGAAGCAGCTCTCATCTTACTGCCATTTTTAAGGCTGAGCAAATCCTTCGCCCTCCCTTTGTGAAGATGGGCTGAGGATCCCATTTGCAAGCCAGCAGTGGCACGCTGAGTGCGTCCACCCGTCCAAGCCAAAAAGGGACGTTCATTTGCTAGGACATCAGTGGGTTATATTGCAGTCTGCCGTTTTGGACAGCAGTCCCAACACAGAAAGTCCCTCGCCCTGATTTATTGTTAAAAAGTTTGCATTGATTATGCTCAAAATCATTAAACTACCAAGCGTACACTAATTATGGTGCCCTGCGGCAAAAATGTTAATTTAAAAACATAAAATTATAATGACTTGCTTGAAATAATTAGACCAAGCAAGCTAAACAGTCAGAACAGCAACTGCAGATATGGCACGTTTATATACAACGCAATTAATATACATGTATTCAGGATTCTTCTGGGTTGGGACTGGGGGAGCAAATGAAAGAAAAGAAGAAGTCTTGATGCCAGAGGTATCATGGAGCACCCCTGACATGGCTGAATGGTACAGATACATACTGCCGTGCAGCCTGTCTTAGAAAGGGACTGTATGACAGAAATAGGAAATATGCAGTGCAGTCAAAAGGAAATCAAGCAGACGAATCTTTTTTTCTGCGTTCAAAATGAGCATTTTGTCCAAGTTCATTAGAATGTGGAAAGCGCCATCAAGTCCACCTGTATACAACCCCAATGCAGTGTAAGAGCGGTCTTCTTAAAAGGCCTCGGGTCTGGTTTCAACAGAAATGCAGCATGTGCGCAAACGGGTCGATTTTCGCATTCGTACAGGAGGAGACGGCGAGTCCCCTCACCTATAGTCGTAAGAGATTATTCACATCTAAACAGGACCGTTGAGGTCAAAGGAGCTGATTTTCTAAAATACCCAGCCCAAGGTGACTTCTCAGATGAGTAACTACCCTACTGACTGAACGGTTCACCTTCAGACCCAGCACTGGAGATTTCTGCAGACCTCGGGCACGGGCTTCCCCGCTCGGATTTTGCCACAAACACCTGTTAATGCAGGTAGGTGGGCAAATTTCACATAGAGGAGATAATTCACAGGCAGAGCATTGATTTATGAGGATCGAAATCCCCCAGTGAGATTGGACGTATGGATCTGGACGCTTCATATTGTACGTGTCCAAGAAAAACACTTCCACCCCCATACTGGGGCCAATTCTGTTCCACGACCAAATAAATGCCTGCATTAAAAGGCAAACCCAACGTGCAAAGTCGGTGGTGAAACTCCATCCATTTCCATGGGCGATCATTTTTCAGGTCATAGCAATTGTCAAAGATGGGGTCCAGAACAATTTTTTTCCCCCTATGTGAGGACTGTAGCATTGTCTTCTTCCTAGGACCCTCTGAGCACATATTAACTTGCCTGTTATTGCCCTGGCTATCGGTAGTGACCTCCTCGCCTCTGCGTCTACCTCTGGTGCTCTGCAGGATGTCCTTGGGGTTTCTGGCTTCCTGCCTCCCCGTTGGGTGTGCATTTCTGCAGTCCTTGGGCTCGCCTGTGAATACAGGGGAATGGACTTGATCGAGGGTCTCAGAGGCCCCTTCCAGCCCGATGGTCCTTGTGCAACATGTCCTGAAGAGCAGCACATCTGCTGAATCTGGAACAGGTTAGATGCAGCTGCTCTCAGCTTCCAGTCATCCCAGTGGGCTGCTTATGGTTATAGGCCTGATGCAAAGCCCACTGAAATCATGGGAACGTTTCTGTTGGCTGCCACGGAGGTGACAACAGGCCCCCCGTTTCCATTGCATCATTGCTTTAGCTTGCTTCTTGCCTTATTCCTCTCTTTTATTTTATTTATTTATAGCGGAGTGGGAAGTGCAGTACAAAGGCTAATTATTTGATAAAAGCTTTCAGTAGCTTAATAATGAATCAGACTTCTAAGCAGATCTCTAAACCTCTTTTTCTGTCTCAGCCTGCAAAGATAAGGTCGTTCTATGTCAGAGGCTGGGTCAGAGCAGTACAGAGTTCCCTTTTATATGTGCAGCTGCCTGCTTGTGATGGCATGGTGGGTCAACATAAATCCCTGGGGGACAGCTGCCCTGAGCTTTCAGTATAATAAAAATGGGCCATTACACTTTTTCTTCCTCCTCCTGGAGGCAAGCCAGTTATTTTTAAGACTGAAGAGTTAGGAGAGAAGGAGTTTTCTGCTCTAGAGACTGAAGCAGCTACAAAATGATTGCCCATAATATTCATGCTCCGGGAGCAATCACTGCAATAGGCAACTCCATCGCCAGGATGATCTCCCCTCCCACTCTGTCACTGATAACACTGTATACATTTAGGAAAGATGTGAAATTAAGACCGCCAATGGCAAGCTAGCAAGTGAGGAAGCTACGGTACAATTTCCGCCTCATCTGACCACAGAAAGCAGTTTATAGCTGTGACCGAACACAAGTGCACAGCTGCAAACAGCTTCCAAAATAGCAGAGCGGATGAAAATCCAACCTCTCTTTGCAGAGGTGTCAGATAAAGATGTTTCAAAATCTAACCCCTTTGGTAACTTGTGTCTGTGGAGCTCCTGGCCTGTCCTGTTTTCAGGACGGGAGGAGGGAATTCAGTCTGGGGGGTTTCGGCCCCTCTGGCCACCACTTTGGTCTGTACCCCATAAGTCATGGGAGGCCTAAGCCAATTAAGGGGGAAAAATGAGGTCGGCAGGGGGCTATGCAGCGCTTTTGGTAGCCTGCATCTGGGTAGGGTTACCGCATGTCTGGGTTTTCCCTCTTTTTGGGTCCTTTCATCTCCAGCTGCCGGCAGCTCCAGCGGGTGAAGGGGACTTCTTTAGGGGCGGTGGGTCGGGCCTGGGGGTATCAGCAGGGACAAGGAGGGCTGCAGGTTGGGAGCGAGGGGCAGCAGCGGGGCTGGGGGGGGGGCTCTTGCTTGGGAGTGAGGGGCAAGGCATGGGCATATCACTGCCCCCTCCCAATCATATAACTCCCCCCCAACACACACACAGTTATCTTTTTTGAAACTGGAAATATGGTAGCCCTACATCTGGGAGGACTTGCTCACCCCTCCTTAAACCAGGCAAAGAAAGCAAATCGAGCTTCCCTTCGAGAGAGGAGTCTACACCATGTCTTTGGAGACGGATTTCAAACATCTCCAGGTGTCGAGGGGTTTTTGGATGGGGTATTTGGTTCAGAGCCAAAAAAAGATGCGAGACACTAGTAGACCCTTTGTTGAACAAACTGCAGGACATTTCTGGTAAGTCATGTAATGAGAAGACGAGCATTTGGTCTAATTATGTGTTTGTTTCCCCGAAGGCATCCCCTTGAGGCTCTGAACCTGGTCAACAAAAAAAAACGTGAATGCTTCGGTTTTTAAAGAAAACAGGCACTAACTTAGCTCCTGTGGGGCAGGTGGAAGTCCACACTCCAGGCTGAGTGCAGTAAGACTGCATTCAGCATCCAGATTATGACCGCTGTAGCTTTACCCGCTTACAACCACCAGCTTGTGATATTCGCCCTAAATATTGGTTACGGTGGAAGATTAATTTGACTAGGCCATCCATGGGAAAAGCCAACTACGCTAAGCTTAAATGCTAGTTAAGCCACGGAAACACCGGCAGGGTTCAAAAAGTGGTCGCTGGCACTTGCATTTTCTGTGCAATGTCATAGCAGCTTCCCCACACACTCTCAGCACGCACAAAGCAGGATGTTAACACCTCGGCCAATTCCCAAGTTACCTTTTCAGCAGAAGAAATTAGTTCTGTTTAAGTTGGTTTCATTTCTGTTAAAGTCCATAGAAATCCAATATATATCGGACAGAAGCTGGAAACGGCGCCCGGGCTGGCTTTGAACATCCTGGGCAGAACTGAACGACCCTGCAAGCCTCGAATTCAGTTCCAGGGGAGGGTTTTTTTGGGGTTGTTCTCTTGTTTCTGGAAGATGCTTTTAACAAACCAAGAGAGGCACAGTTGACCTGAAAGAATTGCCGGTTAACACCCTCCTCGAACCGGATGCTGGGTACACCGCATCCCCGCTCCGGAAGTCACGTCAGTCGGGAAGAAATGGCCATCAACGAGCTATAACAAGCGCTGAAATGCAAGTGCTGGTTCAAAAAGGCAGTGCGAAAACACTGGGGCTTCCTAGCTGCAGGCAACAAATAACTGCTCATCTGTTCAACTCGAAGGAACGAGGAACAAAACGTCTTTGGAAGCGCAGGAGTTTTGTAGAACAGACCATATTTTGCCAAAGCAGCCTTCCTTCGCCAGCTGGCAGTGACACCGCTCAAACTTTTCAAAATAACTTGTCAACTGACAAAGTCTGCAATCAAAATATAGTTCCTAACTCATCAACTACATCTTACGTACATAAAATACACTTTGTGTAGGGTATCGGCACTCAGCTTGGACCCACGGGAAACCGGGACAGGATCATTTACTTAGCCGAGCTTCCAGGCGACGCAACGCAACAAACAGCTCTGCTTCCAAGGAGGGCGTGCGGTCTGAAAGCCGTGGACTCCAGAGCCGGCAACAAACCTTGATCTTTGAAATGTTAATGGCGCCTGGGATTGCGACTGAGCGCAACTTCTTGGCAGCTGTGTGGCTTTTACGGGCTTCCCTGTTAGTTCATTAAGTGAGCCAAAAATGCTTCTAGGTCCCGATAGTCTGAGCAGCTCAGGGAGCTTGCTAATTAGAAATGTATTTCTTAAATTGTAATTTGCCTTGAAAAACAAACCACGCCAAGCCAGGGGGTTAAAGCACATGGGAATAATCTTCCCCAAGCCTCACACCCCTGGACGAAAACAAACCTGCGCTGTTGTATGTTGAAAAAGACAGTCGCGCCTTCGCCTTCTGTGCAAGCACCTGCCTAGGAGAGAAGACGACCTTGTTAAGCTTATGTCTTGCTCTTTCCCCGAGATGCCCCCATTAATCTCACTCCAGTTCCACTGGAGATTTTGTCTTTGCCCCCCAAACCTCAGAGACACATCACCTTTTGGGTGACCTAGACAGAGTGGTGACACGTACGGGACAATTTTGGGGTGCACCCATTCTTCTCAACTTGACATAGGGCAAAACACCCGGGGGGGGAGATTGCGCTGCCCTTGCCCGTATCATCCCTGGTTTTGTAGTTCAGTAGAGATTCGTAGATTCGTATTTTTAGATTTTAAAGGCAGAAGATCCCTGCGTCTGGACTCCCAGATAGCGCAGGCCGCTGAATGCAATACATTTGCTCCCATACCGAACCCAATAAACTACCTTTGAAGCCTGTTTTCAAGAAAGGCACTCCAGTCTCAATTTGCAAACATCAAGAGATGGGCGACCTGCCTCTTCCTTTGATATGGTGATTAAACCACACTCACTGCCTCAAAAGTAAATGCGTGCCCTACTTCTCATTTGAAGTTGCCTGGCATTCATTTCTAGCCGCGGGTGCTCGTGGTCCCAACACTAGATCAGCAATTTTCAGCCCGTGGGCCACAGCCCCCTGGGGGTCCCCAGACCGTGTCTAAGGGGTCTGCAAAAGAGGACTACGATCGATCGAGAGTGTGTGAGTACCCACACTGACCATTCAAAGGGCTCCACGCCTCCATGCAAAATTTTAGGGGTCCACAAATGAAAAAAGGTTGAAAACCACTGCTCTATGTTTTCCACGGACATTATGCACCTTCAAAATTAAGTAAAGCGGAAGGATAGGAAAAGGAGGAGGGGAAAAACCTGTGGAGCATTAAGGGAAGACACAACGTGCGGGAGACAACAAGGCTTCAGCTCCTTTGCAGGTACGAATTAGCATCACTTCATTAGTTTCAGCTGAGCTCAAAAGATTTCAAGGAGTTGAGAACCTGGCCCCATATTTTTAAACTCTCCAGCATACAGAAAGGCCGCAATAAAGAAGTGACACTTGGTGGCACCAAGAGATATCAACTGCAAATCCTGAATTACTGGAATGAATTGCTTTCTCCCCCACGAAAAAAATTAATCAAGAACTTTCCTTTTTCTTTCTTCCCTTATTTTTTTTGTAGCAGCATGCTATGTGATGTGTATAATCTCAAAAGGAGATTTACTAGATGCTGCCGTGACTAAAGGCAAGATGTAATTAGAACAGGGGAAGACCATTTATCATTTGCCAGAGTGAATTAGGTATTTCCACTTTTCAAAAGAATTGAACACAGAGGGGGGATTTTTTCCCCCCAGTTTCTCTCACATTTCCAGTATTATTAGGTTCAGCCAGAAAACACATGAGACAAATTGACTCATCTCAGTCTCTCTCTTCATAATTGTTACACATTTTAAATTGGCTTAGTTAAATGAATGCTTCATACAGTTTTTGACAGACCCTGTTGTCTAGATGCTATATTAAAAAAAAAAAAATCAAAATCAACAGAGCCAGAACAGAGCTTAGCAATATTGCTTCTCTGAGCAGTGCGCACGCCTTTAGTTGAAATGTAGCATACACATATGGCTTTAGGCATTATTTTAGGCATAGATAAAGAAATAATATCCCCTTTTTATTAATATTAATTCTTTCTTCTTTCTTTCTAGCTGGAAAGAGGCTTACCATTTCACACGCCTACACGCTGGGATGACGGGCCATGTGTTTTCATACATCAAGTATACACGTGATCCAGATTTGCTATGCAAGGATACACAGTTGCACACAGGGAATTAAAAGCAAACATCATAATCAGCTGAAAAACGTTGGTCAAGGAGTTAAGACCACAGATCAGCTTCTACGGCACGTTCTGCAAAGGGTCAAGGAACCGTGGTTTGAGAAGGTCCGGCACCTCCAGGGTAATACAATCCTTCAGCAGCAAAATCCCAGTTGCTATCACATGGGCTAGCTGAAATGGGTTCAGGTTTCCACGTGACGCTGAGTGCCTCCCGAGAGCTGATGAGCACCCCTATTCCGACTCTAATATCTCTCTGCAGGCCTGAAGGCAGCTTTTTCCAAATAGCTCTCAGGATCCCAGTGTAGGTCAAACCCAGCCCAGGGATCTGATCCCAAATCTACCACTGTCTGCCCCCCAGGTATGAAACTCACCTAGCCCTCGCGAATCAGCTCCCGGACCCACCGGTAGCAGCGGGGGCGAGACGGTAGGGCTCTGTGGGCTGGGTCCAGCCTACAGGCTGTAGGTTTGACACCA
Organism: Caiman crocodilus; assembly: GCA_030014935.1. NCBI lineage: Eukaryota > Metazoa > Chordata > Crocodylia > Alligatoridae > Caiman > Caiman crocodilus. The sequence goes on along the minus strand of JAGPOW010001167.1, from coordinate 20,755,672 downwards.
CAAAGCCTCCCAGAGACTTCACGGGGTTTTGCATTAGGTTTTCCCTGAGCCGAACAGGAGTGCGGTTGTGCAGCTCGGGAGCCCGATCCCAGCAAAAGCACTTTTTTTTCCAGACCCCGTGAAACACGGGAGAAGCCAAAGCCGTGCAAAACTTCAGCTGCCATGGGAAAGAGCTTAGAGCAAACTGGAGAAGGGGCTTTGTTTGGTCTCATCTGCTGCATGGTATTCCACGCGTTAGCCTTTCCTTTCCAAGCTGTTTCATTACAAACAGAAAAGCAGCGATGAGAGAGGGTGGCAGCTTTCGGGAAACAGAAACGCGTGCTGGAAATTTGGCAGCTAATGCACTGCCGTGGTACGCACGCTTCGCATCCCATCTATCTGACGGAGAGCATTTTCCATAAGGCAGACTTCTGCTTGCGTTCCTTGAAAAGGGCCGGATAATTGATCTTATACGGTTCTGTTTCCTCTTTTGGGGACCCATGCCTAGCCCATCGACAAAGAGGAGGAATGCGTGAAGACGTTCCCATCACGCTGCCAAGAGCAGGCTGGAAAGTGCAGGTGATTTATGTTGACTTTCCGGCTCAAAACCCTGATAAAACATCCAAGCCATTAGATGAATATTAGTCATGGGAGGAACAAAGCAGGGTATGTACCAAACATTGTCTCTGCTTTCCACCTTAATGTTGGGTCTAGCAGGCAGCGGGGCCAACGCTCTCAGGCAGGAAAAAAGAGAGACACCAAGTAAGAGGTAGCTCTGATCTCGTCTGCACAGGAGACAGGACTCCACGCCAAATATTCAGGGATCTTGCAGATTCTTCCAGCGAAGAGGAAGAAATCGGGGATGAAATCAGGTACTGTTGATACAACTGTACGGACGAAGCCGAACGAACAACAACATCAAACAATTTTGCTCCGAGTCCCAAGGCTTGTTTAGCCATTGCCCCAACCCAAAAAAGCCCACTCCCTAGATTTCTCCTGGGACCAACTATCTGTTCAGGCGGTGGGGGCTTCATCGCCTTTTCTGCCTGTTTCTCTGCAACCTCAGTGCACACCCCCACTTCTCAAAGCAATACCCCCAGGCTTGCTTCAGTCCCGGATGGACCTGCCTAACGGGTGCCTGTGAGCAACCACAAAATCTGTCCCACTCACTCATTCCACATCTCCGGGTAGGAAATCCCCCACTTACCATGGCCATCAAGACTTGGAGAGAATGCCATTTGTTCCAGAAAGTAATCCATTTATTTTCATTATCTTTTCTCCTTTCTTTAGAAAAAGGGGTTCATTCTTCCTCCAGATCTACACAGAGGCATCAGCTCTCAGAAACCTCCGTTTAAGCCGGGGGGGCTTGCGGGTACGAGCAGTATACGGCCAGGGGGAATAATGCACTTGTACGTGCTGCTGGTGATACGTGATCATCTGATCAACCTCACATTAAAAGAAGAAACCGAATGCCCCACCCAAGAGCGCGCCTTGGTACATGCTTGAGACATCACGGCTTTTGCAACTGCACGGGACTGCTTTACATCCTTGCTCACACGGACAAGCAGGTTAGCAAAGCGTTCCCAAAATAGGCAAGCACAAAAAGACACGACCAGGCAAACTTCTCCAAGTCTGACATGTTTATTCACTTCTCTCCCACTAGCAAGGTTTCTCCTTTATTTAAAGAGTGTCTCCAAGGACCTTGCCTCCTTATTCATTTAATAAATAAGCATGTCAACACCAGTTCTGCATCGTAAATGAAGGCCACTCAGCAATCCCCCTTGGGACAATTAAATAAAAAGACAGGAAAACAAAGGGTAAACTCTGAATAAATGTGATCCCTCATCACATTAGGCTCGGCCTCCTGTGAAACAGTTGCCAGGGACGGAGAGAGTAGTGAACATGCTGAACCAGATGCCCTGCCTTGCAGAAAAAGGCTCCTTCCTTGGTGATACGTCTCAGATGCGTGCAAGAAAAAGATCCCGGGTCCGGGAGAGAAGCAAATATAGCATAAGCTATGGCATTTGTTGGCTGAAAGCTTATCTAATATGGCTCCTACCTTTGACATTGGTCCATTGAAAGATATTACCTTGGCTCACAAGTCTTGCTTCTTGGCCATCTCAGCAATATGACTAGGAGGTGCGTCACTGATTCATGCCAAACACCAGCTCAGCTCCTGGTCTAAGCTGTTCAAGCAAACTTGCTAAATAGCCCCTCCGAGGTATCGGGGCGGGAAAGCAGACCATCCACTGATGCATCTCCAGCAGCTCAAGCCAAAAAAGCGCCACGAATTTCATAGTTGGTAGGGTCGGAAGGGACCTAATCAGATCATCAAGTCCGACCCCCTGCAGAATGACACGGAAAATGATTTGGATGCCACATAGGAGGACTCCCCACTCGAATGCAACTGGGCATGAGGACTCTGCACCTGGAGTCACCGGCCTGGGCCCGGCAGGTACAACCCACCGAGCGTCACTGCCCGTTTGCACGGCCCTGCGAGGAACATCGCTCACGTGGAGCGAAGATCTCAGCTCAGCCAGAGGCGACGAGCAGAGCCAGCCGGGGCGGTAGGAGCTCTAAGCGCACAGACTAAAAGCCGCCATTTAATTCTCACACTGGTGGGTTTCCAGTCATTACAGCTACACTCCTGGGCTGGTCTAGAGGCAAAATGTAGGCGCTGTCTTACGAGACCCAGGGCAATGCTTAGATGTTGCAAGCCAAATTACTCAGTGATTTCAACGGAGCTATACTGATATATAGCCCTGGCCCACATGCACATGCTTTGGAGCATCCCAAACTGCGGCACCCTAGCGCCAGCTCCAGCGAGGCGTTCCAGATCAGCCTCTGTTTCTTTTAGCTGGTTCTCTTAGTTGGCAGATTCACCAAGATGGGAAATACAAGTCTGCTCTAAAGCAGGACATAAAAGAAAAGCACTAGACAAGTTCAAATACTTCCACTCAGGCGCAGGTTACCTGCATCTTCTCCAAGCTATAGCTGCCCTGGGCCGAGCAATTAGCACACGAAGGAAACTGAGCCCTGCGGTTTGGTTTTGGGAAGCGTTGAAGGAGTGCGAGGGTTATTAGGGCAGGCAGACCTTTGAACTGCACAGCTAAGCTGGCAGTTGCATTTGCTTTGCGTGTGACACCTCATTAATTGGTATTTTAGTATACCTTTTTCCTACCAGGATCTGGATTCCCCCCAAAATGAGCAGGAACAACGGCTTTTTAAACTTAGCACTAGTCAATGCCAACTTCCGCGGATGGCTCAGAGGGAACGTAGTGATGCCAGGTGAGGATATGTCCCTTTATCCAAACCTTTTTACAGTTTTCTGGTCCCCACTGGACCAAAGAATCACATTCTTGTTATGGAGGAAATCCAGGTCAGTTATTTTTGATCAGCCTATCGTATCAGAGAATCCACTTATTAATTATAAAACAACAGACCCGACCCTCCTCGAGCATCTCCCCAACAGACTGACACATTTCTAGGGTTTGAAAACAGTGAAACAGAAAAAATGCTTTGAGCAGGTTATCGGTAACAGGTATTTGTAGAGCTCATCGCCTCCGTCCTTTCATGTCTGAAACGTTTCTTGCTGATGGAACTGCATTGCTTGCCCGTGTCCGGGGGCTTTTTATATTCCTCTTCGAAAACTTTCTCATCTCGCTCATCTCCCATCACAATGTGTTGCTCGGGGAAGGAAAAGCAACGTGAGAAACAGGAGTTTCCTCTTAGTATCTGGGGGACAGATTCTGGTGATGGAAGAAAACTGGAGCAATGGCAAAGGGAAGTGAGATTGCACTGGCGAGGAGGCCAATTAATCCCCGTCCCTGGCTCCTGTGAACACCGAGTCCTGGGTCAAGAAAAGGCATGGGCTGCTCTTGCCAATGGCAGTCTCTGCCTGGGCTATTCCTTCAGGCTCTGAACCCTTAAGTGACTCACAACATCTAGCTTTGGAGGCCTTCCTAATCCTAAAAACAGGGTGCTTCTCCCAGGGGTTGGGACTTGCCCCGACTGTCACGCTTCAGAGCATGACTGTGGAGGAAGAACGTGGCAACGAGACACGGCAGAGCCGGCGGGTGTTTGTAGAAAACACATCTGAATTTCCAAGCCGGTCATTAAGGTAAGTAACTCTATGCAGCCGTTAATCACGCCTACCTAAGCGAGACATTTATAGCTTAAAAGCTCCCTCCCTTTATTCCAGTCATTTGGCAGCTAGAACAGCCTCAGAGTTCACAGCTTCTCCCTCTTTTATTCCCCCTCTTGCTGGAAGAGGAGGAATAAAAACCAGGGAGCTGCGAGTCCAGCCCTCCTCCTTGTCTTGGCGCCAAGTCTGGTAGCCAGGTGCTGAGACCTTCGGGCCCATGGAGTCTGCAGGGCTCCGTGCTAAGAAGTACTGGGGCATTTTTGTCTTCCAGCCCTGCTCTGGGCAGATCTAGACGTGGCAGTGGTTAAAAACCCCATAGATCGGTCCATGTTAGGGGTACCTAACGTGCTGCAGAACAGCACGGTTTAGAGGACGAGAGCCCAGAATGGCACTCGGGAGACACCGGTTGTATTCCCAGCCACTCACCTGCCGTAGGATCTTGCTTCACCTCCGGCATGCCTTCATGCCCTTGCCCACCTTTTGGCCTCGTCTGCACTACGCTGCTCTTACTAGCAGAATTTCTGCCAGCGGGCAGCAGCCGCCACGGGGAACCTGCCAGCGTGCATTCGCATTTGCACGGTACCTGGCATCTCCACGTCGCTCCACCCGCAGCACCCGGAGAGGTACCAGCTGATGGAGGGCCCATGGTAGCTGGCAGAAGGCACGGGCATGCCCCTATGCACCTTCCAGGTGATGGCAGAGCCTTCTTCGTCAGAGCTCGTGTTGCAGATAGGAGCTCTGCTACCCCGATGCAGCCCTGAATGCGGATGTGGATGCAGTTGTACTTGGAAAACCTCTGTAGTGTAAACCGGGCTTGTGTCTATTTGGGTCCCAAACTGCTCAGAGTCTCTTGCTTACGCCTGTATTTGCACAACAGACAGCAGGTACCTTCCTGGCGCAAGTAACAACGGGGAGAGCTATGCCAACGCCAGTGCAACTGTGGGGAGATGGGAGAAAAATGCCAGGAGGGTTTTCCCCTGTTCGACTAAACTCCCGAACACTCAAATAGCTGGATTTAGCTCCTCAGTACTCTAGGGGTGGTTGCGTTAGGATTACACAAGGTAGACTGGCCCCGAAGAGCTGTTGAAACAGCATAAGGCTTTTTACACATTCTCTAGGATTTTTCCATCTTTTTGTGGGCTTCAGGTTGGATTTTTTTTAATTGTGGTTTTATATGAAAATATTTTAGCACTTTGCACATCTCTAGTGAGTTCGTTCTCCAATAAGCAGCACATTATTTTCACTGCGAGTGCATGGCTGTCCTGGCACATCATCATCACTAGAAAATATGGTGTTAATATTCACCTTCACACCGGGAGGAGGGGGCACGGGGGAGAAGAGGGGACTATGCTTTAAGTGTCTCAAAATGAATTTAATTTAAAATAGATTTTATGTTCCAATTTGATGAATTAAAAACGGTGCGGTTTAACAACTATGCAGTGGGTTATAAATATGATCTGTTAAACAGGTGTTTGAGGTTTAGCAATTATCTAATATGAGACTCATACATATTACAGTAAATTTCAATAAATATGTTCTTAATCAACCGGTGAACATTCAACATACAATTACTGTCCTGCTACGTTTAGCTGAAATGAACAGCTAAATCTATGTAGGCCAAAATTTTATGCGCTATTTTTTTTTTTTTTAATTATTTGCATAGCAGCAGCACTTAGATTTCCCTGATGAGATCAACACGCTGTTGCGTTAGGTACTGGGAAAAAACATGGCACGACAAAAAATCCTTGCCCCCAAGAGCGTAAGATCTAACCGGGAAAAGCAAAGTCAGGGAAGAAATGTCACGTCTCCAAGCTCCTGTAACAAGGTCAGGGGTAGAGCCAGGATTTAAGCCCCCGTGGCCCGTGGGCCAACCAAGTGGACTAGCCAGTGGACCGTCCTGCTTCAAATCACTGTCAGGCCCCCGGAGGTGTTCATTTTTGGAGTTCCTCTTTCAAGGAGGAAAGCAGTATTGGAGCATAGCCCCAACCTGGTGATGGCTAGTGAAAAGATTCCCTTGGACAAAACGGGTTGCAAATCCTGCATGATGCCATCAGGGTAGCCGTTAGGTAGACACAGAAATGGCACAATCATCACCAACCGCTCGTGAGCCTTCACCCCATGGTCCAGGTCAGAGGGGAGCGGGGTCTACAAAACATTTCCCTTAATACTTGTGTTACTCAACCTGAGCTTCCCCCGACTTTG
>JAGPOW010001167.1:20725681-20748111 GCA_030014935.1 Caiman crocodilus | reverse complement strand
TGCTGAGATGAGCCCCGACGAGCAAGATATGAGCGAGGTGGCCGGCTGAGTGAGTCCGAAGTCAGGCAGAAGGCAGGGGAGATTTGCACTTTACAGACAAATTAAATCGGAGATGCATACACTTTTCTAGCAGGGGCTTGCTTCATCAGATGCTGAGAAGGGGCTGTAGGAAGTGGATCTACATTGAAAGCAACGACGAGGACACAAGGGGTAAGGAAGAAAAAAGGAGGGGCACTGCGGGGAGAGGCAAGACGGGTAGAAGAGAAAAACAAAGCAGTTAACCCACTGAAGGACGCAGGGGTTATCAAAGCTAATCCAGGCAATGCGATAAAAATCCATAGTCCCAGTTTAGCCCATATTTAACACAAGCCAGTCTGTGGATGATTTCTTGTCCCACAGGTTCCCAGGCCAGTTGGGATAGGGCCGCCTGGCTCCCAGGACCTGGATAAGACTCTCCACCACTTCCAGAGCTGAATCTTTCTAGACACTCTTTTGGGAAGCTGGGGTTCGAAAAGCAAAAGTTTATCTGGGGATTGCAATCCCCAGGTTTTGACCTGCAACTAAATACTCCCAGAGCATAATGATTTCACCTTGATTGCTAACCACTGTAACTCTTCGCTGGCTTCCCTGGAAAGCTTTGTGCTCGGGTTTTTATTAGTCACCAGGTGGCCGTAATCCAGGGAGCAAGGCTGTGCTTCCATGAACGAAGCCGCCGGGTTTTCTCCCCTCTCTGCCAGCCTGCATCAGCCGAGACCTTAACACCTTGCAGTGCGTCAAGGTGGCTGAGGCCCTGGCCTCTCCTATTGAACTGGCCTGCAATTAAAAAGTTAGCCCCTTGTATTAATAAGCCAGCGAACACTGGATGCATTTAGAGGCAGGCTAACACAAACAGGCTTCCCAAAGTTTTGCTCAAGTGCAAAAAGTACCATAAGCAGGCAATTATATGCAGGGTTCCTGCAACCCCCGCACCCATTGGGGCTTTCACCAATTCCCCGTTCGGTGACGCCTATGGGAGGCGTCCCACACCTGCCTTCTGCCCCCAGCACTGATCCTGCCACCGCCACCGCTCCAGAAAGCACTCTTCATTTGAGAGCAGCTTCCATAAGGGAAGACTCTATATAAATGTAAATGATTAACCATTGCCAATCCACTAGACCCGGATTAGCACTGGCTGCTGTTGAAAAGCTTGGCTTCTCCCCGCCTCCCCTTTCTTGTTAGCCACGCTTATTCAGTCACTCTTATGAATCTGTATGATCCTGAGAGTGCTTCTGGTTGTAGAGCACCCTTGAAGCTTTATCGCGTAGGACGGGAGGCTATTATAAAGCTTCAATAGCGAGCAACAGGCTTAACTCAGACCGTAACTATGGAGAATGCTTTTGGAAGCGTACGGGGAGCCTCGTCTTTCCTCGCGGACCGCGCCGCAATTGTGCCTCCTCGGGCCCGTCTCCTAACGGATGTCAAAACCTGAACCCGGTTGCAGGGTTCAGAGTGTAATACTTGGGCTAATTTGCCCCTTTCCTAGGCCTGGTGTTAAATCTAATTAGCACATTAGCACCGATTTTCCCAGCCATAAAACAGCGGGAGGAGCTGCCGTGAAGTGTTGGAGACAATGCGTTGCCTTTTGTGGGTTTCCCTCCCCCCGCACCTCCAACTTTCCACGAGACAAAGTTTTGCCCTATACCGAAGGGATGAAGGAACAAAGACGGGGTGCTTTCATTTATCTGGAATCAGGGAAATAAATCCCGGCTGTTGCAGCGAGTAGGAAAGAAGGGGCAGGGCTGGAGCTGCATTCGAAAGGCCAGACGATTTAGACAGAACCTCAGCTGGGGTTTAGAGCGAGGCTAGGTACACCCAGGCCAATTCCCCTCTCACTTCCCTTGGTTTAAATTCATCGTTTGGAGTTAACGAGGTTACTTGGATTTCCAATCCGCCGACGTAACAGAGTAGGACTCGGCCCAGGGAAACGAGAATTCGTCCCTCCTAAACCACCTCATCCCAGATGAGGCAGGAGCTGCACCTTTAAGAGAAGGATTTTCCAAAGCTAAGAGAGGCATTAGACCCGCATCCTTACCTAGATGCATCTGAAAATCCCTCCTGCTCTCCCAGGTACTTGGGGGAGGAGCGGTCCGAGAGTCTGCTTTGCTGCGGGGTTACTGCATCGGCCAGCACGTCAAGCAGTTACGGAAAGGCAGCTGTGATTTGTGTTACAGCAGGGCTTGCAGAGGTGCCGGTTTATGTTTTATTAATACAGCGCTGAAGCCTAGAAGAGCCAGGATCAGACAGGGTCCCCTCTGCATTAGGTGTTGTACACACACACACACACACACACACACACACACACTGACCCAAGGAGCTTACAACATATAAATCAAATAAATGAAACCGTGTTTTCACGTCCCGGGCCCAGCCTAGACTTGTAAAGGACTCGGACAATAAGGCTTTTATGAGCGTCTCGGCAGAGCTCACACTTAAAGAGCAATTAACTGGAAACTGTCTATCAAGGAAGACCTAACCCAAGGAAGGGGTCAGAGTTCACATCGAATGGCCTTTGCTTTGTAAGGAAAATATTGGACGCTGAGAGGCAGATTCTTCAACCTTAAAAGGGAAAAGGGGTTGCCTGGCATTCTCCACGCGGGGTCTAGCTCGTCTGGAGCAAACCTGGTCCAGCTGACCCCAAATCTGTTCAGCTTCAGGGGATGCGGCGGGTCACCTCTATTTCCCTTCACCGGTGGCAAGGCACAACTACTCCTCCGTTCCTGGGCAGCGCTGGGTTTCCTACACAGGCTAACGTACCAACGATAATCTAATACTCCAGTCAATTTTCTGCCCCAACCCCACCATTTCCTATTGTTTGCATACGGCCCCGGGCTCCAGCTAAGACTGGGAAGAAGTCGGCAAAATGCTGCGGGGGGCTCCGCTCCGGGGGTGTTTCTGCCGGGTGGATGCAGGCGTTAAGGTGGACTTCCCAAAAGACGCGGGGCCTGCTTTGCTTTGATCTTCGGGTGCGGATGTTGATCTGCATCAAGCTGCTCAACCCGTGACGGGGCTGGGTAAAACCCTGCCTTCGCCAGACCCCCGGAGTTTGGAAGGGGTTAGATCTGAAAAGTACGGGCTCAAATCCGGCTGGGATGCCAGAGAGACCAGGACCTAGTACCCACACACGCCAGGCAGATCTGCCTTCTTTTTAAGCAAGCACAACCCTTTCCACAGGTGCAGGGAGGGCTGAAGCTAGGAAGCTCCTCACCCGTCTCGGAGCTAGAAGAAGGTCCGTTCAGATCATCTCAGCGGCTCTAGATTTGCCCCGATGCGGCAGCAACGCCACGACGGCGGGTGGACTGCGGCAGCAGCACCCCAGCCCTCCAAGACGAGCAGCCTTCGCATCCCGTTTCCAAGGATGCTCGGAAAGACGTGATTAAGGCCCATTTGCCCTAATGGAGAATGGCAGCTGGCGTGCCAAGCGAGGACTGCGCGGAGACGCCTGCCTAAAAAAAATAATTGCACATAAAAATAATGTGTCCTTCCCCCCCACCCTCGCCTGCCTCCCCGAAAGCCAGGAAATCATGCAGCACCAGAGCAGCCTAAAGGCCCCGGCCTCCTCTTTGTAACAGCATCATTAACAATAGCACTAAGCCATCATGCTAAATTGTATCCACTATTTGATGCTCCCTAGAGAGCTTAATCAGGTTCTCCATACCCAGAGTTATGATTAGGTAAGTATCCATTGCCTTCACATTGCTCTAAATTAACAGGCACTTCTTTCCAGCACCGGAGGATTTATTCTTCGCAGACTCTACGGTTGAAACGAGAAGGAGACGCTTGGACTGCAGCCACGTCTGCACAGGGAAGGGGCCCTCCCTCGCTCCTGGGACTGAGAGCTGGGCCCTGGCAAGGCTGCCACAGCGCGAGACCCCCCTCCCACGCGTGGGCGAGGAAGGCTGCCCTTTGCACGGGTTGAGTTTCTTCCTGCTGGAAAAAAGATCCCCGTCTCACCAGGGTGAATTCCCACAGCAGGCACCACCTCACTTCACCCGCTACCGGGGCCCATCCGCAGACAATGTTCATTTCATACACCCACAGCTCCAACTGGCAGCAGTACAAGTTGCACGCCCGTGTCCAAAGGTGTTCCTCTTTTACATCACATCTTTTGCTTTAAATGGGTCCTGGTGTTGCCAAGAGCCACCCTGGAAACAGGGCAGCCCTGGGTGCTGGGGGCTGCGATTGGGACCCGTGTCAAAACACCGCTTCTGGCAGCCAGAGACTTGCATGCTGACATGAAGAAGGTGGCAATCTACCCAGAAGCTGCAATCTGTCTTCCCAGCGAGTTTTCTTCTGTTCCCCGGGCTGCACAGATGAGCACATTTTTAAATATAGCTTTAGTGCTGTCTAATAGCCGAGCAGCTCCGACTTGGAAATCTGAGTCAGTCTCATTGATTTCACCGTGGCCAACTGCACTGATGCAATGCGTACCTCAGGGAAATGTATCTCCTCCAACACAGCTAACCTTGATTTAATGATTTCTGCCAACCATTTCGCCAATACAATGCAAATCTGGGGAACGCGCCGGCCGTGTACAAGTCAATCAAGCTTTATATTGTTCTGGTGGAACGCTCTTAGTCATTACCAGGGCAATTGCATTGATCTTTTGTATCACTGGGTATTTAGTTGCTTCCTTTTACTACTGTCCGTCAGATGAGATGTAAGAGTGAAGACTTCCTGACTAATTGTAGGTATTAATGAGTCCAGAAGTGTTAATTCTGGGGAACAGGTCAAAATCCAATCTGGATCATTTCTGTCTCAAAGTCTCCCAGTCATTTCCTGTGTTGACGCTGATCCACACAGCGAGAGGCACTGTACAGCCACGTAGTACGAGACAGTCCCTGCCCGAATGAACCACTGGTTTAAGTCAGGGGTGGGCAAAATGCGGCCCGCGGGCCTGCCAGACCAGTCTATCCAGCCCGCGGGGCCCCTAAAAAATGTAAAAATGAATATTTATCTGCCCTGGCTGCCTGCCATGCGGCTCTCAATGGCTTGCCAAAACTCAGTAAGTGGCCCTCCACCTGAAATAAGTGCCCGCCCCTGGTTTAAGTAGACAAGACTGACAAAGTGAGAGGGGAGAAAGAGCCAGAGCCCATCTGGTAGAGCAGTAGTTCTCAACCTTTTTTGTACCCAGACCCATTTGTAAACATCAATGGCCCATCCTGACCCAGTACCTCACTCCCAACCTGCTGCCCCCAGGCCACAGCCCCCCAACGTGGGGGCAGGAGGTGGTCTGTGGGGCGTGGGGGGTCCCCAAGCAGCCCCTCGCAGGCTGGAGCTCTGCCGGCCGGCAAGGGAAAAGTCCCGGTTTCCCACGTTTTTCTCTGTTAAAGGAGAATCCATTTTTAAAGTTTGTTTCACATACTCTTGGGACCCCCTTTTGGGTCATGACCCACAATTCGAGAAACGTTGTGGTAGGGAGTCAACCTCTCAGTTGCTTCTCCCTTAACGAAGGCAGGACGTCAGGGGTAGGAAGCAAGCCCATCCATCTACCCCAGACATCACCCAGATTTTTGATGGCCATGAAGGCCTTCCTGGACAACGAACCTGGAAAAGTCTCCACTGCGCTCACCGGTGGCTACACATCCACATCACAAGAGATGCTACAGCAGCCACCACCTTGGTCATCGGGAAGCAAGCCAGGCACAACTACAGCAAAGAGCATCAGCTGCTACAGCCTCACTTGCTATTAAGTGTAGTTAGCAGGTCCCACCTCTTTTATCATGTATAACTTCATCGCAAAAAGTACCCAAGGGCTTTCCAGTTGTACAGCGAGTACCACAACTAATATTCTATCACACCACGACATTTGCCGCCTCTCATCCTACTCTGCAGAGAAAGAGAGAGCAGATTAACGGGAACATGCACTAGCTGGTGGTAAGAGGCGCGTCTCCAAGTCAGCTCTGACCCAAGTGGCTGGTGATCCAGCACGACTCCTGTACCCTGTCTGCAAATAAAGAGAACACAGCCTGCCACCCCGGTCAACCCAGAGACCTTTCAGAAACAGCAAATGCACTGCTACTTCACTTATAGATGTTGCATCCTACGCCAAAAGCTGGCTGGGTTTCAGTTGAGGGGGAAGCATTTCCTGCGCACACTGCACACACTCTACAAAGCACTTTGGCTTCCTTTGACACATAAGAAGCTGTAATTTTTTATTTGTTCATTTATCATTCGCGAGATGTGAAAATCAGAGTGGGTTGAGTTTCAACGGACAGACTGGGTGAAGGGAAAACTGAAAACATTTGCTTCTTTTTTTAGACTAAATACCAAGAACTTGCACTGTTGCAGCTGATAAATAATTGAGGGGCTAATGGGATCTCAAACGGAGCGCTTATTAAATGGAAACATCCTTGCTGACAGATGGATTCCTGTAAAAATTTTCTGTGGTTGATCTCCAATGCCCGTTTCTGCTTTGCAATAGATGAGGTCACGCTTGCTGGAAAGGATACTCTGTGGTTTAAAGGCCACTAGTTCTTAAGAACATATATACATATACTATTATAGGCAATAATAATAAGAGCCAAGAATTCAAAAACGCTAAAGCAAAACTGCTTAAACATTTGGGGAAAAAACCAAACAAACTCATTCGCTTTCCCCTTTTCCGTACGGGCACCACTAAAAAGCTAAAGTAACAGAAACACCCAGCATGACAACACGAAATGTGCTGGCCAGCGTGGCTCTTCATTCCTCTTTCTGCCCATTCCATGCTTTCTCCAGCTCTCCTCTGCCCTGGACCCAGGTCAACATCCCTGCCTTTTTCCAAATGCCAAGTAGCGAAGGCAGCAGAGAGGCAGAAGTTCAAGCCAACTCAAACACAGAATGGAAATAAAGTTATTTAACTCTCAACTCATCTGAACCCTCACAGCAAAGGACTGACATCTCTCCCCTAGTTGTGTTGGCCAATGCGCCTTTCCAACATCAGAAAGGAGAGGAGGTGTGGGAGGATACAACTTCTCTTTTCCTCTCTAAGCCTTATATGTTCCTACTTTTAAATCATATGGCCCTTGTGAGGTAAAGGAATAAGGAATGGGTAGGTTGGAGAAAAGGATGTTAAGGGCGGGGGGGGGGGGACATGATTGCAGGTTTTAAACCATTGCAAAAAGCTGACGGAGAAAAGGAAGGAAAAGGGTTTTCCCTGGCCACGGGGGGTAGGACAGGAGGCAGCGGGTTGAAACTACAGCAGAGCAGATTTGGATCAAGTCTCAGGGAACAGAAGGACAATGGAACAAATCTGCCTTGCGAAGTTGTGGGATCGCCGTCATTGGAAATTTCCAAGAACAAGGCCAGAGATGGCCAAGAAGGTTTAGAATAGCAAATCCGGTCTGTAGGCAGGAGGTTGGCTACATGACTTTTGGGGTCCCAGAGGAGCGGTCCTCTTCCTCCCATTGTACCGGTGGGCCACTGAGGCACGCACAAAGGGACTTACCCAGAGTTGCACATGATCTCGGTGGCAGAGGGGGGAAGCGGATTCAGGTCTCCCACAGCTGGATCCAGAAGCACTGGACCCCTCCTTTCTCCTGGGATGCTTCTGGACTTGGGGCAGGGGGTGGTTTCGTACAGCTGTGGTCAAGTCGTACCCTTGCTCCTAACAACCCTCGTCTCTGGAGAGACAAAACCCCTTTGTGATCAAGGGCACTCAGATGCAGTAGGCTGCTTGATGGACTTTTCCCCATTCGGAGCAGAAAGCAAGGTGAAACCAGAGCTGCCCTGGACACCCTTCCACTTTGAGCTCTTGGGTTTAAACACCAGACCCAGCTCCCGAGGGAGCGGGACGGAGCCTCAAGCAGGCAGGCGCCACGAAGCGGTACAGTCACGTTTCACGTGGCACTATGTGCTGCAATATCTCCCTCCACCGTGTTTATGTTCTGCCTTCTTCCAATTATAATTAATAGCAGTTCATTAACAGGAGGGGACCATTTATAAGATTCAATTAGAAGCCATTTATTTTAATGTTTTTGAACACAAAATGAGCTTGATCTCAGGAAACATTTCATTAGCATAATCTACCCATAACGAGATCATCTTCTGCGTCTGACATATTTACCAAGCCGGCGCAAGAAGGAGACAACAATGCTTGTGGCTGACACGATAGGACCTCAGACGTCCCCACGGCCGGTGCCAGCCCCAGCCCTTTCACTTATTTGGGGACTTCACTGGGAGATTTGGCTGCTCTATGAGCATTTGACTCAACTGATGAAACGTAGAAGACCGTTTTCACTTTTGGCCCGAGCAGCATCCACTCTGTCTGCTGAACGAGCTCAGAGTATCTGAATCCTCCGCTGAGGACAAACAAAGCCATTTGGTCATGACGCAGGAATGAAAACCAGTGCCTGACCTGTCTGTGCCACCCACCCTTCTGAATCCTTAGCGGTTTAAGTCCTGCTGCCGGCCGGATCTCACACGAAACATCCTTCTGCCTCCATCTGCGCGTCTGCAGATGGCCTGGCCTCCGAGCCCGTGAAAAGTGCAGTTTGTGTTTTGCAGCGCTGCTGTGCAAAAACACAAGCCCCGAGATGTGCTAGCCTGCAGGAAAACACCTGGAGTACAGCACAACCAGGAGGGCAACCCGGGGCCTTTCTAGTGTAAACTCCACGCCCCTTCTGCATGAGAGTCGCTGGCTCCAATAAGGGTACAAACCCCACAAATCTTTCTGGCAGGGAGTCTTCGCTAGGGTTTTTTGAGGAGACAATCTGGCAGAGCAGAGAAGTTCAAGTCTAAAGACAAAGCCGTTAATTCGGTGGCTCTCAGTGGATTTTGATCCTGATGCACATCTCTTCCACCCCCTGCAGCCCTTGGGCCCTTTTCAAGACCCATTCTTCCCCGCTGCCCCAGCCCACTACAGAGCAGAGCTAATTAATGTACCAACCACCCTGCGCGCAAGCATCTCTGCTATTCTCCATTCACAACCTAGTGCGCGGCCAGGGAACGGCTTGGTGCCACCAAAACGTGCCCTCTCGCTTGGCCTGTCCGCAGCCCCTCTGAAGTCCACCAGCAGAGACGGTCACACTTCACCGTCTCTCTCTGTCATACCTGCCATCCATCTCAGCACCCACAACACTTCCTGGCTCTGCGAGACCATAAAGGTTTTGAAGCTGAACGTTTGTGTCCCTGCCGTCCTCAGTGGATAAGCAATACACAAATCTATGCTCTACTACTTGGTCTTCGCACGGTCTCACATCCTGCAAAAGAAGAGCCATGGGCCAGCCACCCACAGGACACCCTGGAGGAGGAGAAGGAAGAAGTGAACCTGTGCAATTACGGTTCCAGGGTCTGCACACCATGCTGATCCACCAGTGCACAGCCCCTTATGTGTGCGTGTGGATAAACACTATATCAAAAGCTCTGCCAATCCTGCCTTGACTCCTCGGCAAGCCAGTTCGCTAGGGGCTGCCCACTGGAAAGGAGGATGCTGCTCAACCAGACACTTTCACAGACAACCAGGCAGCACTGGCTATTGGCTTCGACCAAGCAATACATGCAAAGAACCGATTCACCGCAGACCAGCTATGACCCCCATTGCTTTCGGGGGCTGCAGCTGAACCTGTGCCAGGATTTGACA
This sequence comes from Caiman crocodilus, assembly GCA_030014935.1. Classification (NCBI taxonomy): domain Eukaryota; kingdom Metazoa; phylum Chordata; order Crocodylia; family Alligatoridae; genus Caiman; species Caiman crocodilus. The sequence continues at coordinate 20,738,513 of JAGPOW010001167.1, read as the reverse complement.
CCTCTCCTCATAAGCATATCATTTCCAGCCTACAGATGGTACTTCCTTTGTAATAGGTGGCAGGGGAGGGATGTGCTACACTCTGCTGATCCACTCTTTTACTGCTCGGGTATCTAAGAGGCCTGCTGGCCAAACCCAATGATGTGAAGAAAGAGTGGGAAGCTGCTGGAAGCTGTTTGCCTTTGGCCAAACTTAGAAGGGGTGTTATTTTATGTATGCGTTTATTAGATTGAGATAACAGTCTCTCCAGAAGAAACTCAGGGCAGCTTTGAGTGGCAACAGACTCTTTATCTGTGGTCCTCTTTGCTCACAAGAGAGGAAACGTACCTGTACGAATGGGGTAGTCTGCTTCATACCCAATACCACACTTAATGGGCAGGTCCTTGCTATGGGGTGAACTCAGGGGATCTACTCTTAAATTATTCTCACAATGAAGAGAATGCACCCAAGAAAGGCTGGATTGACTTTCTCAGTCTTGTGTAGGTCTAAGACATCCAGTGGCATGCTGCAAAGTTCATGATACAGCCAAGGAACTCCACGGTGTGATGAAACCCCTATGGTCACAAGAGGCCAAATGCCTTCAGCTCTTGCTGATTTCAGTGGAAGCTGTTTGATTTGCTAGAATCACTTCTTACAACTCCCTGGGCACCCCGGAGCCGCCTTCTGACCAGGCGGTGGAAGCAGACCCATGATGCATTGCTATCGCCGTCCTCCCAAGGAGGCCTGCCTCCTCACAGCGCCTAGTGGTGCTCCTCATTGCAGAGGAATTCGCCTGCCGCGCCATTAGACTCTCCTGGGTAGCGAGCATTACCCATGGCAAAACTGCATCATTGCACAGAGGGTGAGATCATTTTATTTGACTCTTCAGCTGAGGAAATGTAGTCATGAAGCAGGAATGAAAACTTGTGCCTACTCCAAGTCAAAATACTCGGTACAGCAAGACCATTTCCCTACTCCCCCCTCACCAATAATTCATGATGTGTTGCCCATATGGAAGATCTATTGGTTTTCTTCCATCTACCACATGGGTGACACATTTCATAAGCTGTGCTGCCCATACATTCAAAGCGATATGAAATCATTTGCTATAAGCAGATATATAAGCTATGTAGGAACATTTAAGCTATAAGGTGTGTCACGGTGTATTTTTATATTAAATTACACTGGGAACATTTTTAAATGCTTAATCTTTGCTGGGGTCCCATCTGGAGCTACTGCAATGGAGAGACAGTGATGCTGTATGCAGTCCAGAGCAAAATAGCCGACTGAAATTTCTCTGATCCTGAGCTGTGGAGGTCACAAGCAGATGGCTTAACCTATGGGACAGCCTACCAGGATGCCCTCATCTCCCCTGCTTTTCCCCATGACAAATTATAAGGCACAGGCAGCAGCTTCCCCTCTTGTCCTTGCCTCTTAGCAGAGCTGTAAGTACCCGGGGGTTACGCTTCCAGACTATGATTACACAACCCGGTGGTGATACTTCCCCGTGTTATTTAAGCAATGTTGTCAGAGCGCATCAAAACATCTGTTTTATATCAGATTATCTTGCTTCTCTGTACCATGCTACTGTGGCCATTGCTACAGCTCCTTTCTCTGGGCCTAGACAGTGTCTGCCTTGGGGTAAGACTCCCGGCTCTGCCTGCCTCCATGGCTGTTCAAACCTGCATGGCAAACCTGCTGCATAATCCTTCCTGGGACCAGGTCGGTATGAAATGGGTAGAAATTTAGCTCTTTTCCTCTACTTGTTGGCCAGTGCAAGGGATTTGGAAGGACTATAGTGCACTGATTTACTGCTATTATAGGCCAGTAGCAAATTACCGTTGCCCTTCTGCTCCAGAGCTAAGCAGACGTAGGGGATTGATGGGTGAGATTCAGCTTCCAAGAGCCTACTGGGCTCGGGCAGCACCCGCAGGTCCCTCACCCAGGCCGGGGCCCAGAGCCAGCCTAGCCCCGGGCCATAATTCTGCATTTTGCAGGATCACATTTTAAAGCCATGGGAAAGAGAGAGAAATAAATCTCCTTTGGCCTGCGCTCCAAGGGAACCTCGGGTGCCTTTGCTCTGTATTATCTGCTAATAAAGAAGGCAGTTTTCAGAGATGTTAAGTGTACGGGCCATACATTTTGTGAGAAAGAACATTCACTGCACAGAGTAATATTGCTTCCCCATATGGGCGAAAAGAAACCACGGATTATAGAGCACTCAGCCAGATGGCCCAATAACTCAATGCAGCTGAGCAAAAATCTCCGGGCCAAGTTCACCCCTCCTGCAACCGCACTACAAGCAAGAGTTACACCAGCGTTTCATTTGGCTCATCATATTTGACCCTTCCAATATTTGAATTCTCTGTTCGTGGAAGTAGTTTTATTGAGGGTATCTGGGAATCCTGTTTCTGCAGTTGTTCCACCCACTCCTTTTAGGATTAGCGTAGTGTCCTCCTCACTCACTCCTCTTCACCAGAGCACTGACTCAGATGGAGCCGTCCTCTGTTTTTCTACTCATCATTCCTCCCAGGGAGCTCATTCCACAAATCCCTTTTTCACCAGGGTGCATGGGAGAAAGCGAGTAAAGGCACAGTTGTGCGTGTGAACATCATCCATTCTTCGTCTCCGAGGTGATGGATAAAATACAACTGCAGCTGAACCCATCTTGGCTTTGCAAAACAAATCTTTTCCCTCAATGCAACAGGACGCAAACCTGAGGCCTTCTTGGTCTGGGAAAGGAAGAGAGCTTATGGGGAAATTAGAGAATAGTTTCAGAGAATCTGATTGCATCCAACCATTTCATACCCCAACATCTGTTGGGGTATAGGATTGTAATTCCTTCTCATGACACATGATCCCTTCCCCTTTGCTACTGCTGGAAGAGTTCATCATGCGTACAGGGGAATTATTGGCCTCTAGAGGCCATACTTTCAGGAAATATATAGAGAGGTCTCTTTTTTTTTCCTTTTGGCCTAATGCTTGTGTCTGCTTACCTCCTTTTAGAGGGTATGGGTAACCTTAGCTCATGCTGAGACAGAAACCATTTACAAGCATTCGATGTCAAGACAGAGACTGCCTCCGAAGGCATGGTGGCTTTCTTTGGTCTTTTGGTTGAACAAAGTTAAGATGAAGTTTGATTACGTGCAGGTTTTCTTTTCTCAGAAGAACAGATTCGTTCCTAGGGAGATATTTTTGGCATCTGAAAACTGCCTATGTAGACAATCATTTCATCTATAAGATAGTCTGGCTGCGTAGTCCCACGACAGCAGGAGGTGCAACTCAGCAAGCACTTTAAGTGGCACCTGCATAAGCACTTTTGATCCACAGAAAGCAAGCTCACCCTGAACTTTTCCCCAAGACAAAACCTAGGATTTCTCGTGGCGACTGCCTCGTATCAGGAAGAGAGCCAAAGCAAAAAAAACCCAACCCGGTAGAAATCTACTGCAACTCCAGCCTATACAAACCATCTCCCATGCAACCATTGTGACACTTACGCCCGTACAAAATGAATATGCTCCAACTACACATGTAGAGACCTTATCGGAGAACGTGTTAAAGCCAGCAGGAGTCTCACCTTTGATTTCAATGGGCTTCGGATCAGCCTGCCGTTTCATATAATTAGGGGAAAATAAAATTACATCTAGGAAAGATTAAGCTCTCCATTCATTAAATCTGAAGGCACGGTTTTCCTTAGCTGCTAATGGCCTGACCTTCTACCACTAACGTTAATGTGAGTTTTTCTACCTGCTTCAGTGGGAAGAGGGCTAAGCTACTATTTGCATTTGGAAATTTGCAAACCAAGATATTTCACGAAGAGCCGATTAAGCTGCCCTTTGATGCTGACTTCGACTGGTCCTCAGCTGTTGCTGCAGTGATTAATAGCTGGGTCAGAACAGAGAAAAGCAAACACTTACGTTAAAAATCTGGAAGACTTTTAACAGTCATGTAAACAGCTAGCTGAATGCTCTAACCTGGTCGAGACAGGGCACTGCGAGCTCAGCTCGCTGTTTGAGTAAAGCCTTTCCTCCTGCTGACTTGGAAGACGTTGCAGAGACATGGCAAGATCAAAACTCACTTGGCAAAAATGGATATGGCACCAGGCTGCACCCAGTCACCTCTTCTCTGCCCCATTGCACCGATCTATAATGCAGGCAGCAGGAAATACCAGGCCTTTCCCTCCCCAGACAAGGATGCACCTGCACTATGCGATGGTCGGAGGCACGTGGAGGGGCACTGGACTAACGGGAAGCACTGCCAAAGGGAACATAGGTACAGAGCAAACGGCTCTCCCCAGGGCAGAGAGGGAGCCTGCACTGCCCACCTACTCTTGCATGGTTGCATGAGGAGAGATAGGAGGCGTCCGAGTGCCCCTTGCCAACCAACGCTCACCCACGATACAGTGATCAAATAAATGCTTTGGGCCCAATGCCCCTCATCTAGGTCGTAGTGCTTTGCAGTGCTCCAGGCAGCATGCGGAGGAGTCTCGCGGTCCAGAAAGGTGCTCTGGAGCTACCATGCTACCCTCCCGTGCCCTGGCCCAGGCACCTTGAGGCAACCTGCAGCTGGTCACACAGATGCAGGAGAGCAGCAGCAAGGGTGGCCTTTTGCCCAGAGCCCCAACAAGCCCGAGTCATTTGGGTCCCCTTAGAGGCTTAATTTTGATGACCAATAAGCGAGTCAGACGTTTTCGATTTCAACTGCACTTTTCCTATCCACAAAAAGTATCTTGATACTATATTGCTAATGCCAAAATTCAGTGCAATTCATTTTTATTTTTGTAAAGTGTGCAGGGGGGAGGCGTTGGCCCTCCCTGAAGGCCGCTGCCATCAGCAGCACCGACCCAACAGCCCAGGCCCGGGGTAGCACACGGATGAGTCCAACCTACTCTGACATACACTGTCCCCACCTGAACATATCTTGGCTGCAACTCAGGACCCAAGCGCCCGGCCCTTTGCACGTACAGCCGTTTCCCGGACTAGGACCATCTCGCTTTATAAACAAATCAAGCTCCAGACGTGCCTGGAGGCCAAGAGGTTTTCAGTGACTAAGCTGAACAAAACAATAGCTCCGTCAGCAGGGTCGGTTTTCAGCAGAGTTCAATCACGTGCTCATTTGCACTGAAAAATACCACTGGTCTCCTTTGATCAGATGAAACTTCTTACAGCTTAGGCATGAGATTTTTTGTTCCTTGGGAAGTCGGAGCGCAGTTCACTGCTTCCGGCACAGCAGTTTCCTATGACTCATTTAGCAAGTTTCCTGGTGGGTGCAGCTCTCTACCAAATTCTGTGGCTCTCACTTTTCTCTCCCTGTGTGTTAACATAGTTATGAATCATCACGAGGGTGTCCCAGTGTCCTGGCCCCTGCAGCCAGAGGCTGGTTCCTGCCGAGCACACACAGCAGTATTGCAGATTTTGCTTTACACGGGGCTGAAGTCTGGGAGCAGAAGGGTTTGGTCCGTCTCAACGTGCCAGGGTTCATCTTCCCGGCTCCGCCACGGATCTGCTGCGCAACTTCAAGCAAATCATCAGTTGTGCATCCTAAGCCTGGGATCCCACCTTGGAAAGGGAAGATTATTACAGACTGCGAGGTGCTCGACAGGCAACCTAGGACATCTTCTCGCCTCCCTGGTTTAAAGTCGGACGAGACGCTTGGTCTTTGCAATGTCCGGCACGTAATAATGCAACCCCACTTAGAGGGCTGCCGCTCACCCTGGGCAACACCTCTGGCTTACGGGTAGCCGAGGCTCTCACCCACATGGTCCATGGTCAAATAAGCCTCAATGCCTTTTGCACATATACTGCCAGTGCATCGGGGCTGTGCTGCGGGGATCGGTGCCTCCGCAGTATAAAGAGCCTTAGTATGAATGGAAACAAAGAAAGGGAAAGAAATCAGGCTTACGGGAGCTTACAGAATTCTCCAAGGAAAAAGCTGTCCCCGTCGGTAGCGCCTGTATATACGGATAGCTTATTTATTTCCCTGTAAGCAACTTCTGCCAATCAACGTGAAGCCAGAGCTTAAGCTCCATTGACTCGGTTTCATGGATTTAGGTTAGCGTCCGGGGCAAAGCATGATTAGAGGGGCTCAGCACCCATACAGGGTGGGAGGAGATGGCGCAAGCATCTTAGGAGTAACAAACAGCAAGTTCTTCTAAGAGGAGGAAAAATGTCTCTCTCCTGCTTTGGATTTCTGCCTGGCTTGTGCCATCGCTCCAGCTTCCTTCTACGCAGGTTGCCGGAGAAAGGGGGAAGCTGCAAACGGGCTGAGGAAGCTGCCCAAGGGTCTCAAGCCAGGAGGACTCCACATTGACCAGCAAATCTTGTATTGCAGCCTGAAGGTCGCTACTTATCCTAACCAGAAAATGTCCTTGGATGGACACAGACCCCCTTGCTGTCACCCAGGTGATATTTTAGGGGCAGCAGGAACATGGGGGTTACTCTGAACAGCCCCAAGGTGCACAACAGATTGCAACACAACTGAAGGAGCATAACCAACGCGCCGCTCGCTGAAGCTTTTGGAGCAGGACATTGGATGATACGACATTTCTTGAACTGCTGAAGCAGCTGTGGTGGGCACATGCCTATTCGTGCTGCCTGCAGAGGAGAGAAATCCCACTTCAGACGCCGGGGCAGGAAGCCGTACGTCGCGACTTGAACTCGGAGGCGATACGAAGCCGCTCGGGGAGGTTCGCGTCATCGTCATGAGACGTTCTCCATCCAAGGGGGATTTCCCCAACCCGCTCCCTCTGTCCCACCAGCGGTGCTTAACGGCTTTTCTTGCACTCGTCTTGATGGCGGCCGGAGATGTCAGAGAAAGCAGCTTTCTACTGGCCTTCCTGAGCGGGGGCTGAGGAGCAAGGGGGTGAGGAGCCTCTGCTGCAGGCAGGGGGTGGCGATGGAAGTCCTGCACAACGTGTGGACCGCCGCGAGGTGCGCCGTGGAGCCTGCGCTAGGAAAGGAAGGGTTCGGGTGGATCCCCCGGCTCCCCAGCTGCACGCGGGTGCACCACAACCCACCCCTGCGGGACGAGCCACCTTCACCTCTCACTAGCACAGAGAGGAAGGAAGGGAAAAAAAAGAGAGAGGAAGCGACCTGCCGTAACAGGACGCCAAGCCAGCGTCGTTGCAGAAGTCCGAGGGAAGCAACACTGCTTGCAGGTCCCCCTCACGCCTGGCAGACCCCTCCGCAGCGTGCAGCGCCTGCCCTAGATTCATCATTGACCATGACTGCCCTCAGCCACGCTGCTCACCAGGGATGCTGAAAGGGCTCCTTTTCCCTCTGCCGGGAAGGGGACAGATGCACTTCTGAGATGATGGCGGGGCAGATCTGGGGGACAGCGGCGCTCGCGGCCAACTGACAGCATCAGCTGAGACGATCCCGTGCACTAGGGACCAGGTCCTGGAGGGCAGGAGAGGGCTGTCTGCATGCATCTCAACCCACCGAACGCCCACACCTGTGGGCCCCAGCCTTTTGCTCTAATGGGCTCCATGCTGGGTGAGGAAGGGACCTTTCCCACCAGCTCCCTGCACCCTTGCAAGGCTCGGGGCGTGAAAGCCCGAAACAAACGCCAAGCTGGATTCGCACAGGGGCTGGCCACGCTCCCTCTCCGGGCTGCCAGGCACTTCCCAAATACTTCGCATTCCAGGGTTAATCTCCAGGTTATACGTGCTCAAGGAAGGCTTGGGAATCAGGCCTTTTTTTTGTTGGTTTTTTTTTTTTATCTTCCCAGACGCATTCATTTGGGGATTAGCGAGCAAGTGCCAAGCACGGAGCCAACGCTCTCCGTCCCCGCTTTGATCGCGTGAGCCGCTGTACCAATTGCCGTGCTGTGAGCGACTCCACGTGTGTCTCACGTTAACTCCACAAGTGTCTCCAGGAGGCCTCCTCACGGCCAGCGGGCTGGGCAGGAGGGGGAGGCAGAGGCGAGTTTGCTCTGATGCAGGTCTAAGCGGGGTACACGGACTGACGGTCCAACCCAAGGGCAGGAATATTACGTCTTTCACCAAGTGGGGTTAAAGAAAGCTTGACCTCCGGGAGAGCAGCCCACCAGCCGATCCCGAATCAAGCAAGTCCTTTGCCAGCGTGCTGTGGGGAGACGCGCGCCGTAAAACCAAGCTGTGAGCCCTTGGCAGCGCCGAGCAGGCAGGGGACCCGGGGCGTTCGTTGCAGACCACAGCCAGGAGCACGGCGGCGCTGGCTTTGCTCTGGGGCAAGAGCACGGATGGCACATCCCTGGGGCAGGAACAGCACTGTTGCCCTTTTTTCATCCACTGCTCTTATATGGAATTTGAAGCAAAGGGGATTGCACCAAGAAATATACTCAGCTTGCCTTCTGGTCGGCACCATCCGACTGAAACACTACCAAACCTCAAATACCGACGAGCAGCTTGGGCTGAGGCGGCAAAAGGCACCGGCGCTAGCAGCACAGCCGCAAGTCGCAGACCAGCTTCCCCCCCCCCCGCAGACAGCCTACAACAGCGAAGAGGAAATGCACCGATTCTTCTGCATGGAACAGCATGTTTTATCCCACATCGATTAACCTGGCGGCTATCACTTTTGCTTTCCACGTTGCGCCAAGGGAAATCCAAAATCCACGACTGCAGATTGCAGAAAGCTGGTCTCCCTGAACCGATGCAGCTCAGAGCCTCACGGAGGTGGCCGGTTCTCATCTTCCTCCACCACCTGCCCACCCCCGCCACCACCATTCACCAAAATACAAAAGCCGGCACTGCAACGGCAGCTCCCCTTCCACCTAGACCCACTTCCGCCTGGGAAGCTGGTAGGGTTCGGTGTCAACAGTCACAAGGGAGCCATGCAGCTAGCGTCAAATCCAGCCGCCCCTGGTGTCCCGGGCTCAATGGCCAGGAGACAAATTTACAGCTGGGGTGTCTGGGTGGCGACCTTCAGCACAAGCTCACGCCTCTGGATCCGGAGCAAGGCACCCTCCCTGCTCCAGCAAACAGGGCACCAGCTCGTCCAGGCATTTGAGATTTCCCAGCGGGAAACGCGAATCCAAAAGCGACATTCAAGCTGCAGACGCCGGTGCGCGCAGAGCTCGATTTCACCACGGTCTAAAGTTATGAAGCCAGCTCCTTCTTTGCCAAATGCAAACAGGAGCCTTCAGGGAATAACCGGGTCGGGAACGTGGATGAATGAGCATTACAAGGAAAGGAGGAGGAATGTTAATTCCCGCAAAGCCTTAAGGGATCGACAAAAGGAGCTGTTTTCCAAAAATTCAGGCACATAAGTGGTTGCAATTAGGGGAAGCCATGCTTAAGTACTCCCTTAGCCCATTGTTTCAGCTCCTGGGGAAAACCTAGTGATCCAAGTGCCCCAAAAGAGATTTTACTGCCTTGCCAAACTATGCACGTGTAGTTCCCATCGGCTACTCGAGGCACAAAAATGATCCTACCACGTGATATCTAATATAAAAGGTGCTGGGGAAAAAAAGAGATCCTGAAGCCACCATCTCAGGGAGTAAACCTGAGTAACGAGAAGGTTTTTGCTGGGCCCCAGCAACCGCCATTGAAGGGCACGAGCACATCGGAGAAAGTCAAAGGCCCTCTTTTCTGACGGACCTGCCTTCAGGGGCAGGGAGAAACACTCAAGCTCCAGCTTCCCACTGGACCATAGCAAAGCAATAAGCAGCTGCCCGAGATATGCCTCAGGGCTTTTGACCCATGGATGCCGGCAGCACGGGGGCAGGGTCTCCCAGTAAGGAGGCTCCTCGGCATGCCCTGCGTCCCCTTTCCCGCTTGCCCTCTCCAAACCTGGAAACGGGCAGGCAAGATATTCCAGGAGACGTCTCTCTGCAAGTGCAGGGCACATCCCCAGAGCAGTGGCACCAGCATCTTTCCAGGTTTGGCATGAACTGGCAGGAGGGGGGTGGAAAGGGGTATAGAAAGCCGTGCTCCGAAACGCCGCTGCCAGACGCGCTGCAGCCGTGGCATAAACGTGTCCAAAACCTCGTAGTTATTGGGCTAGTAATTCAGTCCAGCACAGCCAAAACAGAAAAGGGCCCTGAACTACCTAAAGAGATGAATTCAAGTCATAAATATAAATGGATATAAGGTTTCGGAGAGGTTCGATCTGGATTTCAGTGCTGTGACTTCCCGCTTCTCTATGTTTTTAATGTCCCGTGGCTTCAGCGAACCACTCATACCAGTGACTAAGCTGTCATTTCAGTAGCACAACTGACTTACCATGCTCCCCTCCTTTAAGAGCTGGGGTTTTATCACAGACCCGCAGGAAGGTTTTGCTCTTGATATTATGGCCCCGACGCAGCCAAGCACGAAAGAACCGCACTTCCGTGACCAGCTCGTGTTGAAGCGAAGCGAGCGTTCAACTACTTTGCTGGATCGAGACTACAAAGTCAGAAGAATTTGGCGCACCGGGTGTTTCTTGCCGAGAGTTTCGTTTCTGGTTTCAGTTCCAGAGGCCTAAGTCTAAGGGTTTCAGAGTCAAGCTAATCCCTAAACTCAAAGGAAAACACAGATGGAAACCACACAACGTTTCTGCCTGGTTTTCGCATCAGAAAAATGTGACACCCTCCCCCGCAGAAAAGAAAGAGAAAAATCATAACATTGTAGGCTTACTTAGGACTCGGTCCAACTTTGCCTGAAATACTGAGAACCTGCCCAAGTTTCAGGTTAGCAACGAAACTCAAAACCGAACGTAACTTGCTCCGTTGGGGAGTTCGCGTGAGCAAGTTTTAAATCTCTCTGAATAGCCCCTTGCTTCCTTGACGTTGCACAGAAACCGTGGGTTGGCCAAGCAGAGAGATGAAGTCTAGTCGGTGAATCTGAACAGTGTCACCGTGGGCTCCCCCTGGATCGCAGCACGCCGAGCCACGGGATGGACGCATCTGCCTCGGACAAACTACGATACCGCAAAAGAAAAGAGAACGTGCCCTGAGAGCGATGCAGCATTAGGGGAAGATAAGCTTATTTTCCCTGAAAAAAAATGGATATAGGGAAAGATGAAAATAAGCTCCCTTTCCTCTCATACAGTAGATAGATAGATGCGTGTGTGTGTGTATTTATATATATAATATTAGGGGAAGAGGAGCTTATTTTCATATATATGTATGTATGTGAGTGTGTGGATATACATACACACACACACACACATATATCTATGTATGTATGTACGTACGTGTGTGTGTCTAGATACAAGTACGGGGAAATGAGCTTATTTTCATATATATGTATGTATATTTATATACGTGTGTGTGCATTTATATATTAGGGGAAAATTAGCTTATTTTCATATAAATATAATGTGCATGAGTGTTTAGATATGTTAGCAGGAAACGAGCTTATTTTCATATATATGTATGTATATACGTGTGTGTGTTTCTATATTATATTAGGGGAAAACTAGCTTATTTTCATGTATGTAGTGTGCGTGTGTGTGCGGTTGCGTACAGGTATGTACACCCATGACATTTTGAAGCGAACTGAATAGGGGTGAGCAGAATCATTCAAGAGGAACCAGTGAAACTAAGAGATGATTTTTCCGAACAGAAAATAATTAAAAAACGAAGGACTCGGTCCAAAGAAAGGGGTACGTGGAACGAAATGAAGCAACTCGGCACGGTCTGGAAGTAACTGGAAGCTAGTGCGGAGACCCGACAAGCCAAAACTTGACTCCCTACGTCTCTTCCTTTTCGTTCTCTTCACCTGACTTCCACGAACGCTGCGCTCCTTCACCCCCGTCCCCTCCGAAGCAGCACTGCACAAGCTTCATAAGCAGCAGATTAAAAAAAAATAATAATAATAATAATATGAACGAATGGAAGTGCACCCTTTTTCACCCCGCGGAGGGGTCTGAAACATCGATTCTTTGCAACAAAGCTAATTCTCCCTCCTGGCTGGCGTTCCACATGCTGAACTCCTCAAATGGGTCTGCCCAGCTGGCCTGACAGCGACAAATGATGATGATCCTAGAAGGTTTGAACAAACAGAGGCGAAGAAAAAAGGAAAGGCAGACTGCCCTGGCTTTTATTAGCATGGCAACAGGGTCAAGATGGCCATTTGGTGTTTTACCACCACGGCCCTCATCTGTCATGGCCATGTCAGCTCCAAGGGGGCATCACACCCTGCATCCTCAGTGCCGTTGCACACTCGGCTCCTGCAAAGCAGCCACCCTCCTCCGCCTCCCCCCGCACGCTCCCTCACATGGCGGAACATAAATTAAATAACACTGTTCATAAGCATTTAAATAAATGATGTTTCTGCAGTATTGATTTGGCTGTGTGGTTTTCTGAACGCTACATTAGTGTTCTATTAGTGGCAGGAGAAGCCCTCTCTTCCCTCCCATCAAGGCCCCAATCCATCAAGGACGAGGCGAATACAAGGTAAGAAACGGAGGAGCGTAGTGCTTTTCCTCCCCGTTTCCAGATCAAAACACGGTGCTCGGGTAGGATTAAAATGAAAGTTTGTTTTCAAGTCGGCTCAGCCCAGGTTTCTGGGTTTTCCAGATGGTTTGGCCATCTGGGGAAAGCCTTTTTATGCCTTTCACAGAAAGAGCCCTCAGTGGAGTATGTGAAATGTGAGCTAACATTAAAGCGCTAAGACAGATTGCCGGAATATTTTTTTTTCCCTATTCAAAGCAACAGACTAAAAATACAGATGTGTCAAGGAAGCAAAGGGCAGCTTGTCCCTTCGCCACTACAGTTGTGGCATTCTGCTTTTTTATAGCCTGAATATTGATGTAAGAGGAGCTTTTCAAACAACTTATGAATTCGACTCCATTGCAACCAGGGAGGGGGGGGGGGGGAAAAGTGATTAAACGTTGGCTAATCCAACATGCAGAGGAAAAAGGACTATCTGGGACAAACCCGGCGTGGAGGA
>JAGPOW010001167.1:20700587-20725581 GCA_030014935.1 Caiman crocodilus | reverse complement strand
CAAAACACCCCAACCCAAATACCCCGTGTACCTCTTCTCCCACCACACGCCAGCAGATCGCCCGCCCCCCACGGTTATTCCCAGCTCGCCCTCTTCCCCCCGCCGGGAGGATTCCCCAACCTTTAAACACTAGTCCCCCCCCCCCCCGCCCCCCCCCCCCCCAAAAGTGTTTAAACGTTGGCTAATCCTCCATGCAGAGGAAAAAGGACTATCTGGGAAAAACCCTGGCTGGAGGAATATATTCTTGCGTGAGCTAGGAAAATCAGAACAACCTGTAATACGTGTGGGTTGGTAGATGCTCAGTAGGGGCGAGACGCCGGTTAAGAAGGCAGGCGATGCAAAGAAGCAAGGGAGACGCATGGTGCTCTCGGTGAATTAGTGACTAGGGACATCCACGCAGCTCCTGCAGAATGACCCTGGGCCACACCGGCTCCATGAAACCCAGCGCACAGGTAGGTGAGAGCCCCTTGGACACGAGCACCACGTTCGGTCGACAAAGCCTGGGACAGGGCTCTGCCTTGTGCTGGGCGCCCCGGCAGGAGGGCCAATGGACTTTGTGAAGAAGTGCTCAACACGACAAGGGATGCTCTCACGGGAGGAGAGAGAAGGGGGCTGGACTCAATCTTCGAGGTCCCTTCCAGCCCTAATGTCTACGTCTACGAAGAGCAACCAGGGGAGATGGGAACCGTGGTCTGCGAGGTGGAACGATAAAACCAAGTCGGCATTTCAAAGACCCAGGAAGCCTTGGGTCACTTATAGACCACGTTGAGAGGTCATCCCAGGGTTTTCGGTTTTGAAGGCTACCATTTTGCATTCGCGATTACTGCCGAGCCTCCGCTGCAACGGGGGGAACGAGCAGATCACCCCTCACGATTTATTCTGAATTCCTTCCCGCAGGTTGGCACGACTCCTTATAATAGTTCAAGACACAGCCTTTCCTACGGGCCCGCCTAATGCCACTCAGACCAAAGCGAGGAAGACAGTCTGCATCTGGGGTCATCAGACCGGCTAACCAGCCGGCACCTCAATTCTCCCCAAAAGCCCGGGTGATGATGTGCTCCTATCGTCTCTTTGGAAATCTCTCCATCTTCCCCCAGAAAAAAGAAAGCTCCTTTCCACTCACCCTCTTTTCAAGTCTAATTTTTACAATTGCAATGAAATCCTATGCAGAGAAGCAAGCATGTTTGCTCGCTGATTTGACGGTTGAAGAGGCCCGGTCGTTTCGACTCTCGGAGACGGCCAGCACGCCACGGAAAGAAAACGTACAATTTGCGGGGCGGGAGAATCAACTCAAGGTGTTTACATAATGCAAAGCTACCGGCGTATAATTATAATTTAATATTCAATCAATTGTAGTTCTTAGCTAGGAGGACAGTGTGCTAACATTTGCATTTGTGAACACCTTTGATAAACTCTCAGGGATTAGTCGGGCTCTGTTTGCAGAGGTTTTGGTTTGGCACTAGAGGGAGGTTTAAAAACAGCCAACATTTTTCGCTGTGGCTGAATACACCGGTCGTTAAGGAGTGGAGAGCTCGTTATGGAAGGGACGGAGGAGTAATGCTGCGGTGCTGCCAGGCATCTCTTCTGCAGTTTGGTTGCAAGTTTCACGTTGCAGCAAAGTAGCCTTGGGGAATACTGTGTGGGATTATGTCGGTATTAGAGAAACGCTAACGAGGCCCAATTGAAATCGGGGCCCTGTTGTTCTAAGCACTACCCATAGAGTTTGACCCCAAACCTGCCAGGAAAGTCCCGATCCCACCTAGTAAGTGCAAGCCAATTGCACACTGCTCAAGCTCTGAAAAACCATTAACTTGTTTTACTTCTGTGATGCAACATACCCTTAGTCACAAAGATGTACCCAGCGGACAATGACCCATGCACCTTTTGCATTAGCAGTTTTTTCGGGGATTGAGCTGGGTGGGACAGGACTGTGTTTAAGCACTTAACAGATGGAGTAGGATCCAGCTCACTGAAGTGAACTGAACTGGAGTCTCTCAGTGCTAATGGGGTTTTGGACCAGATCCCAAGTAAGGGACCTGCTTAGCACAGCGCGGCTCACCATCTAACCAGGCAAAGGGTGGAGGATAGACGGAGGCAGACGTGTAAAGAAATGGGCCCAGGGTCACCCAGCAGTGATCCACGTAGAGGTCGGTGAATGCAGCACGGCGGTGAGACGACAAATCTTAGTTCGCAAAGGCAGAAACATGCACTGTGCGTTACTGCTCCTCTTTCTTATCACATAAGAAAGTGCTTTGATGCTACTTCTGCGCAAGAGGTGGACACCGGACAGCCGCTGTTGGGAGCCCATTCTGTTACAGCCACTTGAGGCAAGGACCACGTCTGTCTCCACCTGGTCCCCAAAAAAAGGCCTTAAGTCGACAGATGGGTCAATCCTATAGCTCCAAACCCAAACGGCTCTTTAGATGCCTGGGCTGCAAGAGGGGAGTTCAGATCCGAATCCTCCGATTGAAATTTGCAGCTGAAGCATCGACTCAAGAGCTGACCGAAGACCAGAGAACAGGGATGAGTTTCCAATTTAGCCGGGGTCCTTTGACCCCTGCTGACTTCCTGCCCTTCGGGCGGGGGGCTGGACCTGATGATCTTCGAGGTCCCTTCCAGCCCGAATGCCTAGGAAGTCTCTTAAATAAAAGGGGAGACGTCATGACAGCAGCTTCAACTTTCCACCTGCAAATAAAGTCTAAATGCTCTCTCTGGCTACTCAGCCTATACTGTACCTAAGAAAGGCAGGCTTCGCCACACTCAGCTAACCAGAGATACCATTTCCAGCTCCTTCACGCACAACGGAGTCTCACAAGACTCCCCAGCCCCTTGGCTTACAATGAGCCCCGTGTCCCGCTGGCTCACGCGGTGAGAAGCGGGGAGGGACAGGGAACCGAGCAAGCCGTGTGCTCGCGTCCCGTCGAGTTCCAGGAGGAAGACCGGCCCCACCAGTAAACACACTGATGTCAAGGGAGAGCATTTATTATAAGGTAAAGAGGGCAATTTTGTGGGATTCCCTTCTTACAACATTGGGATCGCATCGCTGCAGCTGAAAAAACACCACGCATTGCCTGGTTTGACGGTGGAGAGCAAAGTTCAGCTCGCCATGTGAGGATGACAGATAAGCACTCTCCACTGAATCCGGAAAAATGGTCCCCGGGTTTGCAGGAAGGGCTCTGTTAACTCCGGCCGTCTGATCTTCAGAAGCAAATGTTACGCCCTTCTCTTAGGGAAAATTAGCAGTCGACCTGCTGAAAAAAAAAATCTCTCATCTATCTTTTATATTTAATTTGAAGACAAAAAAAGAAAATATATCAACGCGGTTAAAAAGTACTCCCTTCACCAAAATTATATTTAAAAAATCCAACTCTATTTCTGTTTAGTACGCCCCTCCACCTCTATTTCAAATTTTTAAAAATGATCAGGCGTATTTAGGGGAACGCTGCATAACTCACAGTGATTTATTCTTATTCACAATTATTTAGGAATAATGAAGAGAAATGCTTACAGGGAAGAGGAGGGGGAAAAAAGACATTCCCAAATGTTGAACGAATAGATTTGCATTGTTTTGAAACCCGAGTCTGGAGCCATTTGCATTGGATGCTCTTGGGGGGGAAGGTCCATTTTGGCACAGTACTTAAAACCAGGGGGATCTCAGGTGCTACTCCAATGCAAACGTTAATGAAAGTGCTCAACTCCCAGTTACACGCCAAGGAGCTAGTCTCAGTCTAGCGGTATGGACTGCAGAGCATTGAACTCTCCTGAAAAGACACCAGACCTCACCTGCGGGGTCTGACACCTGAAATGCTGCCTCCGTTGCTTTTGAAAACTGGCCCCTGTGCAAGCGGAGCAGAGGGTCGCAGCCCCGATCGTTGGCTGTCCATGGGCTGGGCATTGCACCTGGCACCCTCACTTAGATGCCCACGGCCGCTTTAGGAGCAGGCACCCTACAGTGCTTCTGCCTACACGAGTTCAGCTCCAGTGCCTGCTTGGGAAAATCCTTCCAGACCGTGATTGCGGGGGAGATTGGGCAGGAAAAAAAAGAGGACTTAAGGCCTTCCAAAAATGGGGCTAATGAACTTCCCTGAAGTTAACAGGAAGGAGACTTCATCCAGGTGAAGGGGAAGGTGCCATGTCTGGGTGCTGGGTGTCCCATTTAGGACACAGGCAGACAAGGTTCTTTGGGTGAATCCGATGTCTTTTATTAGACCAACTTAAATAGTTGGAACACGTTTCCTTAGCAAGCTTTCGGGTTCAAAATATCCATCCAGGATATAGGAGGGGACGGGACTGTGTCTGCATGCTGGGTCACGCCACGACTTCTGGTTCGCAAGCAGCTCAGCAAGCAGTAACTGGTGGCAATGATGCTCGGCACTCAATGAGTTAAGCTCGCACCTTGCTAGGAGGCAGCTAATCATTAGCCTGATGATTTAGAGATAAGCCTGAGCAAAACCCTTGGCTTAGCCTTAGAGTACCTCCCCCAGCCTTGAGGGATGGGGGAAGGAGGGATATTTTAAAGCCACCTTGGAAGGCGCTGAAGCTGGGAAGCTCCTGGACTGAGGTTGTCACGAGCAGCAGTTAATCTAAAGTTAGTCTGCCTTTTCCCGCATGCTGCACCAGGACATCAGCTCCGCAGTGACACTCGTTTCTTCAAATGACTCTTCGAAGCACAGTTAAGAGAGAGGGGAAAAAGGCCAGGGTTGCAGTTTGGGGTGGGAACGTGGCTGCAGTCTTCCCTGGGGGAAGACACTGGACTATTTCCTTACTGTATGGAGGCAAAGCTGCTCTGTATGCATACTCTCACCTAATCTGTGCAGGCATTATCATGTTAATACTAGGAGCCCAGTCTGGTGGCAATAATCTCTGCATTCTCTGCCGTTTCCTCAAGGGGCACACACACACACGTCAGCAAACTGGGTTGGCATCCTCCCTGTCCGATGGAGGAGACAACGCTGTTACAAGGTTATCTCGGCAGAAGAAACGAAATCAGCCTCAGATGGGCCAAGGCTATTGCTGATTTGCAGCTTTCCAAGTCAGACAGAAACCCAAGTGACATCTGGTTCAAGGAAAGTTATCAGACGCACAGCTGCTGCCCTGGCAACCCCAGGCCCCTCGTCTGGACACAGGCATCTGTACGGGGCACTCCTTTTTTGACCGGTTTTGAAAGCGTGACTAAGCTCAGGAAAGTCTATTCCACTCCATTTCTTCTCCCAAGGATACAGTCTGGAGGCGCCTCAAAGGGAGAAAAGCAATGCAAGGTGGCACAGTTCGGCCCAGCACTTTGCAAAGGCTGAAGCTTCTCAGTCCTCAGTCAAGTCCCCGTTGGGATTTTGCCCACAGACAGTATTTGGCCCTGACCTCTCTCTAGAGCTGAACTGGGAACTGCGGAGAGCGGTCACCACTGGGACGCTGCATGCCATTACAAGGCAGATGTAGAAGCCAAGCCGATCCAAAAGTATGTTCCATGAGAAAAACCAAAAAAAAAAAAAAACGTTTAGGAAATTAAAAAGACAAAATTTCGAACTTTCCCAATTTTCAAGAATTTCTCTTCTCTCTCTTTCCTTTCCCCCTTGTTCAGTGACAAAATGGTGAAGGGAAAAAAAGTAAAAGGGAGGGGGGACCAAGAACAATGCAAAAATGGAAGGTTTGGTTAAAAAAAAAGATTTTCACAAACCTTTTTAAAAAGAAGACCATTTTTTAAAGGTTTCAAATAAATAATCTGAAGCAGAATTAGTCAGAGGTGCATGGGGGTGGCAAGAGTCGCATAGATCCACGCGTTAATCCGTCCATTCCTCCACCGACCTACAAGGAGTCTCTGAACGAGGTAATTGGAGATGAAGATAAAGGGAAGGAGAGGGAGAGACTCATCAGCTTGAAAGAGCTTCAGACACCGAGGGCAGCTGGCAGAGACTTCAAAGCCACTGCTTTGACCTGTGTTTCCCCTACATCAATACAGCCCACTGGCCAAAGTCTTTAATGAATCTCCCTCTGTGCCTGATCTACAAAGGATGAAAACCCGTTACAAGCGTCAACCCAAGTGCCTGGCTCTTCGGCTCAAGATGTGGCGACTCCTGCGTTAGAGACCAGAATGCCCCCATTCAACTCCTGGGGGCAGCTAGGACGGTGGCCATCACGTTAGGCTAGCCAAGAACCTGCCTGGTCAAGAGAAAGACCTAGGACGGTGCAAGAAGCTATAGCCGCAGGTTAGGGGCCAAGGAGAACGTAGCATCGTGCCCACCCCATCTAGGTCTCGGTTTCTCAAACCCTACAAAACGAGTCTGGCTCGAATTTGTTTCCACTTTCATAGGGTCGTCCTAATCATCAGGATCCAAGGCCTGTGCCACGGAAGGGGATGGGGCCTGGGCCTCTGACCGTACACATGGGGCACCTGTCCGTGTTCGGTGAAGGCACAGCAACGCAGGCTTTGGCTGCTAAGTACCGGGGACACCGCGCAGGCTAGCACGGCCCGATCTACGACCGCTACAGCTGCAGTTTTGCTGTCGTTGGTACCCAAACTAGCTCAGCTATGTCCATACATATTGTACGCATTCCTCTGAATCTGTTAAAAAAAAATTAAGGGAGAAGCAAACCTATTTACTCAGGAGACCTATATTTTCAGAAACAAAAATCAAAGTCAGCTACCACAGACAAACGGCAACTTTCAGGCACCAGCAATCCATCCAAGATTGTCCCTCTTGGGTTCACACACAAAAGGAGCCTGGCACAGACAGCTGCATAAATAAATACCTCGTTTTTGCACGTAGCCCATACTTAATTAAACACCGAGAGAAGCAATTCCTGGTCAGCTCTGCTGGTGCATGTAACACTGCCTGCCTAAGGAACCCTCTGCAAAAAGTTAAAAAGATTTTCAACAACCCAATGAAGGTCTAAAAGGTGAAGGGCTAAAAGGCTGAGTAGTGCAGTGGCCCCAAGGTTATGGAAAGCTGTAGCAGATCAGAATTAGAGCTAGTTAAATGCAGGTTAAGTGGGGGCAAGTTTAAATTGGTTGTTCAGTGGAGACGGTCTTTAAAGAGATCCCACATCAACGTGCTGCAGACTAAAGGATGGATTTTTGCAGGCACTTGCCTAGTTGGTTGCTGGAGGCTGGCTTCCCTCGTAGGGACTAGGTTGCATTGCAGATGGTGAGGGAGGAGGCAGCTTATTAACCGGGGACCAAAGCCACCACTGGCAGCAGCTGCAATCCATGACTAGCATCAGTGGAATCAGGCCGACTTATGTCAGCTAGAAATTTGGCCCATGGGGTGAAATTCATCCCTTGTGCTCTCCACTGACATTACAGGGATGAGTCTGGACTGTGACATTCCAGAAAGGAGATCAGGTTAGAAACGAAACTCGCCCAAACTTCGGAAACTAGCCCGATGTTTGCAGCAATTGACTTTAAGAACAGAAGGGCCAGGATTGTCAAGGCTGACACCTCAGTCAAAGGTTTCTTCATTGAGTTTATAATGTCTGTTTGAGCTATAGCGTCTCCTGGGCTTCCCCTGCTCAAAGACTTCAGCGCTATGCAGTTGTGGAAGTTGGCAATTTTCCTCGTCAGGTTCCCTGGGCAGGAACTTTATAGAACTGCAACCGCTTCCAAAGGAAGTCGAGCAATTTATCTGCAGTAATGAGGCACTTCATCTTGCACCTCAGCCAGAGCCTTGTTCGACACCCAGTCATCATCAAGAGAGCTGATTAACCCACGGCTTCTATTAATTACCTGACCCAGAAACACTTGGCACCCTAAAGGTATGTCTTCACTGCAGTCCCTGCAGACTGCAGCTCGCTTTAAATCAGCTAGTTCAGAGTAGTCACAGCAGCAGGCGGCTCAGTGTGGGCTGCGCAACCTGCCCACATAGCAGGGTAAATACTCAGGTTGTTGTAGCTATGCTGCCACCCATACATGAGCCAGCAAGCTCAGCACAGCAGCACACGCCTGCCCTTAATGGGAGTGGAAATACAGAGGCGTACACTGTTTAGTGAACTGGGCCCGGAGCCGTAAGCCTGCAACTCCAAAACCAGGCCACCCCCTGCTCCCCAACCCTGGCCCTAGCTCTGTAGACTCGTCTGCCACAGAGTCCCTGTGCCTCAGCTTCCCCCTCCGGACCCGGGGTTACATTTCCCCTCCAGGGCTTCTGCCAAGTCCATTTGCTCAGGTATGTGGAGATGCTTAGGTGGAAGAGGTGGCAGGTATTATCCATTGCTCTCTCTAGCAATCCATGCCCCACCACATTACGCCAGGCTGTGTCCTGTTATCTTGCTCTATCATTTGGGCATGGTCTGAAACATTGTTTACAACGGCTCAGTACAGACATTCAAAAAGCCCGAGGCTGAATCCATCCAGTCTTCCCAGGTTAGTCTAAGCTATGTAGATTGAACCAATAAGCAAGTGAACAGACCTTTACTTCTGATTCCCGAAATGCAGCCACATGCCTGCAGCGGCCCAGGCCAGAAGCCAGGGGGCGATAGAGCATGCCTCCCTACCCAGCTGGAGCAGACAGCTTGAGCTAATGCTAGCCCGCCCACCCCGTGAGGTGGCGTTCACTGGGGGAGGTGCAAAGCATCTTGGGATGCTGGGGGACTGTGAGTTAACTTGAACCTGGAGGGGATCTGGGGCAGAAGCTCAATAACCTGATTGAACCTAAATCAGTTAAGTCTGCTACTACATCCATCCAGGTTGATCTTAAACTGGTTTCAACCCTTCTGAAAGCAGTTCTGGGCACTGAACTTCTGTTGCATTACAGACTGAAAACGGGTTTTCAATCACTTATACTGGTTTATTCGTAATTAGTGTCCTTAACCACAGAGTGTTGCAGAAGAGTGGCCGAGCCCTTTACCTGGCGTGATGTGGGCGCGGGGCGTGCGTGGGGGTGGGGACCCACCCTATGATCGGGAAGTCTTGGCATTTAAACCAGCTCCAAACTGTCAACATTAGCTCTAAAAGGACATACAACAAAAGGGCCTGTATTCAGATGCAGCCCGCTAAGAAGGCTCCCCTTGTCAGCAGCAAAGAGCCTTGCGCAGATGGTGACTGAGAAAGCAGGAGGCTGGCTCGGTGGTTTGCAGCATGTGAAATACGACTGCAGGGAAAAGGAGGGTTTGTGCTGCCTCTTCCTAGCAAGAGACCTTTAATTTAAATTAAATCCTGCATTTTGCTCAGTCATGGCCAGACATCAGCCGGTGGTGACTGAGCCAACGTGACTGCTTTAAGAATCAGGTTTTCCTCCAAGGACAGAGAAGCTAGACAAAAAGCTTCTGCCCCTCCAAGACATACGAGTTACCCTGTGAAGTGACCTACTCAGACTCCAGGCCATTTCAAAGGCAGCGGCATATGAGGGTTTAGTCGGGGGCTAGCCCACTCCCCACACTAGCTCGGGGAGAATAGCAGGCTTGCACGCTGGCTGACGGTGATTTTTGCACAGCGACATGAGCTAATGACCTCCCGGGAGCACCTCTGCCTTGTCAGACGTTACTCTTCAGAGGGTCAATGGAAGCAAGAGCTTGGCCGGGCCCCGAATGCGTTTGAAAACCCCGCTCCAGGACTGCACGGCACGAAGCCACAGAGGCAAGGAGACGGGGACGGGGGCAGCCCATAGTGGGGAAAAGGCGACGGGCATCCTCTTGCAGCAAGTGGCTTCTCCAGGGCCGTGTAAGTGCCCGTCTATGTTTGGGCTCTGCGTGAAGGACTCCGAGGTTGGGCAAGGATGGGAGGCGACTGCAGCAAGATCAAACTGCTGCTTCTCCATCCGCCCGTGCTATCCAGCAGGACAATGCTGTACCACCAAAGTGACTGGCAAATGCAAGCTATTTCAGCGCTCCAGGAGAGGGTCGCCATTTATGTATGCGATCTGCGGAGAAAGCCCTTTCCCTGGGTCCGTCCCATTGCAGGAGTCAGAGAAGCAGGGCACTCGCCTTCCCCAGACCCCTGGCTCCCCACTTCTTACCCTTTGCAGTAAGCTAGGCTCTCTGCAGCTCCCACTCATGTACTTCTCCATCTCTCATCAGATCACTCCACAATTGCCAAGGTATTTTATCCTCATAAGACCCCTATGAGTTCGGGACATGCTTCCCTCCTGGTACAAACAGCTGGTGCAAACACCTGCTCAAAAATCCTAGAAGAACCGCACAGTAACATCAAGCAAAGAACTTGGATTTCCCACATCCCCCTCCACTCAAAGACCCTCCCCGAAGGAAAACAATTTTGGCACAAAGGAAAGCGAGACACTTCTCACAATCAACGTCTTGATGAAATCTGCAATTTCCTCTACCTCTCTTGCTCCTCGTCTCTGCCTGGAAGCTGCCAGCTCTGCATTCTGATGATCTAGAGCTACAGAAAGCCAGGGGACAGCGGAGGATGACCTTGGAGCCCTTCCAACAGAGCAGGATTATTTTCCACTCTCTGCAAAGAGGTGGTGATAGATGTTTCCAGTGCACGAGCTGGAAAGGGCAGGACCAGACATCGCTTGCAGGCTGAATGTGCAGAAGGTCCTGATGAAACCCCTGACTGCTACTTCTCAGCATGCAAAGTCCAGATCACTGCCTCTGCTATGCAAACCCAGCTCCGATGGCATTCAAACAGCTGAAGACAGCCTGGCCTGCATACAATCATCACCGTGCATATTTATTCCACAGCCATTATCACCCCGAGGACTAGAGTTTCCACTCCTTTTTCACCTCCACCCAAGGAAACATGTATGAAAGCTGAGAACAGACCTCCCAGGAAGAGGAAATTCACTCTTGCGCAGAGAGGATCGAGGCACCACTTCTGTCCACTTTATCCCATATAAGCCCTTAATGCCGGCTGTAAACAGAGAGCAGACCTCCCGGCCTCTGTAAAGGGGTGAACCTCGCCCATCAGGAGTAGGTCAAGCTCTGCAGAGCACCCGAGATAACAGGCAGCAAAATGGACTTTAAGATGGCTATTGATGGCATCAATCCAGATCACGGTTGAGCCAAATCCCCGTTCTCTTCAGCCACACCCCGATTGCCACAAAAACACAAGCTCTGGTTCGGGCTTTGTGCGAGGCCCTCTCTCCATCTGTGGGTCGTTGAGTGAAGTCCGATATCAGCAATAAGCCAGACCTCTGCCCTCCGAGATGCAGACTCTCCCTGGGGTTACCTGCTACCTTGGCACAAGCACAAAAGCAGCACTGCACTGCACTGCAAAGGGCCAAGGGCGCTGCGCGGTCACATCCTCACCACCAGAGCCAGAGACGTTGGCATGTGCCGAAGAGGAGATGGGGTAAGAACTTGGTCAAGTCCTTGCTTTTACAAAGCAACGCTGGCACCGATGCAACGGTATCTTGGAGGACTGGCCGAAGAGGACCAGGATGAAGCCGGTTAACTAAACTATCCATCTCCATGGGCTCCGTGCCTCCGCATCTACTGACGGTTACTGCTTAGTTCGGCAGGCTGTTTCACCGTGGGAGCGCCAGCACTTTATCTTGCTTTAGAGGCACATATACGCGTGGTTCACTCATAAAGACACATTACCCAAATCCTTTCTGCCTGATCCCCTTGCATTATTTCTTTCTAATAATAAAGCGACATTTAGTTCCAGGTCACTAAGCAAGGAAGGTAGAAGACATTCCCAGTCCCTTTCGCCGCTTTTAATAGGGAACCATTCGGCTTAGCTACATTATTAAAGACACGTCCATGATATAAATGTGGGCTGGACCGCAGCCAGGACTTCCCTGCTTTCAGCTAGCCAGTTTTACCAGCCTCAAGGTCTCGCTGGCAACCAAAGGGACGCAGTCACTTAATGTCGCGGCATCAAAGGCGCTAACAACAGAGGACCCCACGTGAACTGCAGCAATAGCCATCCTAAGAAACCGCTCAGCTTTTACAGCTTTGGAGGAGACTGGTGTAATGGAAAGGCCCCAACATATTGCTAGTGCGGGGAGAGGGCTCCAGCTAACACGTGGGGTTGTTTGAATGTGTAGCTATTAAAAGAAGCAGAACTACATTCAAGAGAAAGACGCAGAGACAAATTTTCAAGGGCCCAGCAACAGCATTTGGAGCTGCGTTTTCAGGAGAGCTCAGCTGCCATTTGGCCATGTAGGAGGCCTGATTTTTGGCTTTGGCCCCAAGCAGCTCCCACCACGGCATTCGCAGGCAAATTGCACACGTGAGCTCAGTACTCAAAGTGCAGCCAAAACGCTGAGCTCTTCTAAGAATATGAGCACAGCTTGAAAGCTGAAAAAAATGTGACTCTCATGACTGGGACCAAAGTCCTCCCCACAGATCCCAGCCATAATACATCTGTGATCCCATGGCCGGAGCGCAGGAGCATCTCCATAGCCTTTGATGCATCTCCTCTCACTACAGCCCTGCATGGGAGAGTAACGCCACGTCCCTCCCTTTGTAAAACGGAGGAACGAGACGTACAGACCATGCAACTTCCCCAAGACACGCAGGAGATTTTGTTGGGGAACTGAGAACCGAACCCGTGTGTCCTAGGTCATCCCTATGTTGCTAACCACCATCCACCCTCCTTGAAGCACCTTCACGCGACTAGCTGGGTACTGTAACAGTGCCAGCGCCTATTATAGACTGCACGAAACGAGGCTTAACGTTCTTGGGCGAGATCAAACGGATTCGTTATTTTACAGGCTGCAGCAGCACCCAAAACCCTTGATCAAGAGCAAGGTCTTGTCAGGCCAGGTCCTTTAGCCAAGATGATGCCTACCCTGAAGAGCGCGCGCACTAAAAATGCAAGGGATGTGGGGAGCAGGCCAGCCCTTCTACAAGCCCCAAAGCCTGAGCCGTTACATCTACCCGATTCAAGTCCTAGCCCTTGGTAGACTGAAGAAATGTAAGTCTCCATCCATTTGTGCTCACAAGGAACATTCGGTCAGAGGCTCTGGCTCCATTTCACCACGTGGGCCAGCATTGCCCTCTTGATGTAAACTCCAGTTTACATCAAGAAATGTATTTGAAGCTGCCCTCCTCCTATCCAGGAGGCCAGCGTTCTCCCAGACACGTCTCTCATGCCCGCCAAACGCACCGCATCTCCATAAACCTTGGACGCCCGTCTTCTGATGCGTCTTCTCCTTGGAAATCGGCCCGGCCCGTTTCGACTGCAGTGCAAGACCCTGCCAAACCCTTTACCCAAAGAAACGAGATAGGCACCGGCTCCACCAAGACGTCAGAGCTCCCTAGATGACATTGCCTCCCAGAGAGGGTCTGTGATCTCCTTTTAATAATCCTCCCTTAGTCAGTCAGTCTCTGTCACCTCACTGATTTTATTGCCGTCGTCTGAATTTCCTTTAATTTGTTGACATATTTCTGGTATTAAGATGCAAGAGTGGCAGGCAATAACTCATGTGGGCTTTCATTACTGCTGCCAGCAAATAGTTTATGCAAGTCGAGACAGGCAGAGAGAAGAGGTTGTTCTGTTCCTACAAGGGGAGGAAACCATGTAGGGCACAAACCTGAGACTCAGGCGATACAGGCTCTTGGTTTTCCCCTGCTATGGACTTCCTACATGTGTTGGGGAAGTCACTTTGGGTCTGGATTTCCAAGATCTTTAGTTTCCACCCCCCCCAAAAAGCAGGGAGTCTGCTTAGCTGAATTTGTGGAGGCATCAGGCATCTTTGGCCCTCATAATAGGGCCAAAGTAATAGTTATGCACCTCATAGTAGTTATGTATTTACCAAAATGCCTGCAAGTCCGGTAGTACCTTCACAAGCACGAGGCGCCGCTAAAAATTACGGTGCCCAGCTATCAGCTACTGCACTAACGGGGGTAACGAGACCATCAGAGATAAATAAATACCAGGCTGCTCCAATTCCAAGAAGCCAACTCCAGATTTCTAAATTCAGGTTTAGAATAAAAATAATTACAGCTCTTCATATGAATCAATAACGACAGTGAAAGACCTTGAACTGCTCTTGCCCTCGCAAAATCCCACAGGAGAATCAAACGACCAGAGAAGGGACACAAAAGGGTGACAATGCATTAAAAATACCAAAATAAAAACCGCACTGAAAAAAAGTCACGCTTCGTATTTTTATCGCGTGCACAAAAATGTGGCAAGGACAAAAGTCGAGACCCAATTAGAGGTGGGCGCTGTGCATTTTATGCTTCCTCTGGATGTGCAGTTCCAGCAATACTGGCTGGGACGGTTGGGGTGGCTTGGCCGACGGTAGCCCCCACCGTTCTTGTGTCCTCTCCAAATCTGCAATCGCGGCTGGTTCCCCACTCGCCCACCCCTAATCGTACTGCTGCTTTTGGCAGCCATACAGTTCCTAGAAAATCAGGACTCTTCTTAACTCCCCAAGCCATGTATTTGCAAGCAATATGCACAAGGGAAAATGCCGAAATAACTCATTTGTAATCGGTAAAAGGAGAAACAAAACTCAGGCTCGTTTTTCAGCGTGGGCAAGCCGTGGCACATTTGCTCGCATCCCAACATCAGAGAACAGTGCCTTTCCGCCCTCTCGCTTTAACAAGAGCACGCAGTCCTCCGACTCCAGCATCGATCTCCTTTGAGAGCCTCAGCCCCAAAGGAGCTCGGTCTTGATTGAGGCTTTCATTAATGCTTAAGTGGAGGGAAATATTGCAAGAAATCAACTTGCTCCGTCACAAACCATCGTGTTATTTATTTTGGAAATAATTCTGCCTAAAAAAAGGTGGGCATGGCATTTCCATGAGGTTTCGGTTCGATTCAACAGAACAGGAATTTATACGGCCCCACGTTCACACTCTCCTACAGCCATTTCCTATAAACCCTTATGCATATTGATTTATAGAAGAACATTCTGGTTATTTATTTTTTATCCCACATTATGAACCAATAAGCAAGTCAAACCCAAGTCATTACTGGAGCGCCTGCTACCATGCAAGCCTTACAGAAAATGTCTGCCTCGTGGCTTGATAGCCATAACAAAAATGATTAATAATCTGCTGCAGACACTTATAATTGCCATAGCTTCCTCTTGTGAATTACTGCTTTTGACATAATCAATAAAGCTGAGCTATTGCTTTATCAGGCGATTCTCTAAAACACGGGGAAACTAGAAAACTAGCCACTTCACAGAAGACCTGTAATCGCCTCTTCGCCTTTGTTATGCCACGCCAAGTGGGCCAAGGCGATGGGGCAACGGAAAGTAGAGTAGACAAGGGTTCCACTTACACGTGTATTTCTCATTGTTGGGAGAAAGGAAGAGTAACCTGTGGGACCCCCTAGAGCATGACACTGTTTTGGGATGGGACATGAGTTAGCAATAGCCACAGCAGCATGAGACATCAGTGGGAAAGGAACTAATATCTTGGGTACCGTTATTATCATCCAGATGGACGGACACCACTTGCTTTTCAGTAGGCTGCCCAGTTAAGGCACTGGATATTGCCGTGTGGTTGATCCTGTCTGGAACATCATTTTGAAAAAGATGATTTTCCAAAGTTTTACATCTTGTTAATGGTGGGAAAGGGGGAGAAAGGGGAAGCATAGTTTGACATCTCTAGACAGTTATGGGGTCCCTTGTGCATCTTCATTTCTATTCCTGTGGATGATGCCCAAGTCAGTACCCCCCAGCCTGCTTTTCACTCCCAAGGTCTCAATTAGAGAGACTGCCCCAGGAGACGGGGAAGGAGGGGGTGCAGCTCAGGTTCAGTCTAGCGTAGGAGGTGCTAATTTGCTCATTGGGAACCAGCTACAGAGGTTGTAGAGGGCACTGAATGACTGTTGGCCACTGCTGAGCAAACCTAGATAGGAAGAAAGGGCCCTGAACTGGGAACAGGCCCTTTCAGTTTGTTCCCAGTCCCTGGGGACATTCGCCCCAGCCCAACTTTACAGCCAACTCCTCCGAGCTGTGCAATCCCCATTAGCAGATTTAATCCAAAACAGCAAGACCACAGAGCCATAAACCCTACAACTTAATTTCATCCAGCAGCTCACACCGGTGATGCAGAAAGCCCTCCAGGATTATTTATATTGCTTTAAACAGACTCGACAGCAAAGCAGAGACAGAATGGAAAGCCATCAAACCTCGGCAACAAATATTTAATGGCTCCTTGTAAACCCAGCCAACTCATTTAACTTTTCCCATTCCATATAAAAGAGCTCTTATTTAGTCTAACACGACTCAGCAGTTAAATACATGGTATTCAGCGGGCCCAGGTCCCTGGGGAACAAGGACAGAATTTCCCAACCAGGATTTCCATGCTCCCAAAGTTTGGTGGAGGGTTATAATCATCGCAACGTTAACCTACACTGGGACCAATAAGGCAACAAAGGTTGCACTAATGGTGGAGAAGGACGGATGGCAGGGTTGGATTTGAACCTCTGCCCTTGAGCCCTACCCATGGTTCGGGGGGGTCTGACTCTCATTGGGAATAGGCAGGAGCCATCTTCCTTCCCCCCAATCAATTCAGGTGGACCCACCATAGCACAATCAAACCATGGAAACCCAACACGTCAGGATAAAACCCCATGAGAAAGCACACAAGCATCTGGCATCCTGTGAAATGAACTTTAGTCTAAGTTTGGCTTCTAACCTGGACCTTTAGACCCTAGTCTGAACTTAACCTTGACTAACCATGCCTGCACGGTCCAGCCATAATTGCCGTGCAATCCCTCTGCAAGTTGTGCGTCATCGTTTAGAAAGCCTGGATAATTACCAGGAGGAAGGAATCTAAAAAGTCAGCAAGCAGTGCAGCGTGGAGGGCAATCAGCGTTTGAGCAACCTGCCTTTTTAGACTCCTACTGGTAAATGACTCTCAAATGAAGAATAGGAGTTTGGTCACAAACATTTTCTAACCACAGGGTTTTACTGTGAATATTTTCAAATATATAACGTCTGCCTCTAAGTGCTGCCCACTCCTTGTCTTATGGAAAGACAGGCTTTTTTAAACAGCAAGCTTCTCTATATAATATATATTATATATTTGCTAAGGAAGATTAAAACCAGGAGGGAGTTTATAGGACTTTGCTCTACTGTGCCAAGTAATTCTTTTTTTTTTTTAATGAAACCATAAGAAAGAGAGAGAGAGAGAGAGAGAGAGAACCATTTCCAATTTGCAAGGATAACAACAGATTTAATGAAACTCCGCTTTATTTTAATACAATTTCAGACGTGTGGCACCAGCGAGAGGACAAATACAAAAGGCTACAGGAAGAGCAGATCATTCTGGGAGAAGAATGTATTAACTTTAAACTATCCTCAGACTCTCTTGTATAGAAAGGTTAGGAAGAGGCAGAGAGAGTTGCTGGTAGCACTGGCATAGCTCCCTTTTCTGTTCTACATACCAATGAAGCCACTTGAAAAAAAATCACAGCTTTTATCAGTCTTCCTATTACAGCAAAATGTACCCTTTTGTGAGCAACCCCAACTGGTTCAGCAGCCTGCAAATATCATGTGGCCGGATTCTGTTGACCTCGTTCACACAGGGCGCATCTACACGAGATGTTTACTGTGCAGTCGACTAATTAATTCCTCAGGAAACATCTCAGTGCCTACCCGTGCAGCCCCAGTAGGGTGCAAAAAACTAATAAATACCACCAGTAATAGTAACGCTACTAATACTTGTAGTAGTATTTACAAGTACTGCCTTGCTTCAGAGTTTTTCCCGTGTGCAGCAGTGCACGCATAGCTGCTGGCCTGGCTGGCTGGGGCACAAGCGTGCTTCCATGTGGGGGCTGCCTGCTGACTTGCCCATGCTGAAGTGCCCTCGTGCCCCAGCCAGCCCCTGTGCAGCACATGGAGCCTGGCTGGAGCAGTCCCAGGCTGGCCCCCTGGGTCCCCTGCCAGCTGGGGCTGCTCCAACTCGGCTCCCTGTGCTGTGGGCTGGGAGCACTTGCAAATGCACACCCAGCAGCAATAAGCTCCGGTGTTTATTACTGCACATGAATAAGCATGTGTAGACGTGCCCACCGAGTGGTACCTTAGTCCCTAATCCTGTATCTTGAATATTGGAGGAAACCCTTTAACTATGTACAGCTCCACTACAGTCAGTGGGGGGTACCTATATGCAGTAAGCCTTAGGATCAGTCCGCGGCCTTGTATATAATCGCACTAAGCTCACTGGGCTCTTGGAGGGTAGAGTCATCTCTCAGAAATGTAAAGTCTTAATTCGTTAGGCAAAAGCAAACATTGATTTTTTTTTAAAGCTAGTTATTCTCATCAGCTGACTATGGAATGAAACAATAACCTTACTGACAACTCAGCTTGAGCTGCGCCTCTTTGGTTACCTGCTATAGAAAGATAAAGCCCTTTCGAGACTTTAGGATCAGAGGAAGTCAGGTTTTCCCCCCCTCCCAGTTTGGTTTGGTTTTTGATCTGGTTCTTTTAATAAGTTGCTTGCTTGAAAGACTGAACATTTCCCTTGAATATACCCCACAAACATGTTCTGATCCGACAGATCCATCAGCACGCTTACACTGGTCAAGCCTTGTTGGAAACGCACACCTCTGCAGCAAGCAACAACTGAAGGTATTTCGCCTGAGGTTAGAGAACTGCTCCATGGAAATCGCTTTGGATCAATGTTCAGATAAGAGACAGATGAGTCACAGGACTGTCAAGTCAGCGCAAATCACACTTTTCATTTCGGTAGCATCTGTCAGCAGAGGCTCCCAAGCCCTTTACAAACATTCACTGAAGCCTTACGGCAAATCCTGGATCAGACAAGGGAATCCGCATTTCGGGAAGAGTCAGAGAGCCATTGATTGAGTCATATCCCTGGATGGAAACCTGCTTTTGTATCAAATCCGTAAACAAATGCTATTTCCTGTTCCACTTCTGGTGCCAGGGATGCCTTGTTCGCACAGCGCACGGCATTTTTGCAATGGGAAACCCGAGCTGCACCTAAATTCAGTCAAGATGGCAAAACCCCCCGAGGTATATCTGGCTCTGATCTGAACATCACCACGATCCAAACTTTTCACTTTGCAGCTTCTCTGTTCACAATAAATCCCAGGAGGGAGGAACAGCGGGTAAAGAAAGCTGCAGAAAGCACCGGAGAAAGGTAGATGGTCTTCTGATTAAAGTGCAAGGCTGAGAATAGCGGGGGATGAGCTCTGGGTCCCTCCGACATGTCTTTTGGCCCACGTTGTCCAGACCGCGGTGCTAACACCCTCAAGGTCACGGCTGAGGGACACGAGACCTTTCCTACCTCAGGCAGGGGTTGGACTAGATCATTTCTAGAGGCCCCCTCCAGCCCTGCTTCTCCGCGATTTCTGTGGCGATCCATCTTCACTTCAGTTTGTGGTTTTGAAATGACTCTAACCAGCTTTCCTAGCTCGCCTGGAGACTGTAAGGCCAAAACTATAAATAACCGGAGAAGTGTTCACAACTGCATAGGTTTGTAATAAAGGTGAGGTAGGTGCCCCCCGCATGTGGGCTGGCTGGAGGGGGGCAGCGTGCAATGGGAAATGTGCATCCTACCCTAATGGGATGCAGACCTTTCACACCAGCCAGAAAAATGGCCATTCTGTGGTTTCCAAGCAAATAGCAGCCCGGGAGAATTGCTTCTCCTGCCCCCACACCATCAATATGCCGCTAAGCAGTGAGAAATCAATCAGGATGGAAATCACTTAATTAACAGATTCACAACAGTGCGATGCATCAAAGCCTCTTAAAGGAGCAGAAGGCTAAAACACGCGGATAAGGAAAGTAATGATAGTCATTGCTGATCTCGTGGGTCTCCTGTCGGCATCCCGTCTTCTCGGTGTCGAAAGAGCACCCTGCCAAATTTTCCAAGCTCTGAACAGGTAGAAGGATCGGCCCGGGGCAGGTAGGAGATGTTCACCTTGAGCTTTCATTGGAGAGTTAGAGGTTCAACAACCAAAAAAACCCCCCAAGACACGCGCTGAGAAACCCACGAGGCTGTTAATAAGACTGCCCAAAGAGAGGGCGGTTGGACAAGCCAAGTACTTATTTCACCATCCAAATGGTGGATGGTAATAATGACCCAGGCTCTCACCAAGCTGGGCTGGATTCGAAACTCGTCGCCTTGCAGATAAAAGCCGGTCTGTGCCCAATTACAAGCGCGCAGAACCGTCTTGCTCCCAAGTGCCGACCGAATCAGACACCTGCTCTTCCTCTCCAAATAAGCCCTCATTTACCTCGGCATTTCATCGGAAAGGTATTGGACGAGAATCTTCTTTGTCACCGCGAGGCAGCGCACGAGTGAAATTAAAATAAATTATCTTACTGGGATATAAAGAGATTAATGAGATTCCCTGCTTGAAAGCAAAATCTTGTTAAG
This sequence comes from Caiman crocodilus, assembly GCA_030014935.1. Classification (NCBI taxonomy): domain Eukaryota; kingdom Metazoa; phylum Chordata; order Crocodylia; family Alligatoridae; genus Caiman; species Caiman crocodilus. The sequence goes on along the minus strand of JAGPOW010001167.1, from coordinate 20,705,373 downwards.
TTTAAGACTTGAAAATAGTCTGAAGGAGGATTTCCGCGTCTTGGAAGGCAGCTTACTCTCTCTTGACTAAACAAACAGCAGAATATCATTTTTTTCCCCCCTCCTTTAATTCTCAAGGTACTCCAGTCATGTGTTTGCTCAAACCCTGTACAGAAGCTCGCGTATGACAAGCTACATTTCTTTAGGGGGGGGAATTAAGAACATATAATCAAATCCGAGTTGCAGTGCAAACCATTCTTTAATTTAATCAACATCAAAGCTATTACGCTAGCGATGTATTAAGCCAACACACGGGGACCCGGTTGCTTAAGGATAAAAGCAATTTAGAAACAGAAGCGACAACTGGGTGATCAGGATATTTATTAAAATGCCTTAATTAATCTGTTTTAGACCATTGGCAAGGATAAACAGGATCTCACCCAATAACCTTCAGCAAATGAAGCACGAGCACAGGGTTTGTAGCCCAGCAAAATAAATAAATCCAGTTGCCCAAAGGTAACCCAAGGATCAGTGCCGAAGGGGCTTGGGGGTTTTTTTCTTTTTCTTAAAAACGAGGATTTAAGAAAGAAGGATGATCTGGAGCTAAATTTTCGAGTTGTCCTCCGCTCTTTAAGTCCCCTGATTGACTGATCGGCAGATCATTTTACTAGACAGTATCAATGGACACACGGGGCAACTCGCCGGCAAGATGTTCAGGGCAAGGAGGTCTCAAACAGCTCCTTTCAGTTGGCTCTTTCCAACACGAAAGAAAGACAGCAGCTTACCTGGCTTTGTCGCTGGCTGGGTCCAGAGGTCCTTCCTTGGATCTCAAAGGGCCTTCTTAAACATCTGCTTTGTCAGCATCAGGCTCAAGGCAAACACGAGGCTTTGTTACCTGCGGCCTTGTCCTCGCTGCCAAGCGTGCATTGGTTTTCACGTCAGGCTACCCAGGGAGAGGGAGCTATCCCACGGTAGCACACACAGCGGAGGACTTCAGTAAACAGAGATAAATTCAGCAAGGTCAACCTTAAGCAGATGGAGAGGGCCGGCATGGCCAACTGCACCCGCAGTCAAGCCACAGCACTTTGTCACTGCTGGGCCTTTTGCTCCGTCAGATAGCTTAAGGGTAATAAATAAATAAATAAATACATACCCCCCCACAAAAAAACCCTCACTTTTTTTTTTAACAACAAAGCCAATATTCACATATGCATTTATACAGGCCCAAACACGCGGTTTACAGAATTCAGTATTCAAAATGCAGTGCATATCTAGGAAATGAACAGACTTCCTCCGGCCATACATAGGATCAGGGGTTTTAGAGGGCTTTTTATAAAGGACTTTTGTTTTTCAGATGGAGGTTTGCTCCCACAGTTAGGGCAGAGCGCAGAACGGCTGAGAAACGTCATTTGGGCCTCTCGCTACCGGGTGCAGGGACACGATCAGATTTAACAGTGACATTTGCACTTGTCTTTGCGCCTGTAGAAACGAAGGCCCACAACATATTCTGCTAACACCCCTGCCACCCAGTACGTTTCATCCAAAGATGTTCGAGTGCTCTGCAGAGAGGGGCCACTCAGGAACACCCGGGGGTGCCTGTCCTCAACGGGAAGGGAAGGATGAGGCAGGAGACAGTGCACCGGTCCCTTCATCCTCTATACAGTCAACTCCATGCCAATGCTCTTAGTTAGTTACAGGTGATTGAATTATGATATCCATATTATTTCTTATTCCATATTGTATTTATTTACTTATATAAATAAATACAATTCATTATTTTTATTTTTAAATAAATATAATTATTTATATTATACCTTTGGTGTTGTTAAAAGATATTGCTAAGAATATTTTTCAGAAAGTTTTCCTTTGTTACCTATTAAAATATACATACATACATACATACATCTACACGTACACACACACATATAATATATACATATGTACATATAATATACATCTACATACACACACACTCTAACAGGTAACAAAGGAAAACTTTCTGAAAAATATTCTTAGCAATATCTTTTAACACCAAAGGTGTAGGGATAAATAGTTACAATGCAAAAAGCCAAAAGCCTATTATACCCAGCGAACCCAATTCCATAACATTTTCTATAACATATTCATAATTATGATAACGATTATACAAAATACAAGGTGCAGTTTTACACGATGCAAGGCGTGTTTCCCCCTGGATCCTAGCTAGCAAGGGGCGCTTCCCCTTGCATAGGCCTAGCTGGGGGGGAACTGCCGCCCAGGGTTTCCCTCTTGGGGTGGGGGTCACCTTATTTCAGGCATGCCTCGCCTGTGGGACCCGACTCTGCCTGCAACTTCCAGTTTTCTTCGAGAAGCCGTCCACCGGGCCTCAGAGCCCTTTGCTCAATGACCCTCCTGGCCCGGTGCGCTGCTTTGGGCGCCGAGGGCTCTTGCAGCTCTCGTGGGGGGCAGCCTAGCCGCTCTTGGCTGGGTTTACCTAGCCTTGCGCCTGGGCCTCCCCTCTCCCGGGCCCTCCTCTAGGCTCTGGGGATCCTTCAGTTCCTTGGCTGGGCCGCACTGCAGGGCTCCAGGTATCCGGCTCGCACCGGGGCTCGCCTCAGCAGCCTTGGCGCAGCTCCTACAGCCCGAGCCCCGTGCGCCGGCCTGCGCACCGCTGGGGCTCGTCCCTCTCCGCCGTCCCTCACCGCCTCTGCCCGGTGCGTCGAGCACGCTGGGCTTTTATCTGCACCGGAGGCCCCGCCCCTGAAGTCTGCCGGGCATGCAAAGTGCAGTCTTCAATCAGGTCCAGGGCTCCTCGCCCCGCCCCGTCCAAGCAGGGGTAGGGCAAGCCCCTCCCAGCTGTTACCCGACTGGTAGAAATGTTCCACCAATCCGAAGCGTCCTTCTCCAAGCCGGGCTTGCCAGGCAGAAATGGCGAGCCCGCCACAGGGGGATGAATGCCGTTAGCTCCATTTTACAGATGCATCCGGAAACAGCAGCTTCCCCGAGCTCACCGAGGCCTCCAGCCAGGGTGGGGCTTGAGCCCTCCACCTTTGGTAGCACCCTCACCACCGGACTGCTGCCCTACCACGCGTCGGAGGAAGTCGGCGTTGGACACCTCGCGTGGGTAGCTGCTGGCAGGTCTTTTGGAGCTCGCACCACGAAGGTGGATTCGCACCTTGTCGAGCTGGTTTGAGCCCAGTCACCTCCAGCCTGTGATGATCTTGCAGGTCCTTTCCGGTCCTTTGTGTCTCCAAGTAACCAAGCTAGCTATGCCGACATAAGGAGCCATCGTGCATCCACGTCATAGCGTACGTGAGCCCCTGGCAATGCGACGGAGCGAGGCCAGACTCTCAGCAGCAGTAAGTCAACACTGCTCCATTTTCTTCGGTGCGGCCACATGGCTGGCAGCAGCTTTGGATCCATCTCGACGTCTCTCAGCTCCCTCGGTCACTCGGCAAGCCTTTATCTTTGATCTCTCCTTACCTGCTCCACCCACGACACCCACTTGGAGTTTGCACTTGGCATCGTGCAAGGGCCTCACACAAGGAGCTGGCATGCCTGAAGCCATTTCACGTGACCCTGGGTCACACAGGTGCAGCCTGAAGATGCTCTGGCCAGAGCCCGGGTCGCCCGTCCCCCCCGCGCCTCAGAGGACCTCTTGGCCTGAGCGGTTTTGGTCTTCTCTTTTCCTTGCAAATAAACTCTAAAGACGCAGCGTTTTGGATAGGGGCACGGGGGGCAAGGCCAAAGGACAGCGGTGCGTGGTTGTTGGTTGACGTACACCATCAGGATCTCACAGGGTGAAACGTCGGTGTGGTTTTCCAGCAGCTGGACGCCTGCCGACGCCGCTCTCGGCGTCCCCCAACGAACTCAGCCGACCGACGGCACGCTGCGTTTGGCAGACCGAGCCGTTCGAGCCCCCGCGCCCGGAAGCAGGACCCGCGTTTATGGGCAAGCACGCGGCGCCGCGTCGGGACGTCGTGCAAGAGCTGTTCCACGACGACTCGGACCGAGGACGGCTCGCTAGGACAGAGACTTCTGGGAACGGGAACGTAATGCTCCGCCGTTAATCTTACCAGTGATTACATCTCCTTTAATGACAGAGGTCAGGTACAATTCCTGTCCTCGATGGAAACGATTAAAGATTTAAAAGGGAAAGGTTGATTGCTTGGGGGAGAGCAGCGACAGTGCCAGCAGATTAAAAGAGCGCGGCACCACAATGCCAGAGCTAATATCTAGAAAGGATCGGGGCTGAGAAGCACTCTTCGTCATCCAGCAAGAAGTGCACGTACTCAGGTGCTTCCAGTGCACCCAGTGTGTTAGAGCCGGTCCAGTAACTCAACTGGAACGGGCAGTCTCAAGTCACCAGTGGACCATTGAACCTCTCAGCGGCTGTTGGCCATGGTACAGGTTACATTAGACACTCAGAGCTTGGACGTTCCTACAGTATTTGGGTTTGCAAAGTCAGTTCCTGCCTTGCTGCACCACAGATTTACACGCGAGTTCCTCCGCCAACTTTTCCCACTTCTGTCTGTGAGAGAAAGGGGCTGCTACTTACTTGTGCTGCCGTACACAGACGGGCGCTGGGTCCGACATCCCCATCGCCTGAAGGACTGACAGGTTCTCAGCCCCTACACGGCAAAGTTGTTGAGAGGTGGCGTGGTCTCGCACCGCCTCGGCGCTCGAGAGACATGGCTTTACTCCAGGCTCTGCCACTGATTTACTGCATCACCTCGGGCAACTCACTTCAGCTCTGCAGGCATCCCTTTCCCCTCCCGCTCTTGTCTACTGAAAAGGCAAGCTCTTTGGAGCAAGGATTGCTGCTCAC
>JAGPOW010001167.1:20667015-20683121 GCA_030014935.1 Caiman crocodilus | reverse complement strand
GGGTTGGTTCTGGGGCTGGTTTTGTTTAACGTCTTCATTAACGATCTGGAAGATGGCACAGAGTGCACCCTAAGCAAGTTTGCAGAGGATACCAAGCTGGGGGGTGTAGTAGATACGCTGGAGAGTAAGGCTAGGATTCAGAGCAACCTAGACACATTGGAGGGTTGAGCCAAAAACAAATAATTCATGAGGTTCAACAAGGAGAAGTGCAATATCCTGCGCTTAGGACAGAAGAATCCCATGCATCGGTACAGGCTTGGGATCAGCTGGCTGGGCAGCAGCTCTGCAGAAAAGGACCCGGGGGTTACCGTGGACAATAAGGCAGATATGAGTCTACAGTGCGCCCTTTTTGCCAAGAAGGCTAACAATATCCTGGACTGCATTAGTAGGAGTGTTGCCAGCAGATTGAGGGAGGTGATATACCCCTCTATTCAGCACTGGTGAGGCCACATCTAGAGTATTGCGTTCAGCGTTGGGCCTCCCGCTATAGAAAGGATGTGGACAAGTTGGAGAGAGTCCAGCGGGGGGCAATGAAAATGGTTAGGAGGCCCGGGGCCATGACTTCCAAGGAGAGGTTGAGGGAACTGGGCCTATTTAGTTTAGAGAAGAGGAGATTTAATATATTAGCAGTCTTCAACTACCTGGAGGGGGGTTCGAAAGAGGATGGAGCTGGGCTGTTCTCAGTGGGGGCAGATGCCAGAACGAGGAGCAACGGGCTCAAGTTGCAGCAAGGGACATTTAGGTTGGATATTAGCAAAAGCTCTCTCGCGAGGAGGGTGGCGAAGCACTGCAACGGGTGACCCAGGGAGGCGCGGGACTCTCCATCCCGAGGGGTTTTTAAGGCCCAGCTCGACAAAGCTCTGGCTGGGATGATGTAGCTGGGGCTGGTCCTGCTTTGAGCAGAGGGTTGGACTAGATGTGACCTCCTGAGGTCTCTTCAACCCTCATTTTCTATGTTTCCATGATTTCCTGTGTCCCGGTCTACTGCTGTAGCCAACACACGTCTATGCCTGCAAGAGATGTACGCAACACCGTCTCCCCAGCCTTCCGGCTGCTAGCTACAGCGGTCTAGACTAAAGAGCGAGCTTTCCTTCTGCCTCCAACCCGGGCAGTAGCAGCTTCGTGGAAGATCTGACGGCCCTACCACCCCCAGACATAGGCGCACATTAAACCCAGGTGGTCAATACCACACCCTACAATGCATGGAAACAAATCCAAGGTTTAGAGACTGGGATTTCACCAAAGTACAGTACCACCTAGAGCTGGCTTTAAATGCATGATATACCCTGGAAGTGCTGCAAAATTTGGATCTGGGTTTGGGGGCAGAAGACTCGATTCAGGGATTTTTTTTTTTTTTTTTTTTTTACACGCTCTCAGGCACAATGAGAACAGCCAGTTTGTGGGAGGTTTTCATAGACACAAGGGAGATCAGTCGAGACAAAAACCAGTCTGAACGCTTGGCTTCAAGTCTAACCTCACCGCAAGGAAGCTAGCTGACTTCCCTGCTTTCACCACCCCCATATTGTTCCCATTTTCCAAGACCTTTATTTCGGGAGTTCAAAAGTGGGAGAGCCAGAACAGCACAAAACCTGCCAGCTGGAGAAGCCGAGAGCTAATCTGCAGCTCAAGGGAGGAGAGCTCCACATCTAACGTTTCAGAGGAGCACTCACACCTGCACCTGGAGCTTTTCCCCCCATCTCTAGTGGATAGAGAAGAACAAGTAACAGGCCTTCAAGGGCAAAAAGGCACCGGGAGCACAAGAGAAGTTGTGGACACCCACCTCCCCAAGCCAGCAGACACAGAGCTTGCACATCTAAGTCCGTGTGCCGCTTCGATCCCTTTACATCCCGTTGGTGGTCTATAAGGATTGGGATGGGGGGAAAGATCACTCGAGCAACACAATCTGACAGCGTAATCCCTCTGCCGTCGAACCAGGTACAAAACTTCATAAACCCTGCACGATCAGCGAGGGGAACTAATAATTTATCTGCTGTGAAATCAGCAGCTCATCTTCCAGACCGAGCGTAACGCGATCGTCACTCTCGATCCCAACAGTGCGTGAGCGTGCCGGGACTTGAAGAAGATGAAAACGACGGTTAAACTCCTCAGTGGGAGGTAAAAGCGGGACGCGCCAGAGTTGAGAGCTTATTGCAACTGGCATTACCCAAAGGAGCCCAAAGGCATTGAGCACCTGGCTTTTATGGGCGATTTGTCAACGGGAGTTGGCACCTCGCTCCCTTCCGCACCTTAGAAAATCCCATCTTGCATCGCTGAGGTCTTGCTGTTCCTCACAGCTCAGCTCTGGGCTAAATCCAGCGAGCCAACTCGGGAAGCTGCGTGCACTGCATGCAAGCACAAGCTGGCATCCAAGGGGCCAAGCACCAGCGCGCAACTACTTCAAGGGAGGGGAAGACAAGCCAGACGGAGCCATTCCTTCCCCCTTTTCCTCCACGGGCGGATCAGCCTTCGCGTATCCGTGACGCATGGAAACCTCCACCCATATAAACACCCCAGAGCAGGGGCCCTCTTGCCAAGACCTGCCGATGCTTTGCCCCTTCGCGATGCAGGGACGTGGGCTGAAGTTTTCTGAGGACTCTGCAGAATCAGCCGCTCTGCTCCCTTGGCTCTCCCGGTCGCACAGCTCCTTTCAGCTCTTTGGAAATCTCAACCTTTGCATTTCGTCCAGCTCTGGGCCTCTGAGGTGCTCAGGAAGACGGTCCCTGTCCTCCGCAACGAGGCGGATTTCACCTCGACTCAACGGACTGCTTGCACGATCCCAAATTCAGGAAAATGCCTTGCTATTTATTTCAGGCAGCCAAGGTTGTAGCTGTATTGGTCTAGAGGCAAAAAGGGATCAGGAGTGTCAGGGTAGAGGCGGTCTCTTGTATTAGGCCAGCTAGATTTAGGCAAAAAATGTCTTTAATTGCAAGCCTTCGGGCACAAACACCCTTCTTTAGCGATAGGAGAAAAGATTGGAAAAGTTCCCCTGGGTGGAAATGAAAGTTCGTATTGCATAGGAGAGGTGAAAGTGTGGTAAACTCTCCTATGAAACATGAACTTTCATTTGCACCCACCCAGGAGAATTTTTCCAACCTTTTCTCCTATCGCTAAAGAAGGGTGTTTGTGCTCAAAAGCGTGCAATTAAAGATGTTTTATTATTTTTTTTTTTGCAAAAATCTAGTCTGTCTAAAAGATATCACCTCTACCGTGAGTCCGGATTCCTTTTTGCTATTTATTTGCATCTCAGTTCCTGGTGGCATCAGTGGAGATCCTAGCTCCATTGTGCTGGTTACCTAGCTTAAAAAATACTCTGCCCCAAAGAGCTTTCAGACTAAGCGATCAAAAGACAAAGCAGTGGGAGAGAGGACAGATCATCCCTGTATGAGAGGTGGGGAATTGAAGCGTGGAAAAATTAAGTGTCATGACTAAGGGCACGTGAAGTCTGTGGCAGAGCCGGGAACAGTAGCGACATGCCTTGCACCCCAGTCCTCAAAGGCCATCTTTTCTATCCATCACCTATTTCCTTTTCGTTTAAGTGGAGACATTTCCCAGACAACTGGATCTTTGTTTCTTATGAGCTCATCTGCCCCTTCTGTTTATTCATGACCCTAAAGCCATAATCCAACATTTGCGACATCACAATAACCTCCATGGTAACTCCACGTCGCAGTGAATTAGGACTTCCAAGCAGAGGGACGTATAAGCCCCCAAGATCTTCTTTTACTGGAACTGTCCTCGGAAACAAGAAATTAAAAAAAGCCACTCGAACTAAAACATAGAGAAGATGATCTACCAGCCAAATTGTCTATAAATAGGAGGATTTTTCCTATCATTTTTTCCACAAGGTCTTGAAGATAATTTTGCTCGGTATGTGAAGCTGCATCTTTTGGAGTCTGGCTTCTTGGAAGAAAAAATCCCCAACCCGTTTAACGTCTCTAATAAAGCAGCACTATAAAAATACGAGCAAGCATCCAAGAAAAACTGCATAGTACATGAGTCAGGGAGCCAGGCTGGGCTCGGACTGATTGCAAGCCCTCAGCTACGTGATGGAAAAGGACGCAAAGGAAGAAGTAGCACAGAAAACATAGGAAACACTGGATGGAGGAGAAACACTGGTTGTCGCCGTGTTGGACGAAGCACGTAGGCAGACAACTATTCGGGTTGGTCTAACGCAAGATATTGGATTTGCACAAGCTACTTTGTCTGCCAAGCGTTATCTAAGGGAGATGTACATGCCCGCTGCTACCATCAGAGCGAAGGTATTTAAGACAAGGCGTTCATCCTATAATTGCATTTTATTTTTGGGGCGACGAGGAGCTCCCCACGGAAAGACGGGGTTTGTTTCCGACTGCTTGGCCCGATTCTCTCCGCCCCACACCTTAACACGGCATCCTCTCAGTGAAAAGTTTGCATAGGCCAGTTCAGACAAGGCTCCTTGGGTGAATTTGGTATCTTTTATTAGACCAACCCAAATGGTTGGAGAATAGTTATTAAGCAAGCTTTCGGGTTCAAAAACCCTTCGTCACACTCTGCACTTGAACTGGCGGCTTACCACAATTCGTTACAGCCGTGGGACCCCCGTGCCAGCGGCGACCGTGTCATCTTAAGAGCACCAGAGTTTGCACCCAGAGGGGACAAAGCCGGAAACAAAAGCTTCCGAAAAGATTCAGGGCAGCTAAAGAGGAAACCAGTTCTTCCCCGTACCACAACGGGAAATTACTGGTGGCCACTGGCTTCCCCAGCAGCAATCGCAAGGCCTTGCAGGAACAGACATTCGACGGGGGACCATCCTGACAGTGACAAATGAGACCTGCCGGCAGACACGCCGCCCTCCGCCGCTAGACAGCGGGGAAATGCCATGTGTCTGCATTTACAAATTAAACCTGTAACCCGCGGCTTCAGCCCGAGAGAAGGAGCCTCCCCGTTAACAAAATAAATGCATCTGAGTCACTCTGGTTCAGAAGGTGGCTCTCTCCTAAATTAGAATGACTATGGGCTCATTTGCGGAGTGAAATGCAAGAGCTTCATTTGTCATGGGGTGGGGGCCTCGGCAGCAAGGACGGGCAACTTTTAACTCTTTGCCGGCTTCTTTGCCGTTCAAGCAGGAAGCCATTCATTGGGGCCGGAGGGGGATCGCCCGTCGTAAATAAAAGGGGGATCTCAGCACTCCTCTGCCACACTGGGAGGGTAAACGGGTCGACTTCAGCCATAGGAGCCACGCGCAGGAGCGGGGCGCCGTCGCAAGCTCGGGTGTAGGGTTTCCTCTAGGAACTCGCAGCTCTGCTTTCAGGAAACGCTTGTTGAAAGAGCCGGGCACGTGGGGAGGAAGTCTCGAATGTTGCAGGGCCCGGGCTTTCTGCTTCGATGTGGTGTCAGGCGTGCAAAATCCAAACCCGGGAACACAGCAACGCTGAAGAATCCTGGCAGCGTGCCGGATCCCCGGCCCGGAGCAAACGAGCACGAAGAGGGACAGGTTTAGCAATCGGACGCTCTCGAGAGCGCGACGGGAAGACCCACAAAATGTCAAGGCCGGCTAAAAGAAGAAAGCACGGAGCCGACGCGCCGCAAGGGGAGAAGGTCGCCGTCGCGACCCAGCCGTCTGGGGAAGGGCCTGCGCAAGATCCCAGAAGTGGTCCAAAAGCTTTTGCAGCCCACGAATAAAAGGGTCTCTTTTCGACACGGGTAAAGGAGACTCTGCAGAAACAACAGATCCATATATTTCCAGATTGCGCCAGATGGCTGACTCACCGTGATTAATCAGCTCTTAAGAAGATGAACTAATTTATGATAGATTAGTAACAGAGATGAAAAGTGGCTAGTAAACTACCTGACTCTTACTGAACACTAAGTATAGGGTATTAGTGCAAAGCAGCTAGCACGCTATACATTCACACTTTAGATTATTGCAGGAGTTACTCCCCCAATTAGACAAGAGCTAATTCTTCCAAGACATATGCTGAATTAATAGGCACGTTTACACCACAGTGGAGAAAGTGAAGCAAAGACAGAAATAATTCACCTAAGAGCACAGGGGAAGCATAAAAACACAAGGAGGCATGCCAATGCAAAGCAAATGCACCGACGGAAAAGAGAAGAGATTAAAGAAGTGCAAAGGAAGACGTGATAATGGAAAACACCCTGCATATGGGGTTGTATACAATAGAGCAACTGGGCCGCGAGCAAATAAACCAAAGTTGGTCATCATGAATCATACCAAGAAAGCAAGCAGGGATTCAGAGGATAAGATTTTAAAAGGCACGTAACAGTGCAATGCAAAACAACAAAAAAATACAGGGCTGGTATAGCTCAGACTAGCAAAAGATGCAAAAGCAAGCACACGCCAAACTGAAACTGGGGCAGCGGTGACTGGGCTGAGCTATAAAGACCTTCTCAGCACCGTGTTTGGAAAAGGAAGTAAAATTCGAAACAAAAGAGAAGAAAAAAACTCAAGCAAAGTGACATTACCAGTGATACTGTAGTACACATATAATACCTGCAAGACAAAGTACATTGCAAGCAATATGCCCAAGAAAAGAGATGTATGCTACATTTTTAAGTAGTCGAAAAAAACCACTGAATCCCCTGCTTTCAGCTATAACAAGCTAGTTCGTGGCACTAAACCTGGGACAAGCCATTCGTACAAGAGACCCACAGGCAAGGCTGGCCCGATCCAGAGCTGACAAGACAGCGTAGCATCCCTGCAGCAAACTTACCAGGGAGCTTTTGAAGGACTAGGATGTCTCCCAGGCAGGTTATAGCTGGAACCAGATAAAACGTTTCAGCCAGCACAGCACCTGCCTTGCAGAGCACCCATTTCATTAGGAAAAAAAGGAAAGAAAAAAAAATTATTGCTAGCACTGGAGTGCCAACCATTGAATAAATCAGCAGGGTAGCCGTTAGAAGCAAGGCATAATGCATATTTCTTTTAAAAATGCTTGCGTCTACAAGCAGCACTAAAATGAGCACATTACCTGATACCTGCAACGGCGGAGATATGACCCGAGTTGGCAAAACAAGGATATTCACTGTACACAGTGCAGAGAGAAATATTGGCAAGGGCTGCTTGATAAGGACACCAGCTTACCTCACCATATTTTAGGTGCCAGCTGCTGAATACAGATGGCTGAGGAAGCTATGTGGGGTCAAACTAGAAACAGAAGAATAACAACGCCGCCGCCGAGGCGTATTGCTCACAGGAGCCATAGGGATCGTTGTCGTAGCCGATGAGGCGCTGGTATAGGGCCACTGCCCCAACATCGTCTCTGTGCTAGCGAGGCCAAGGGAAATGAAGTAAATAGAAGTGCATATATGTATGCATGTGCACACACGCGCGCGCGCGCATGGGCACAGAGCGATCACAACTGAGTGTATTACTACACTGATCTCCCAAGGACTACAACCTGACCCCAAAGAAGTAAAAGCAGGAGCCCCCGCCTAGGACATTAGATCCCTTCCCGTAATATTAGGATTTTAAAGCCACATCCAGTGCAATTTCTTCCTCCTCTTTCCGATATTCGCAGCCCTCGGGGGAACAGCTGGACAAGGAAGTTGCCTCCGCAGGATGAAATCATTGCAGTTTACCCCGAGCTGGTTACCCATTATCCTATCCTGAAATGCCGGGGTGCAAGCCAAGGGACATACAAAGGGATAGGCCTGGGCCTTGGAGCAAGGGAGCCTGGACACACACAGAGCAACCTTGTGGCGAGAAAAAGCGGGCCGCCGAACAAGAAAACGAGAGCCTCCACCCTGATGCACGCAGAATAAGCTTCACGCAAAGGAGAAAACAGCTTTCTCCAAGGGAAATCCCCACCTGCCTCTCAAGACGCGGGAATTACGGAAATGAGCTGAGCGCTGCCAAGCTTATGGAATCGCAGGCCTGAGATCACGAACCAGTAAAACTCTCGCAAGGCTCCTGCGGCGTCATTCTGGAGTAGGGGCGTAAGCCTGCAGAGCCGAAAATGAAATCAAGAGGTGGCTGCTTGGGGTCAAGCAACCACAAAGCACCCCGTGGCACGCAGGGTTGGGGTGGGGGGGAGAGGAAACCATACCTTCAAGGCGGTATATGGAGAAAGTGGGCAAGCCATGGGCACCACCAACCCTTGGCCACTGCCATAGCAGGAAATGTGCTAGGGAAATGTGTACTCAGGAGGATCCTGGGAAGAAGAGCGAGTCCCGCACTATAGAAAGCAGTGCCAAAAAACTCTTAGTCCTTGCCTATCTGGCGGGGGAGCTGGAAGCCCCTTTCCCTACTCTAAGTCTCGCCGCGTCAGAGCCGATTTGCCTGCTTCCCCATCCTGAGTAGGGGTTTCGGGCTTCGGGAACCTGCACACGAAGCGTCTAGGTTTACTTGCAAACTCCCGCTGCAGCTTTGACCCAAGTAGAGCAGTCTCTCGGATCTCACTTCCAAACGTCTTCCTCTACCTTATGTTTCAGTGCCGATGACTAAAGGGGAAGAAAAAGAAAACAGGATGAAAGCGTGAAAGACGTTACGCACTCAAACTGCGATGTGGGGCCAGGTGCCCAGACGCTCCAATACTTGGCACGGCTGGCAGTTCAGATCTGGAGACCCGGGCAAGCGACGAGGTTATCGCGATCTTATCTTTCTTGACTGTCCCATCAATTATATATAAAAGCTGGAGCGGCGCTGTAATCAGAACAAAGATCTCTGCTTTTCTGCAACATTGCCCAGGCTTCCTGGTTCTTGGGGTTACGTGGCTATATTCGGGACTGCATTCGCCGAGGCTCACTGACGCGGCTCAGATCTTAACTTTCGGAAATTCAGGTTGACTTCGGATCCCACCGGAGGCAGCTGGGTCAGAGCGCTTGCTGTGGGATGAGGGCCTCTCTGCTACGGAGTCAAACCCTCCCACGTGGCCTCCTGTGCCGACTAGATCTGCTCTACAGAGAGACGAGGGACCGAACAAACCAGCCCTGGGAGTGGAAAGGATGGGATCGCTTTATGGAGCAATGTTTCATTTGCTTGATGCTAATGCAAATGTTTGACAGCACGGACGACTTGGAGCATTTGCTATCCCCTTGCTTGAAGTTCCCCAGCCGGCTGCCCGTAGCACCGGTTGGAAGATTATTGATGCTCCTTCTTAACCTTGCTGCTCAGGAGTTTGTCTCCATCCATCAAGTTGTAGAAATTAGATGTCCAATTTTCCACTGCTTTGCTCTTTGCATCGTCTTTTATGTCTGAGCTGAAGTGGGTACAGAGCACACCAGCGCTCTGATGGAGGGGGGCGTGTTTTACATCCACTCTGCAGAGGACAAAGGTTATGATAAATGTGATCGGTGATGCTACAATGTGCAAAATCACAGGAGAACTAGATCTGAGGAGCCTCAAAGGCCGAGGCAGAGAGCACAAATAGGTGCCGAGTAGCTGTCCGAGATGGGACATGCCTATCAACCCAAAACACTTCTACCTTTACTATCCACTCCATGGCCAAGTGAAGCCCAAACTAAACAGGATAAGGCAAGCCCCTCAAGTCCCTCTGGCTCCCAGTCCATGCCCAGTAAACAGAAGACTCCCAAGACTGGCCACGTAAAGACGGGTATTTGTCCTGTAGCAACCACCCCTTGGACCTAGGTGGATAACTACGACCTAAATGCAGTTTCATGCATTATCACTGAGCGTTCACATGCTTGATAAGAGGATAACTCGGAAAAGCCCGGCAACCACACAAAGCCCACCACTTTTTCTATACAGCCCTTTCCTGCGAGCTCTGGGATAGTTTCACCTCTTCCAAAGCGCCCAGCAGAGGTGTAACCGTGCTGCTTCGATGCACGTTGCATTTCACCAACGCCATGCTTCCAGCCAGATTTTCTTGCCCAAACTGCATTAATATTTACAGATGAAGTGAAGTCAACCTCAGCAGCCACCGGTACTTTTTTTGCGGTAATTGTACACCTCCAAAAAAACCCCTGGATAACGGGTTTCTCCCCCGAATCCCAGCACCCAATGCCAATTCAAAGTGGCTCCGCGCAGAGATGACGCTTTCAGGAACAGCGTCTCCTGTCCATAAATCTCCAGATTCACAAAAAGTCTCTTCTGAGAGCTCTTCAAAAACCGGCGATTACTTTTCGCTTAATGTCCTCCGAGCCGCGGCTGCATTCTGCGTTTCCAAGAGAGACTAATGATACATCATAAATTAAGATAATTAAAAAAAAAGGGAAGGAAAGAAACCCTGCGCATAAATTCTCGACTCGCCCCCCTACGTTAGTTTTATGACGCTGGCTCTTGCTCGCATATCACGCTACTGTTAGCTGGCATTGACACCACTGCGAGGTGTCTGTAACCGTGCTTTGCACTGGCGCGGCTTTCCTGCTTTGTGCCAGCTCACGTTACGTGAGCTGCCCTGGCGGACAGTGTCAAACACGGACTGCTGTGCAAGTCTCGGGTAGGGCAGTCCTTGGACACGTGCTTCGGTGCTGCACTGGACCGGGGAGCATTTGGCTCCCTGCGATTTCCTGATCAATAAAAACAAAGGGGTGGAGGAGGAGGTGACACCGCCACCAAACGAAGGAAACTCCTGCTGCTTTCGCAGTCACTTGCCGATTTCTGGATCATACCTTCCAACTTAAGATGAGCTGGCTTTGGATCGGGCCCTTAGTAAATTAGATCCAGCTCTCTCGTATGAGCAAACAGCCGGGGAGTTGTGCTGCATCTGTGTCAACTTTACTTATTATTGCTAGGCTCCTCATTTGCAAACCTGCTGGTACTGTTTTATTAGGTGCCCTGCGCGTGGTCGTGGAGGCAGGGGGGCGAGAGAGTCTTATGGGAGGAAACGAAGTTTTGTCCACCTGCATCACTGAGGATGCAAGGTTCCCGTTAGCCCCCGGGTCAGCGGCTCGGGAAAGTTGATCGTGAAAACTCACTTTGCAAAATGCTCCATAAAGCGCGGGCTCCTGTACAAGCGACCAAGGTCTCCTGCCGCGGCCCACCTCTAAAAACAAAGCACACGCATTGCTCTGTGTGAAAATACCTTGTGTTAATTCTCAACAGCAGAGCCCAGGGTAATGAACCATTGCAGGCACAGGGCGCGAAATCATCCATGTGAGCCACTGAAAGGATGCATATCATATGCGGCACACAGGAGGCTGCAGAAACTGCACTCACATTTGAGCACCCTGGCAATGACCATCCTGAAGAGCAGCAGCAATGCAGAAATGAAGAGATAAGCACCTGGTCCAAGCCCGCTCGGCCCCAGAATATTCATAAAAGGTGAGATGTTTAAGAGGCGAGAAGAATATTAGCACCAACTTCATTGCAGGCCTCTGTTTCACAGCGAGAGAGTTTATGAATATATATAACGTTTCAACACCATCGCTTACTGGCAGATTTATCTCAATGCAGTGGAGTGTGCAAAAAGAATACCGAATGACCTATGTGGTTTGTCTTTTCCACGGGAAGGACCCAGGTCAGTACATTTCATATTCAAATATGTACGGGAGGTTCGGGGCAGACATACGATGCAAATGTTGAACTCTGGAGCATTTTGAATTCATCTATTGCTACCACGCTACCTACAAAAACCAAGCCGCGTGTAATTCCCTGCCAAAACCAAGCCGCGTGTAATTCCCTGCCAGCAATATCACGTTTTGAAAAGTTACAGAACATTAGGAAGAAAAGGAAACCCAGTGGAAGAGAAAATGCTCATGGCAACACTTTGGTAGCGTTGGAGTGACGTTGCAGCCGTGATGATCCAGCAAATATGCAAGAAGTAAGGATTTTTGTGGGTGATATTATTTATTGGGCCAGCTGCACACTTGGGATAGACTCAGACAGACTTTCAAAGGCAGATGATCTGAAGAAGAACGCGCTGCTTTTGAAAGCTGAGCTAAGTCTATCCCAGCCGTGCGGTCGGTGCAATGAAAGACATCAGCCACCGAAATCCACGCTCGGGGTTTGATTTCCAAGGAAGCCAAGTACCCACAACTCCCATCGGCTTAACGGGTTTTCAGCGCCTCCAAAACGTGGGCTCTTCAGCCCTAACTCCGACAAGTTGCTCATGCCAGGTCTTCCACAACAAAGCACTGGGACGCGTACTTTAGGTCCATTTAAATCAGTCCTGCCTAGTGCCTAATGCCTTCTCATCGGAGTGCAGTCAACAGGACTAAAAGCTCAGTGTCTCTGAGCACTTTGCTGAATTGGGGCCTGACATGATTGCGTGCGTAGGGTGAAAAGGTGAAAGGAAAAGAAAAAAACCCACATCACAGATGAAAGGAAGATGAAGCCTTTGAGAGACAAGCAGTTACTGAAGCATCACAGTATTTTGTTCTGCAGAGCCAGCTACGGCTCCGTTTGTTCTTGACCCCGATTTGATTTGATTTTACAAAAGAGCATTTATTGCGAGTTCACGTTTCCAGGCTGGCACTTATCACACCGAGGGTGCGGGACCCAGGAAGCATTCAAATGTCACAGCTACAGCCAAGAGCTATCCCTTCCAGTTAAAGAAACCCAGTGACATACACACAGACTCCGGCTGTGGTGAATGCATCCGTTTTCTGGGTATATTATTCCCTTTTCGAGGTGTCCAGTCAAGGACAACCCCACGGAGGCAGGTCCACGACACAAGCGCGGTTACAGCCCCGGAGAGGTAGGGATTGTCCAAGAGCCGACCTAAAACTACCCATTTCAGCAGGCGCCTCTAGCATGAGAAGTGGAAGAAGCGGATTCAAATCCCCACTCCAGCATCAGCAAGTCATTTACCCCCCTTTACCTCAGCTGCCCTTTTGGAAAGAAAAAAACCCCTAGGATGACAGTAATCCCTTAGACACTTGCTTCACCGCAAGTCTCCTCTCTAATGAGGCAAGTGCCTATTCTGTACAAAACCCGGCGCTGGCCAGTTTTGGCCTGGACGTTAAACAGCAGAAAGGAAGGTGGATGCACAAGAAACGAACGGGCCACAAGTTAGTTCCAGCGTCTCTGCAGAAGGATGCACTTTCCCCGACAGGCCGAATTTAAAAGGGTCTCGAATTTAAGACTAACGCTCTTTCGTCGCTTTAATTACAAAGCAGCGGGCGAGAACAATTTGTCTGCTGTTCGGCAAGAAATTAACTGCAGGAGCGAGTCAGCCATGCTCTTACCCGGCTCCCTTAGCAACGCCGGGCCCGTTTCCAAACTCCTGCACCATTAACATTTCAGGCATCATCTCCGAACGCTGGGAGTTAAGCGGCGAGAAGAAACAAGATGCCGTACATGCATTTTCTCGGCGCAGGACGGTTGCTAAAGGCCTTTTTTCAGAACCGAGGCTTGCCGCTGCCTAACCCCCGTGGAAGTTTTGGTTTAAAAAGTAGTGTTTTTAAGTGATCCTATTTTAAACCGATGCTATTTTAGCCAGTCAGACAGCAGCTATTCCTTAACCTCCGCCCCCCGCAGAGTGCCCTACCATAGGGGGCAGGCAGCGGCAGAGCACGCCTGTCCTCCCGAGGTCTCCAATTCAGATCTGGCTCGGGGTGGTGATCGGTCCTCACAGGCAATGCATCACCATTTAGTGGCCCTCGCAAAGCAAGGTGGCGGTCGCGTCTCCCCATCTCAATCCCTAATAACCAACGGCACAACAGAAAGGGTCGGAGGAAGCAAATGGCCCTGGAAGATTACGGGCGAGGGGAGCTCGTAGATGATTTCCTGAGCGAGCCTGATCTATAGTGACAGAGGCAGGCCTGGTAACCGCTATCCCCACAGCTGTTAATCATGCACCATGCCGGCGCATTAAATTCACTTCGGAGCGTATATTCACAGCCGACGCTGCGACGCCCGGCGACTTGCTTTCCACAGCGGAGGAAGAGGCGGCGAGCACACTTGTGAATTAAAAGGGAATAAACAGCGGCTCCCTTCTCCAATCCAAATCGCCCCGCAGTGTCTCGCCAGACTTGGACATAAAAACAGGCCCTTGCTTTGAATCAAAAGCGAGCTGTCCTGCAACAGACACGAACCCTGACAAGGAGATCTCGCTTATTTGGACATCCAGTCGCAGATAAGCTGGGTTAGCAGAAACACCCGAGATTCATGCTTCGCTGTGCTTGAATAATTTAGTGGAGCGATTCCTGGCCAAATCCCCAAGCACTCTGTGGGCTGTTGTGCGCAAGGACTTATTTAGCAGACAGCTCGTTATTTCTGAGATCGCCGATGCAATAGTTACACACCATGGCAGGCACGTTTGACAGCAGTTGAGTCACTGCAAGGTTGTGTGTTATGCATGCTCCTTAAGTACCAGGTTTATGACAGCAAAACCCACTGATTTTGATGGCAGCTACAAGGTGCCTGGCTCTTTTGGAAAGTAGTCTCTTCATATAGATGGCAGGCCATAAATTTAAGAGCCAAGATGGATGTAAGTGATGCCAAGATTTTTTTTTTAGAGGTTGCAACTAGAAAGACCTGGACAGGCTGCTCTGCTGTGCCTCCGATCTGCTGGGCTGGAGCTGGGTTTTCTAAGAGGCACAACACAACTCACAAGCACAGGTCAAAGAGGGGTAAGAGGCTTCAAGCCACCTTTGCATCTCTCCCCTCCCTCTCGGGCTTCTTCAAGGGCTGCAGAGATGTCCCATGCTCTGCATAAATTAGACAGCCCTCAGGGACTTGAGCTAGGGTAGCCTCCAAAAGGCCCCAGCCCAGACCCAGCTCCATGTCCTCCACAACAGGGTTGTCCTCCAGCAGACAGCCTCACAGAAGTGCCTGCAGTGACTATTCTGCATCGATTCAAAGACCCAGCTGGCTTTTCAAGACTCCTTGATGACATCCCACCCCATAAAGGGGCTGGCCATGGGGTAAGTTGTTCAACTTTTGTAAGTTATTAGCAATCAAAATGCCTCTAGCCCAGCTTGACCATGGCTGGCTCTAGCTACCTTGGCTTCCTTGCACAAAGACCAGCAGTGCAGTGCAACATCACCACAACCAATGCCAGCTTCACCCATTAGCCAACCTCGAGGCCTCTTGCATCCATCGCCTTCCGCGGCTACTGCCTTTTTGAGCAGCACCATAAACATTTACTGTAATTCATTGCTCAGCTGAAACCCTCACCCTGACTTGCAGCCGAAATGGATGTACCTTGTTCAGGATGCATTGGACGGATTCCCTGAACAGGGAGTTGTGAGCACCAAGAGACACGCTAACCTCAGGGCAGCCTACTGTCCAAAGGCAGCCCAAACAATTCGGATCTCCTCGACTCCCGGAAGAGTCCGCTGCTGCGTGAACGAAGAGAAAGGCAACGCAGTGCCGATGACAAGCGAGATGCCCTACACCTCCTCTGTTGTGGAGCTGCCACTTGACACGTGGTACCTCGGCAAAGCCTTATTAGAGCTCAGTAATGAACACAAAGTATTACTGCCCAAATGTCAAGAGCGTATATCCCCACTGCCCAGCTACGCCCTGCCACTCTGACCTTTGGCTGCAATCCCCGCGCAGCTTGCACATCAAGGCCACGGCCTCGGGGCTGAGTTAATTTGGGCGAGCAGCACCAAGGTTAACCTTGCCTAGCTATTAAAAGCAAAGCTCCACATGAGTTACTGCATCTTCATGGGTGCCACCACCCCGCTACCCTGCCTAGACGTGCCATGAGCATGTCTGAAGGTGTATGCCACGGTCCTTTGTGCAACAGTGAGCTAAGCCACTCTGGTTCTGGTCTCTCTTTCCAGGTCCACAAGGGATAATTATGGGAAGACACTAGAGGACTAGCAGCATACAAGTGACTTAAGCTGTGTGCTCACGGCAAGGTGGGCAGGTTACCAGACCCAGAGCAAAGCAAAAGCTCTTCCCCTTTCCAGCCAGCACCGCACTCAGGAGAATGGGGGTGAACAAGTTAAGGGCAAAACATGAGCAGGCACCCGAGTTAACTCTGCTGCAAGAGACATCCCCCAAGGACACCTTCCCACTGCCAGATGGCTGGCTAACACTTTCCTACGTCCCCAGAGAGATGTCCCAAACCTGACAGTTCAGGATCAGTGCTGCATCCTTCTGCAGCTAAACTCCAAATACCAAACTAGATACACATTTACCTGGTCGAGAGAGCCTAGGAAGAGAAGGTGAAAGGGGCTGTAGCGCTCCTCTGCATATTGTACAGGCACCCGGGGCACGTCTGCATCACCCGTGGGGAAGTACAACATGC